>OY856410.1:1173026848-1173574348 GCA_963693085.1 Alisma plantago-aquatica
TAACCTAGAATCTTTTCACATGTCACATTCACATTTTCAAATTTCATTCTAACTATGGTCCTAAGCATACTCATACATTTAAAACATGTAAGTATTTCAAGGAAATAAGAATCAATTGTCAAGATATAGTCAAATGTATACTAAAATATGCACCTTCTCACTATCCAAGATATATGCAAGGATGCCCATTTCACTATCCTTCCTTCCAACTTTGGGATAGTTTAATGGTCACATGCCACAACACGATTGGTCTTTCACTTGATCAATTAGGTCAAATTTACTCATCTTTGATCTTGAATGAATAACGGGTGCAAAAAAAATAATAGAGATCTGTGATATAGTTGATGAAGGTTACATAACTCCAAAATATATAAAACATCCTATATCATGTATCATAGTGACCATACACAACACAAATTGCCATTTTCAGCTATAAAAAGGTCATACCACTTTAAATTCCCAAACTATACATCTTAGGGTATATATCTTTCTAGATTACATACATATGAAATATCATAAATAATCGCTTAGAAAAACTCCGAATTATGACAAAGGTATTACAAAAATAAGATTACACATAAAATTCCCATTTATGTATAAATGGCCCACATGGACATAGGTTCGCCATAATTTCAGCATTATAACATTTATAAGAAGAAATGTTTCTCAGAGTAGGGGGTGAGTCTTTCTGCGGTGGCTTGTATGTTTGCTTTTGGTGTGTAGATCTAGTTCAGAGTCCTTGTCAGTCTTTGTTGGGTCTTCCTTGTAAGACTGTTCTGCAATCCTTTTGGTGTTCTGGTAATCCTCTGTAGGATTAGGGGGTGCGTTTGGTTGTACCTAAAGTTTTGGTATCTTTATAGTAACACGAGTTTTTGCCGACCAAAAAAAGAAGAAATGTTTTTACCATAGACGATCATAAAAATAGTAAGGATGTTTGGAATTGTTGTTAATTACATGGTATCAAAGACCCACAAAAAAGCCATTTTATGGAAAAAAGATGTTCTATCAATATGGTATCAAGGGGACATAACATCATAATCACGGATCAACACTAGAAGGTAGTGAAAGTAAAGTAAGTCATGATCAATTCATTATGCTAGTAAATATTCATAACAAATTCCACTTTTAGGCATATAGGAAAGGTCCAAGACATTTTCAGGTTTGCATGCAAGGGGTGTAAACAAATTATGCTTGAAGAAGCTATATCACTCGCATTAGGATGGACAAAATGTGCATTCTCCCAGAAGACAATGAACCAAGCACCAGACATCCTCCAAACAACATGCTAAAGCTCCTCCAAGAAATATCTATTCACATTAAGGGAAAAGAGAGACAAAAGTAGGAATCAGAGAAACATGGAACAAGATCCCCCATGACTCCACATGGATCTCAGCCAAAAGAATGAATTGATAGGAAAGAAGAAAGAAAAATAAATTAAGAATAAACGGTCCTACATGGTCCTAGTTAGGGACAAGGCTATCTAGTTCTCGATCAGCCATAGTAACATTTTACATGCAAATTTCAAAACATGGCCAACGACTTCCTTGGATCTCCTTCAACTTGATTTGATCTCAACCATGTTCTAGTAGCAACTTGAGATGATAAATGAGATACTAGGTCTATGGGGAGAGATATTTACAAAATTGGGTTGGTGGAAATATTAAAACATCCCTTAAATAACCCCATCAAACTCAAAACTGACCCAAATCTCCATTGGTTAACACAAAATTCTTGTTGGTCAATGTAAAGCTCAAATTGATCATGCAAAAATCTCATAAACCCTAAAAGCACATTAACAACCTAGAATTCCCATCAACCCAAATTTTTAGTCTATCAATGTAGAACTCTCATCACACAAGAATTCTCATTGACCTAGAATTCCACTTAACCAACGTAGAACTCTGATTGACCAATGCAAGACTCCCACTAGTTGATGTAGAACTATTCACATCCAAGCCTTGAACATTCCTCTGATTTACCACCAAACCCTTAGTGATGGGGTGTAAGGAGACATTAACCCTCCAAGGGTGAGGTCATTGACATCCCTCAGCTAACATGAAACCCATGATTAGGGTTATGGTTAGAGATCAAGGATGAAACATAATACAAACTAAGGTTTAAAGGCATCAAAACAACATCATAGAACTTGCATACATAGTGAATCATGCTCCCTAAAATTTTTAATACATAATTTGAAATCACTTCCACCTACTTTCATGAAATAACAAAAATTGGATAAAAAGGATAAAACTCATGACAAAATAGGTTTCCTATGATTGAAATGATTTAAGGTCTTAGTAAGACTAACATGTAGGATTTAGAGTTATGCTAGCTAGGGGATTTATAGTTAAATTAATTTATAATATATAGTTTTAATGGCTTGATTTTTTTTGCATTTGTAGCCTTTCTATTTTAAAATTGTCAATGTATGTTATTCCCATTAAATAATAACTCATTGTCTTTACATAAAAGATAGTAGGATGGTTCCTACAAATTTGAATGAAATGATGCTTACGCACCATGCGGAGAAGGGACACAATGACTCTTAGTATACTAGGATAACAATTGGTGTTATTGTCATTCTCAATTATAAAAAAATGTCTCCCCCATTGGATGGCCATTTTTCCTCTTCTAGTTCAAGCATGGATATATTAATTGAGGGGAAATACAAGAATATACTAGGTGGTCTTAAATTAATTGAAAGTGTCAACATGAAGAATAAAGGAGACAACCTTTGTTTGAGACATGGATACATTAGGTTGTGAAATTTTATTTTTATTTTGCCACAAATATCCACTTATATAGTTATCCAAATATGGTTATCAACAACATACTCAATATAGAATACTCCGATAGTCTTGTTACTAAAAATTTACACTCTAAGAGCATTCATAGAAATCATTATTTCTCTCATCCCCTCATGACTCTACTAGACCATAATAAAATGTTGTACTCACTTTCTCATCAATCTAAATTGATTATTCCATGTGAGAGGATTTGTTTTTCTAATCCTAGTAACTCTTACAAAATTCACAGCCTGGCCATACATTGTTGTCTTTAATCTACCATTATATTGCCAAACCTCCAGAACACCATTTTACATTACAAATATACACCTAATCCCATGTTAGCCCCTTCACCACCATTAATAAGTATATATATTGTTCCTCTATAATACTTCAATATGATCCAAAGTAGTGTTTTCATGCACTAAAAACCATGAAGTACCACTATCCTACATTGATCAACATAGTACATTAGTATTTGCAAAAAAAATTGTAACTGCAAAATATTAAGAGTTTGGAAAATTGTTTCTTATATGTTTATGTCATCATCAAATGAAGTGGAATATACATGAGCCAAATGGTAATCTGAGGGCTCTACTAGTCACTGTATCAAAGCATAACTTGCAAGCTTGTCACCCATCCTTATACATTTGTGAAAGCCTACGAGAATAGGATAAAGTCGCCTATGTCATCCTTTACGCACTAAGAAGCCCCTCTAGTAGAAGATGACACAACACATCATGAAATAATGATGCAATTGTAGTTGTATGATAGAGAAACATTGGTGTATATGTAAGAAAAATATAATGGTGGCAGTACCCAAGTGAAGGTGTAAACAAAGGTGGATTTTATCATTGGACTAGGACAAGGAGGTTTTATATGCCATAATAGAACAAAACGTCAATAAATACATTTTTCAAGTAGATGCATGAACACTAACATGAAGATGAATAGGAAATTAGGTGAGATTGGGAAAAAAAAGAATGAATTCTACATGGTAAAAGAAACTCTTTGTTTCAATAGTGTTTCATAAATAAATGATGACATGATTCCTCATATTATAGACTCATCAAAACTACCTTATATATGCATCAAGAACCTAGATAAGCAGTTCAATTCATCAATTCAAAAAGTGACTCTAGTATATAAAGAGCATCATCCACAAATATGCATTAATGATTCAATTCTATGTTTTTCTGCAAGTACACAACAATATTTCTTTATAATTTCATTCATGTCATTAGTAACTATATAAACCTATTATTTATTAAAAATGTAAATAAGTTAAAAAACATAAAACATGTGAAATCTATGTTCCACGTGCATATACACGAGACTGTATAGATCAATATTATTACTTCAATTAGATCTAAATCAATATTATTACATGAGTCAAGTTAGAGAATAATTTTGAATTTATATATAATTTATATTACAATCATAAAGTTTTAACAAAAGGGATAGTTGTGAAATAGCACGCATACACAACTATCAAAGCTAGATGTGTTAAATGGAATTCAATAAAACTAGGGTGTTAGTCATAATAATCATTAAATGAAATTTCAATCCTTAATCATCTTATTAATTGTACTATATGAAATTCAAATGAAAACAAGAAATATGTTTCCATTGTAATACATAAAAGCATTCAATTTGATAAAAAGACATCCAATCGTCTAGAACAACAAGGTTGGACTAATAATCATGATTTAGAAAGGGGGCTTCTTGATTAGGGATTGACTATTCCTATTTTCTTCTCTAGCATTGTACCGTAGAGAGGAGTCAGCTCCCCACATAATTTGGGCTTGAAAATTAATATCTAGAATTGGTTTATAGGATTCTGAAATAAAAGGTGAGGAAACAGTTGATGTTGTTCATGTATTTTGTGGTGACTCATAGTTCCTTGTGTACCATCCATGGCAGAACTCATGATGTTTTCCAACTTTATTTCCACACACTCCACAAACAATGGCACTCTTCCTAAGGGAAGATGATGTTATCCTCATAAACATACAAAAAAGTCAGTATGAAGTCTTGAAAGATTTTCCCTGTTTTTATATACGAGACCAATTTCACCTTATAAATTGAAATACTAGAGGTGGATGATGAAATAAAATGAATTTATATACACATTATACTAGGATCATACAATGAAAACAAAGAGTATATTTGGAATTACAAGGCATATATAACTATGAAACCTACATTTACTAATGAGCATTCCATCAAACCAAAGTGTTAGCAATAATAATCATGAATCAAAATTACATTTGTAAAACATATTTATCATGAGAAATATGAGTATATCATGCTTATTGAGACTAAGAAAAAGAAATATGTTTCTCGTCTCTGACAAAAACCATCTAATTGTATAAACACAAGCCTGACTATCTAGAACAACAAGGATGCAACAAATATATCATTTTGCAAGGGAATTGTTGGAGAAGGATTGACTGGTCTCATCTTCTTTAGTGACACCATATTGTGACAAAGAGTTAGTTCCCCACATCATATGTGGGCATAAATATGAAAATATTGAATTGGTTTCTGGAATCCAAATTCATAAGTGAGGCAATATCGTTTGTTATTGTCCATGTATTTGGTGATCAGTTGAAGTTCCTTGTGTACCAACCAAGAAAATCCATGATCTCATCCAATTTTTTCTTTTCATTCTACAAAAACAATGAACCTTCCTTAGAAAGGAAATTTTCTCCTTCTCAACATATGTTTGAGATGATAGAAGCCTTGAAAGTCTATTGAAGTTAATGGAAAAGGGCCAAATTTCAAATGTTCAATGGGAATACTAGGAGATGGGTCATGAAAATCATGAATTTAAATATAATTTATATTTTGAATGCAGTGAAAAAATGATATTTGACAAATGTAAGGTAAGCATAATCACGAAAAGCTACATTTACTGCAGCTGAAATATAGTCATCATAATCACTATTAGGAATCCAATTTGCTAATCATTTTTATCATAAGATAATATTAGTATACCATGTTAATTTAGAGTCCACAGAAGAATTATGTTTCCACTCTATGAAAGACAACCATTTACTTTATCATGAATGATGAGACAAATATTGATGATCCAACAAGGGGATTTGTGTAATAAGAATTGACCAATCTCTTTCTTCTTCACCAACAACTTATAGTGGTGAGGATTCACTTCCCTAGACCAGATGCAGATATGAAAAGAATTATCTAAAATTGGTGAAATTAAACCAATAATCATTGGAGATGGGAAACACATGTTGATGTTGTTCATATCTTTGACATTGAGCTTAGTGTTCAATGTGTTCAGATCAGTTAAAATTCACAACGTTGTATATTTATTTACAAAAATTCCACACACTATGACACCCTTCATTAAGTAAGGAGAAGCTCTTCAAATTAACATACATACAAGTCAATAACAAGCCTTACATGTTTTGAGAACTTGTTGTGCAAACACATTTTCACCCGGTACAAGGAGATAATGAGCGGTGGGCCAACAACACAATGGAGAGGAAGCGTATGTCAAATAAATAGGTAGAATTGCTGACTCCTTCCTATCAAAAAAACTAAAGGAGAGGTGGAAAAAGAATAAGGGATTTAGCTCTGAATGGTTATAAGCATATTAGTTGTAGATGTAAGAGAGATAATATTGATGTTTATGAGATTGAACGATTTTTTAAAATTTATTCATGTATTTAGTAAAGTAGAACATTTTTTTTGGGAGAAGACCAACCAACCCACCATTTCATGGAATGGTGAGGGTGGTGAAGGAAACATTGCACAAATAAATAAGGTAGAGAGATAGAAAAAATTACAAGAGGGAAACTAAATAAGAGAAATACAACACAGTAAGATTTGGTGCTAAGTTACCTTGAGACTCATATTAACATACCTTATTAGTCGATGACCTATATTTACTTGTTTCACCTCCCATCATTGTGTATGTCTCAGGTCTGACATTATATAATACATAGGTTGTCTATATTTGATATCCGGATGAAGAATATGCTTTAAGAGAGAATGCTTCCTCCCATGAATGGTATATTTGTGATCTCATAAAAGTGGGGATGCTATGCTCATGAGGCAAGATGGTGGTGACAATAAATTATCATTACATATAAACAACGAAACATATCTCTAAGGAACGTGGGAAAGACTTATGCTCATTCTGTAATATATATAGAACGTTTCCTTTAAACTAATGTTATACATTTTAATGAGGGAAATAGTGGGGTGGATCTTATTAATAGAATGTAATATGTAGCAGAAACATGCTATCTAGAAGAAAAGAAAGAACCCATCAATTTCTCAATTGTGATCTTCTGATTTAGATCTATATATAGTAAAAAGCTCTTGATTCAACTTGTAACTTGACATGGCATACAAGTCTATACTTCTATATTTCACCAATAATGCCGTAATCAATAGTACATGTAGATGAGGTCTTTTTATCTATTGCATGTTTCTTTTCTTGTATAAGACATGTTGAAGTAGGACATATTGGGGTCTATTCTACATATTTTTGTTTTCCTTTCATATTTATGGACTTAAGTGACCGGTCAGATAAGAAACTTCTACCTCCATTTGATCCAAATCCTAGTCCACTAGGGTATGAACCCTCTATCACTACAAAAAGATGGTGTTTTAGCTACAACTATTCTACTTACATATATTGCATATATAGTTAAATATACATTCCTTTACATATTATACATATGTAACTACCTAAATGTAGTATTTAGTTTTGTATGACGTTGTGAGTTGTTCAAAGAAAAAATCGTTCCCAAAAAATTCCCGCCTGCAATGGAAAATTGAACTCCATTAGGGCTAATTTGGTTGGATGTAAAACCAACCCACACATATAGTTGGAAAATAGGAAATCAAACTTAAGTAGTTGCAATTAAATTGATTTTGTTTGGTTGCTGGAAGATGGAACTAGTTCAGTTGTATTGTTTTTATTTGGTACCACACAATTTCATGCACAAATCGTCATGTCTTTGGCGTCATTACGTCAGCTGCAACAAGTAATTATGTTTAGACAAGCAATTCTGCTTAAAGCATCGAGGACAAGTTCCGTCTGAGAAGCTAGTTGGGAAAGTGAACTGCGCCCATAAACTGCGCAGTTCGTTTTCTACAGTTTTTAACGTAAACAACTGCACTGTGTGGTTCATTTTCTAGATGCGGTTTGCAACTAAACAAAAGCAAACGAAAGTAGTTTCGAGACACGTGTAGTTGGAACTGGTTTGGTCTATTTGTAGCCCAACCAAACGAGGCCTTAGATGCGGGATTCGGGATGCTAGAAATTGGATAACTGTGCGGACATCACTCACATCCCCTCCCATCCCTCGTCACATTGCCCTCTCGCATTCTCCGCTGTCCTCCATTTCCAATAAAAAATTCCACGGAAAGATCACCTTCATCCTTTTCTCCATTGCCCATCTGTCTACCCTGTGCTCGATCACCAATGGAAATGGTTTTTCTGCCATCGATCATTATCACTGGTTGTTTCCAGCTCTCTCCGCATGAGGGTCGGCGTACGCACACCACAGAGAAAATCATCACAAGGATCGGCAGGGAGGCCAGCAGGAGGAGAGGGATCATGATCGGGGATCAACAGATCAGGAGGACAAGGAGCAGACGCTGACATTCGATGGTTGATGCGTCATCCACTGCTGCGGATGATGACAATCTTGGATTTCTTCCTAGGCGTTGTCACTACAAAGGAGAGCCGTGGTCATAGATCACTTGCCAGGTAAGGATGTTACATATAGATCGTCCGACCTGCCACCTTTCCTGGTCTGGATAGACCTGGCCGAGGGTGGAGTAGCAATGTCGTACGTCGGGTCCCTAGTCTTTGTATTTCTTACGTCTTGACCCTCAACCCTTCTTTACTATTTTATCCTCGAGTAGGAAGCCTCTTTTTTGGCAAGTCGTACTAAGAATATTATATGTGTATACCAACTACCACTTTGATTTGAGTTATTAAAAAATTGCAGGTCGTGACTATGGTTGCAGGTAAGGCAACGGAAACCAAAAGGATGGGAGGAAAAAACAATCAATTTTCTATATAGCTCCTTAACATTTCTTGGTCCCAATTGGTAAAATTCCACGGATATCTTTGGGCTTTGGTCAGATACTCTACTTAGAGAAAAATCATAGTTTGCTTTAGCTCCTAATTTGAAAGTATGATACATCGCCTTCTTTTGGATTTAAACTATTCTGGTCTAGTGGTGAATATAACAAATGTCAAGCAGCACAAATAGGTATGATCATTCTCAGAATATGAAGTGTGTTATCTTTGTTGTTTAAATAATTTATTTATATATTCTCAGAATGTCTCGTTCCAGATTTATGCCATGATCAGAACACAAATGCATTCAGTACCCGATGCACACATTAAACTTTTATAATATTGTTCAAAATGACTTGTTTGGTTTATTCTCAAATTCAATCTGCAATACAAATTAAATACTAGCTAAATTGAACCATTAGGTTCTAATTTATCACTCAATTCCAAAGTATCTTAGATTCGATCTGTAAACATGTTACGTTTCAATGTGGTAGGATTATTACAAATTCTCCTAGATACAATGTTGGTGGCTATAAACAAGATGCTTGAACAACCGTGACTTAATTTCTAACCTCTACTTTCCATCTTACATAAAATTAATGCAGTAGAGGAGACTTCATTTTGTACCTCTTCTATTGGTATAATGCACATCAACCACAATGTTGTTACCACTGTGAGTTTTATCTCTTTTTTCTTACACTGGCATATTGTGATATGAAGATCAATGCCTTGGTTTAGTCAACGCAGTGTCCTTTAATGGTTCATTAATAGGAATGAAAGTTATGTATGGATCGAGCTAAATGGTGTTATTCAGCTGTATTCATTTAAATAAATATATGATGTCAACAACCGCGTAATATGAATGGCATTCCAAGGTGAGTTGATTGTGCTATGTTAGCCTTCAGTTGCTATTTGTTATTGAACCATACAAAAGGTTTTTTATGCATTTACCTTTTGGATTATACCATAAAATATATATTGTTTGTTTATTATGTTCTTTTGTCTTCATTCAGTCCCATATCTAGTATTTGTGAGTACGTATTATTGGTACCTATTCCTAGAGCCAACGAACTAGGGGAAGTTCATTTTTCTCGTGAGATGGAAGTGAAACCAACACAATGATATAATGCAGAAGAGTTGGAACGTAGTCCTTGGATAGAAGAAAAGGATTCAGAGTTCAGGTATATATATTTTAAATCTGGAGGTCACCATGTGTTACCATTGATCTTCTAAATTTGAAAGCTGCCATATGTTACCATTTGTTTCTGTTTACTTTATATTTGGCTCTATAGTTACATTGCCTTGGGAGTTGTCTATTCTTCATCTACTTGTTCACTTTAGTATTTGCACAAGCACAAGACTAATGGTAAGAAAATTGATGCCTTTGAAGAGTCTAAACCGTATATTGGATATTGTTACTCCCCTCAAACATTGTTCATTTTTCCCATGTGAAATATGATCATATTTAATAATATGCCTCTAATTTTTAACATTCTAGCTGCTTCTGAAACATTAACAAGAATCCAAAGGAATGTGACATATCAAAATTGTAGACTTTCATGTGATAAAGGAGTAAATCTAAATTGTTACATACTGTAAATCATGTCAAGGATTTAAATTAATAGATATTTTATGATCTATCATTTGAACCTTTCTCTAACAGGATCTTCCTTCTTGTGATCTGAAGATATTTGCATCAGCCTATTTCTATTTTGGCATAGCTCTATGTTAGTTACTGTTGATGGAGAAGCCTTCTGGCTGGATGTTTCTCAGCAAGAAATCACATATTTTTGTAGAAACCAAGGGAAAAAAGTGTTTGCAGGAACCAATCTATTCTGGTATGTATCAAGGAAAAAGATTTTTTAGGCAAGGAACCACATCCAAAGGTTAAAAACTTGAAAAAGTTTGTTTAAACCAAAATCATGATGCAAATGTACAAATAAAAAATCTATAATGTATGTTTGCATTTTATGTGGTTACATGTCTATTAGTATGCTAATAATTACTATACTCCCATTTACTCTGTCACCGATATCTGATTTTCACCTTGCTAAACCATTGCTTGTGTTTGGATTACATGAACCAGATCAAGCATACCAATTGATAATTCTGGTCCTTATCTCTCCTTTCATATGCACATCAATGAAGCGAGTAAGAATCAACATACATTGATACTTTGCATCTACTACATTTTCAACTTAATTGATTATCTTTTCACTTTAAGTTGGTCTATAGGACCATTGATACATTAAGTAAGAGAATGGAGATGGAGGATGACATATATTATTTACAGTTGGATGATGTGCATGAGGCGGTTAATTGTAAAGCTATTTGGTTACAAATTATTTTTGAGTCTCTACCAAGTAGACCACACTAATAGATCAGTAGAAGGAAAGTTCTTTTTTAATAAGGCCTGAACTCTAAGGCATTCAAGTTGCATATCATATGCCCTGTTGATCAGTCGTTCTAGGATCATAACGAGTGTTTTCAATAAAAGATCAAGAATGGTCTATTTTTGAATGCACAACAAAAAGGCTGGAAGGTATTTGGTGTACACTATTTTAATTCCGTATCATGTTTCACATTGATTGTCAGTCTTAATATATTTTATTTGTGTGACATGTGTTGTTCTATATTCCCTTTATCTTTCAAATAACTTCTTTTAGCTCAAACTCTTTACTTATACTTTTCTAGGAATGCTTACACCAAATTTTGGTTATTTCTTCTATAAGGACTTCTACGTATATTACTTTAGAATAAGACACACTTGAAACACTTGTTCTAACAAACTTTGTAATAAGCTCCTCTTTATAATTTTTGAATATTAAGTTGAAGTTGGTAATCCTATTACCAAGAAAGCAAGCAGCTTTAGTGTTTGCTTTCATGATGTCAAAATCCAGAGGGACCCAACATGTCGTATTACAATAAGAAGGCTTCCAGTTCCAATCAGAAACTTATAGTTCAAGGACTTGTGATGTTTTGTATAATATTTAAAATCAGCTGCTATCAACAGTATTTGTGGTTGCATATTGCATAAACTAGATTCATTTCACGACTTCCAAGTAGCAAGACAGTTTGGATAAGTTCTAAATGAGCAGCCGCTTGAGTTTAGTTAGAACCCAGTACTGTAGAATTGATAGTGGAGTCTCTTGGTATGTCATTGGGTTGTTGCTGTAGTAAATCACATACATATTATGGGCTTATGCTTTAAAAGTTCTTTACATGAGAATTGGTCTAGTAATTGGTTGTAAACAATCTACAGTACTGCAATAGATTGTTTTAACAAGTGTAGAATCCTTCGTAATAATAATGCCAACTGCAATGTTGTTTAATTACTCTAGTATCTAGTAAATAGTCTTTAAGGTTTCTACTCTACTTCTATAACATCCCTATTGCAGTAGGTAACTCCATGTCAAATGGAAGACCTAGTACAATAAAGGTAACACATTCACTAGAAGTCTTAGCTAAATCATTGGAAAGGTGCAATGATTGATAGTCTAGGTGTTTTGAGAAGTTAGCAAGGCAACTTGATCATTCACTATGACCTTTTTTGTAGGTCAGGTTATTTGATGCCAAGAATGATTGTCGAGAAGGCCTTCGTATCACATCTTCGTGCCAGACAAAATAACCCATTGCATAACTTTGATTGGAGTATCATAAACTGTTGTTCATGTACATGTGAAAGGTAAACTATGCAATAATTTCATTGGTTTGTTCAAGTACATGTTATTTTCTCAAAATAAATATCATACTCTCTTACTTTCACCCACATAACACAAATTATGTTAATGCATGTTAAGTTATAGCTGGCTGCCATATCTCTTCTATAGGAACAACTGCCACAACAAAAGGAAGAGATGACAAAGGAATTATCCAATATATAGTCTCAGATTCACAAAATAGGTGCTGAGATATATGGAAACCTCAAACTTGGGGACCGGGTGGAGCTGCCAGTTGTTGATGAGAATGATTTGTTTTTCAAGAATCTCCATGAATATCAATATCAACTACATGAGCTTCCTATGGCCAATTAGAAGCAGAGCATGGAGAAGTTTCTCTATTTTCAATCAAGAAGAGAAATATCGTAGCAGTCTTTCTCTTCATATGAGTTTATTAATGTTATCATATTCTTTGAAGATACAAGTGGTGGAAATAATAAAAAAGAAAAATCAAGATAGAAGAAGACACACATGATCATGTGGAATATAGAGTCTACAACGGATAGAGGCAGTCAGAAGAATATATTGTATACATGTATCTTTTTTCTATGCATATTGTATAACAAGGGCCAGGTTAATGTCCTCCCCATGTGTACTCATTGTTCATATATAAATAAAAGTATCATTATTGACATGGTAATGACAACTCAATCTTGATTAACATTCATCTTTTTTCTTTTTGAAAACCCCTCTATTGGCAAGGACTGACTGGAGACATAATGTCTCTTACTACATATGTATGTGTAGTACATGGTATCTTTCACTACACACTAGCTATAATTACATGTGTAGTAAATGCTAATTTTTGCTATACATGAACTACATATACAAATTGTAACCAATATCATCTCTTCCAACATATCATAGCTATAAATTGAATTGTAGTCATATATTTAGCTACAACGGAAACTACATTTTTATGTGTAAGGACATTTTTTACCTACAATTAGGGTTACATATGAATGTGTAACTAGAGGAATAACTAACTACAACTTTGAAAAATGTAGCCTAAACATTAGCTACACGGGTATTAGCTTCATATTCTAAATGTAAGGATAAATGTAGCCAAAGCTTTTAGCTAAAAATTTTGGGGTTATCGCTACAATTTTTTTTTGTAGTTAAAGACCATATTTTTCGTAGTGTATCTTCTTTCCCTCTAATATCATTTTCCTTGTCCACTTTTCCACTCATTCTCTCCATGTTAGAATCAAATCATGTCATCCTTAGTGCTTACAAGTTCTCCTTTAGCTTTATATGATCGTCAATCGAACAACCAATATACTGATAATACATCAACGTCTACCCTCTACACACAAAACACCAACTACACATTCAATTTTTGCAAGACATCTTGTTCCCACAACACATCTCCTTCTTCAATTTTCTCTATTCCCACAACACATAACACCCCCCTTCTGTGAAACTTGTTTTTCCTCAAATAGAACTCCATCAATCCCCATGTCAAACCTGCCACACTCACCAAACACCTCAAATCCATGTTATCGCACACAAGTAAGCCCCATTCCTCCCGTCTCAAGCTCTTTCCTCCTCTGATTCTACTCTCACTACTTCCTAATCATAGCCCCATGTTCGATTTCAACCCCTCTCGTGACAACAATCCCGCTGTCCCAAACCCCACATCTATCCATTCCACAAACACCAAACCAATGGAAGGTCCACACTCCCCCTCAACCGTAGACTAGCATAAAGATTCATCTCTCTCTAGCGTGAATGATACCATCAAACACAATATTAGTGAAATGCCTATAAAAAAGCAAGTCAAGGCACATGAATCAACCTTCCTCACGAGACATCTCTTTCATCATCAGATTCAAGAGGGTTTTCTTTTCTAGAAAATAATGGAGATACTGTAGTTCTATGATGAGTGAGACACTAAGATTGTGCTTGAGTAGTTGCACTGTATCGAATAGTATTTCCATATATCAAAAACATTGGGTGAGTTAACAAAACTCTTGATCATCACTTATATGTTTTGGGGAGCTTCCTTATCATGGTGGGAAAACCAACAACGAGTCGATCCCATCAACACTTGGAAAGCACTACATCCTTTGACTGTGCACCAATTATTATCTGAGAATTACAAGCATCAACAAGTCAATGACATGGTGAACTCATTCCTTCCAGTTCTTGAGGACATTTGATTTCAATTAGATGATTTTGAGCATGAGGATGCACCTCCTTCGAATGACCAGAGACTCAATCAATCAAAATAGGCAGACGAGAATGATGCTGAGGATGCCCTATTGACTTGTGACCCAAGAACTCACAAGTCTCAGATAATGCCTCCACCACTTCTAGCAATAGATGGGAGACAAGATTCCAAGAAGTATTATTGATTCCATGCCCATGTGTTCATTGATGCTACCTTTAGTGGATGATATTAACCATGCACCGCGTTAATTATGAATGCCCCTTATCATTCATTGTCCCCAATGATATCTATGTTCTTCTGATTGATGATGGATAACCTTGGTGTTGTTGATTCTCGTGGATGCTCTGAAGATGAAGTCACTACTATTGTGTGAACTTTATGGCATGCTTGAGGTTGACAATAACCCATATCTGATCGACAGTGTCATCCAATCCATTTTTCCCACCTTTGATCGCTTTTGGGGGATTCGTGTGTAGGATATGCACTTCACTCATTGGTGGCTCGTCTTTTAGATCCCTGAGCGAGTTGATGTAGGACATTATTAACTTTATACTACATATTCTTGCACTATTTTTATATTTAGAAACTTAAGAGAAATCTTTTTAGTTAAATACTTAGTCATAAATATTTTATGCTTTTCTTTATTTTATGTTTTACTTGATCAAATTTTATAAAATAGGAGTTTCTTTTCATCACTTGTGGATCAAGAGTCATGTAATGTTATAAAACGTGACCATGGGGCCTTTGTCCAGGCAACCGAATATGATTTTCGAAACCAACAATTTCAGTTTATTTTTTTCATTCTTCATTACGATGTGTTCCACATCATATGTCATATATAAATTTGGTAATATACAATAGAATTGCATTATAGTGTAACACTTGTCGTTTCTCTCTTTTTAATTTTTTTAAAGAGGAATGAGAAGAAGGTAATGTGTTGTGATTGGTTGTCCTATAGAATAAGTATAAGACTTGTCCAATACATGGGCTCTTCTATACGGAAATGGATGTATGGACACATGGTGGGTATAGCATTACACACTATATATGTTTGATCCAGATGAATTTTGCTACTATTGGCCTCAACAGATTGATACAAACATAGCCACCCTTCCGCTTTCTTCTTCGTCATTCGTTGTGTAATAAATAGTCGGTGTACATACGGAAAGTTCTCAACCAAAGAGAAGCATAGACAGCTGACGATTTGTTTTTAGACACCGAGTAACTGCATTCCACAAAGTAATGTATATTTCTCTTCTTCCCATGTCTAAAATTGTTGGTTCGTCCATTCCAGTGTTTATACAGCTGTTTCCGAGGGACTGCCAAACCGGCCCCCATATACGCGGTTGAAATAAAAAGCACCCTTTCGTCTTTCTCGCTCAAGTTCCAGTTCGTACCTCGCACATACGCACACCGAAATCATCATCTTTCGAAGCGGGAGTGATGCATTCTTACGATTCCGTAACCAGCACCGAGGTGAGACAACGGTGCAGGAATTTAAAAGATCTATCTGTCGGCCCCTATCTTCTCTTTTCCCTGTCTTTCAACGAGTCTTATCATTGATCTTCATTACAGATGATTTTGTGGGCAATCCGTGTCCTGGAGAAGGATGCTGCACATCTGAACCTCTTTGAGATTGGCAGTTACAGCGAGATAAAAGACCTACTAGTCACCGCGTACGGCACCATGCTGCCATCTTCGCTCGATGCCTGGCTCTCCAACAACCTGGCCAACATGATCCGTTGCGAGCTAATACAGAGCGTAAGTATAAACACTTTCAAGCTGACACACAAGGGGATACGGTTCCTTGAGGCGAACACCTTCAAGCTGCCTATGCTGCCTCCGCCGGAGGGAGTGAATAAAGAACCCTCTGACAGTGAAAATGATGTGCCGCTGAAGAAGACGGAAGGCTCGTCCAGTGGAAGCCGCGGCTGAAGATGACGAGCATGGCGGCTCTTGCACCCACCGCTGACTTCCTGTTCATTTTCTAATTTATAAGACGTATTTGTGAGTATGTGCTCACCGGGCATTGCCATGCAGGGGAGTATGTGCTCACCGGTGACTTTTACGTCGCCAGTAAGAATATGCATGTTTTCTGGGTTCATGCAAGTCTAGTTAGGAGTGAACAGTTAATTTGGTTCGCGTTAAAAGGTTAATTTGTGGCTTGAGATTTTAACTAATAACCTATCCAAAATATGTCAGTTAATTCGGTTATTGTCCAATCGGTTAATGGTTAATTCGGTCGGTTAATTTGGTTAACCAAATAACACTCATGTAATAATATTATTTAAAATACTCATAGAATTTGGGACAATTGTTATATTATAGTAGTATAGTTATAAATTTAATTTTGTATGACTCGTAAAAAAATGATTACTATATATATGGAGATGTATTTTGAAATAAAAGTACAACTATATATGTATGTATGATTGTGTAGGATATTTTTTATGTATAAATATGACTATTCGGTTAATTCGGTTTAGCAATCCAAAAACATCTTTAATTATAAAATTAACCATTTAACCGACTAATCAAAATAAATTAATTAAATTAACTAAATTAACCAAATTGACCCAATCAAATTAACCATTCAAAATTAACCATTCGGTTCATAGGTTATTAACCAAATTCGGCTCAACCCTAAGTCTTGTAAATAAAATTGCACACATGTCTTTGTGCAAATCGTTTATGTCCAGGAATATGTCAAAAACAAAATATTGCAAAGATAGGCCCACACAGCACAATCTATAAAGAAAATAAAAGTGTGACTTAAACTTGGAGTAGAAAAATTCCTTTAATTCTAATAAATCCGTTAGTTTCACACCTCGTTACAACAGAATCGTGTTAATTTAAATATATTTATGATGTTTGGAAATATGTAACCTTGATCCTTGGAGCAATTTTAGATCCACATTCCTTCGTGCGTAACATTCATTTCAAAGTCTATCGTTGTGCACGGACGTACAGCTTTAGAGCACATTCAAAACCAAAATTTAATTATACTCCAAAAAGGCAATGACATAAGGAAAATTCATGGCCTAAGACTCTTACGAGATATTGCCAACAGATTTGCTCCTCCCAGTTTTGGGAGGGGCAGGCTGCTCCTTGTGACATATAATACCATGTGTCCACTGATTTAAATCTTAACCTTTTGTTAGTAACTGCTCTCAAAGATGAACGTCGATCAAGCAAGGAGTAGCCTACTCCGGTCTGAGTTGGGTGCAACAAATCCGCACTCTGAGATATTGGGTTTATGTGTAGTGAAGGTGTTATGCATCCCGACACACCCATTCCTTGATATTGCTTAGCCCCCAAATTAAAGAATGAGTGATGGAATCAAAATAATTTACATTTTTGTGAAAAACGTACAAACAAAATGATGAAGATGGTAATGCATTTAAAACACAAAGCTATAAGGGGATAAAGCAAAAGGGATAATCGATGTGTTGTACTCGTATTATCACATCACATGAGACTGGAAAATGGGAAGGAGAAGATTAAAGATCTACGCTGTGATCACTACTTTTATTTTACTTGAACCCCATGTGGCAAATTGAAACATCCTTTGTTTCTTTCCCAAGCCCGTATAGACACCAGCAAGAGCCATACGCACCACCAAATTGTTCTACATACCACTAACCTCAAGACAAATGTTAGTGTTTAGGAGATGGGGGGTTAGGATGAGGGAAGCTTGTTTTTGGGTTCTCGGGTTCTAAACTGCTCTGAATTTCCTAGACATTGTAGATGGGCGGTGGTTGTTCTTATTTATAAGTTTTAGGGCAGATCAATTGTTGGATAAGGTTTATCCATGATTAAACAAACTTATGGATCGTCGAGCGATGGGTTGCGGACACGGACGCGGAGGAAGGGGGCGAGGGCGAGGGCGATCTACGAGCTGCAGAGTGGGCGAAGGTCAGACCGATGAGTCTTCGACTCCTCCAACTTGCCAATCGGTGGCGAATGGAGAAGGAGGTCCCTCTGTCCAGGTCATAGCTGCAGATCTGCCACGCAAGGACAAAGCTCAAGTGTCCGCCGCCGCCGACCCTACCAAAACATCGCCCAGATCAGAAAAGGGCCCCCTCATCCTTTCAACTTGCCGATTGGTTCCAGTTCAGCGGATTGGATCGCAATGAGGTTGAGTTGGAGCTGTTGGACTTCGTTGAGTCCACAATCAAGGATGGGAAGAAGTGTGCCTCCATTTCAAGCCAGGACAGTGTCCCGCCTGACTGGGAGGAGTATTGTTCCATTAGATTTGTTGGTCGAAAGTCATTTGCTGGTCAACTTCTTGGTTGGATCCGAAGGCAGTGGAGACCAAGCGGCCCAATTGAAGTGGCTTCTGAGGAATGAGAGGGATACATCATCAAAATGCCTTCCAACAATGAAAGGGACATGGTCTTGGATGAAGCCACATGGTTCATGGATGGGTCGTTGATTGTGGCTCACTCGTGGAAACCGGGCACTCCTCTTCAACCTCTTTCCTTCACTCCTGTTCTGATATGGTTCAAGGTTGAAAACCCGAGAATTCCCTGGACTCGCAATCACATTTCCTGTGTTGAGAGTACCGCGGCTTGTGGATGGAGATGATCTTTCTGTTGCATTGAGATGAAGTTTGATTCCAAGCTACCGAAGGAGACGATGGTAGAGGTTGATTCAATGCCCAAGACTCTGAAGGTGGAGACTGTTGCCAAACCGGTGATATTCCCAAACTGCAAGAGATTTGGACATAGAGCTACTATCTGCCCTATGAAGATGAGGAAAACCCCTCCTGAAAGTGACCTTCAGGTCCGGGTGGGGAAATCTCAAGGTGCTCGAGACATTGCCAAAAAGGCTTCTACGAAGTCTTCCATGGCAGGTCAAGGGGATAAAGTTTCGAAGCAGGTGAAATTCATGCTGATGACTCTGCTACAGTAGATGATGCTCTCTGCGAATCTATTTCTCAATAGGTCAAGGATGTTGTTCTTTCAGTTGCTGGAAGGCAAAAGTCTCACATCCCTCTCGACATCCCAGAACCTGACATGGCTGGGTCCTCTCCGGTAATATGTGTTGGGAATCTCAACCTTGATTGGGAACTAGAGTTGAGCAGGAGAAGCAGAGGTGAGACGAGTTCTTCTTCATGGAAGATTAATAGATTTTGGAATAGCAGTGATCTCTCCACAGATTTCCATCTGGAAAAGGAGAAGCTATTTGATGAAGACGATGAGTTTAATGTGGATTCCAATTCTGAATTGGACCTTGTTCCTTGGGAGGCTGACTTGCTAAACTTCAGCAAGTTCAAGCCTAATAGGAGGAAAAATCTCCTAGGAAAAGGAAGGATGGGGGTTAACTTTCTATCCTCACCTCTTTTTCTCTTCCTGGTTCTTACTTTTCAGTAATCTTTTCTGAAACAATTTCATTTGTTGCTTGGTTTCTGGAGGTCTACTTGGTTTCGTCAACCACACTTTTCTAGGTGCGATTTATGGTCAGTGGTGGGGGTCTAGGCTTGATCCACTGGTGATTGGGTAGCTGATCTAACTGTTGAAGATTGGTTATTTGTGTGGCTGGTGACAGGAGGAGATGTGACAGTGGCAACTATGCTCCTTTTGTTTCTTTCTATTTTTGTATGAGTTTCTAAGACTTTGTGCTGACGTTTGATGGCATGGGGGTTTGAATCTGGTATCCTCCTTCTTCTACATTCAGTAAGTGAGTTTAATGCCAAGGAGAAGGGGATTCAGGTTCCTATTTCTAGCTATTGATGTTGATGTACAGCTGCTGAAGTCGCTTTTATGATCTAGTTTGGTACAGTAGGATGGTGTTGAAGATAAATTTCTTCTTTAGCAATAGCAGTTTGAGTGATATTGGATTGATGCCAACAAGGGAGTTCAAATACTGAAGTCAGCTGATGCTCTCCTCTCCAACTATAAAGTCTTCACAATTTGTGGGTGTGCTTATTGAGAGTGGAGCTCCTTTTCTGTTTGGGTGGAGTATCATTGGTTTTTTCTGTATAATGACTCTTTTGTTGTCTTTCTCTCCACATCTCTCTTTCCTTTGGGTCTTCTATACAAGACCTTTGTTTCCTTTGTTTGCCTTGGTAACCCTCCCTTGAGGGTTAGATGGTTCACTTATGTTTGTACCTAAATTTTTAGAATAAATAGCAACAGAGTTTTTAGCCAACCAAAAAAAAAACTTATGGATCAAATATGTTGGGGCCCAACCGAGAAGTTCAAAACTTGAACATCACACTAATAAACTTGGTCAATGTTGGGAATTGAAACCACTACATTGGGTTTATGTTGATGTGAATATGTGTGCGCCCATATAAGGATTGTTCTATGAGTTGACTTGTTTTTGTAGGTTCTGATTTAAACTTTGTATTTTTTGAGAAAAACAATGGTTGTGTATCATTTGGGTCTCCACATAAAAAATTTGTTTTTAAGCCTTATCTTGAGTCTATTTTGCCAAAATATTTATTATAATATTAGTCCATAGATGGTGTTCATTCTAAAATATGGCATCATGAGTCTGTGAACAAGACACAGTTCATGGGTGTGTAGATCTATGATGCCCCAACCACCATATTGTTTAGGGCTACATATATTGTTCCACTTAACTAAGTGAGTACTCCTTTTATTGTGATTCCATAAGAAGTTTCTCCCAATTTTGTTTATATGTCTGATAACTGTTGTTGGAGGATGAATACAACATAGATGATGTGTGATAATAGGAGTGAATGATGCATTGAGAAGAGTCAAATAACTAGTATAAGTGAAGTGGTATTTTTTGCACGAAGATGGTCATTTATGGATTTGTCAATAATGGGATTTCATGCAACAACAACAATACTCCAACGTGATAGAGGAAGGCCAAGGGATTTAATTGGAAAATTTTCATGTTTGTATCTCAGAAGGGATTGGAATATTATTAAATGGGATTGTGAGACATGTGTACCTATGATAGTGGATTTCTAAAAGTTGAATTTAAGACTAGAGATGTATGAGAAATATCCAAAATACCAATGATGTTAATATATTGTTTCTCCTTAACTTTAATGAAGATGATGGTATCATTTGTGTATTGTATGATGTTGTTAAAGAACCCTTATGGCATGTCAGTAAGACCATAGTGTGTACCTAGCTGTATGAATCTATCAAGGATAGAGGTGATCGTTCTGAATAGATATGGTGATAATATATCACATTCTCTAAGTCTATTATTATTTTTAAAGTAACCAAATGCAACTCCTTTGATGACAACAAAGAATGCACTCGTACTAATGTCTGAATGTATCTAGTGAATCCGTGTGGTGTGAATATCATATACATGTAGAAATAGGATCAGAGAAAACTAGTGGATACTTTCAAATGTCTCCTTAGAATAATGTTTCAGTGTGGGAAGGGGTTGTCCTTGGAATTACATGTATGGATAGTTTGTGATACAGTGATGTAGGCATCCTATATGTTCATATAAGATTGAAAATCTCATCTTCATGTAGAGATAATATGTTGATACAATGTATTCATCCTCATACTAAGGAGTTTAGCTATGATTTTGTTGGATGCATACAGTAGACTTATAGGTTTGAACTCCCTTATTCATGTAGGATAATCAATCTTCTTCATGAGTGTAATACGAGTTTGGTTAATGATTTTTATATGATGTGTTATTTCTATTCACTTGTGCATCATGTTGAAAATATTGTGAAAGTCGGTTTTAATATGCTCCCATGCATTAAGATAAAAGGCCATACTTCAACCATCATGACTAGGGGATTTACAAAAATCTCATCTAGCATAACATAGAAAATTTGAGAATCTATGAATGGGTGCATGACTAAATTTCTAGATGGTATTTTATTGTGACATAGAATGTTCCAATTAAAATCCTTGATACCCTAAAATATGGTGACAATTGTTAGAATGTTGTTTCAAACAATTTATGGCATGCACAATGATTATATGTTGTGCTTGAGTATGAGAATCAATGTCATCCATGTTGTGTATGGTGGATAATATATTTCATATTTACAACATGCATTGAAGAATTTAGTGTTTTAATCACCTTCCATGAGCCATATATACTTAGATCCTTCTTTTATAAGATCTCCTCCATATCATAATGAGACGTGATATTCTTCATGAAACCAAAATATGTTTTGTCATTTGGTGGGTTGAGTGTGATAGATATAAGTTGTGCTTCTTTGGACTTGGTTAATTCTTGTCAATTCCCAAAGGTGTTCCTATTTCAAAGTCTAAGGGTGTTCCTAATAGACTTAACTTTTTCCACATTTGTTGTGTATGGTGTGCCTAGGATAGTATTCTTGTATAACCTCAAGGACACCTCGATATTATGTCCAAAACTATTCAAACTAAATGGGTATGTGCCCCCAAGTGTTTGTGGATGTATGACAATCACCAAGAAATGATGATAGACATGATGCATAAATTAGTGCACATGCAAGTTGATATTTATATTTCTAATGATTCATGCAAATGAAGTGTTCTATTATGCCCTTATGCCCCGTGATGCTATGTCCAAGTATCATTAGTGGTCAATGTATCACATAGGTGGTGTTGTGTAATGTGGTTTCTAAGAATACATTGTGTGTGATGTGTATCAGTATATCCTAAAGAGTGTTTCTCATCATTGAAGCATGTGAGGTTCAAATAACCCCATTAACCATAGTTGTGACAAATGTTATCTATGCTGGTATATATTCCCAGAGAGCCAATCATACGATGATTGTATTGGGGCATCATACGCTTGATTTGATGAATAATAAAGATAATTATGTCTATTATGTTTGTCCCAGTCATGAGATGATGACATATATATGGCATATTTATAAAGAATGATGCTACTTGATAACATATGTCTCTAGGTTGAGGACTTGAACAATGACATCATATATATGATAAGAGTACATATATTGTTGCTATATCCCTAGTCAGATATTAGTGTGGAAGACAAATAGACAATAATAATTCATAAGAATAGAATGTGTGTTGACTGATGACAAAGTCTCTTTAGTCATGATATTTGGATATCAAGCCAAACACATAGTTACTTGTTATAGTATAGAGTCTGAATAGACCCACCTTAAGAGTAATATATGAAAACTATGGAATGGTAGTCATAATCATCTCTGGAAGTGATAATGGTTATTTTGGTTCTTAGACCTAAAGTCACTACACTCATCACATGTCTTTCTATGAACTTTGACACCATCCAACATGACCTGGAATAAGGGTTTACATAAAGGTGGTGTTTAGGTACATTGTGACACATGGAGAATGATTATTAGTGATATAGATGGGACTTGTCCCTCCTACCGAAGATGATATCCTCACCACCTGATAAGAGAGATTGAGAAACACATGCGCATTCTCAGTGAGTCAATATGTGATATGTGAGATCACATGCATCTCATGTCATCTTCTCTTATTCAAGAAATATGGATTGAATGTTAAGAAGATGATGATCATGTACCTTGTGTTCAATCTGGTATTAGAGAAAAAACAACAACACTATCACGATAACACAAATCACATGTGTAGGTTGAAGTTTCTCTCCAACTTTCTAAATACTTCGGTAGCAATGATGTGTTGGTAGATATCACTCATTGCTTGTGATTTCATTATCTAGTTATGGACATTCACTGCCAATGTAATTTTAGACCTATAGGGTCAGACACATAGGATGCACTTGGAATAGGATTTTACTCATAGATAAGATTTAACTTGGTTACTAAAGTATTTAGGTAATCAACTTGAAAAATATTGGTTGTCATTTTGCTGACTAGAGTGTCCAATCGACTGATTGGGAATGCCAGTCGGCAACTGGAGTGTCCTCTCAACCGACTGGATGACTAGTGGGATTGGATCAAAGAATTCATCATGAAATCATGAAATGCTTATATCATCGCATTGAATTCCAATACTTTTGTGAATAAAAAAATAGCCACTCGATCAAATGGAGTGTCTAGTTGACCTACTGGCATGCCAGTCGATTGTCATGCCAATCGACTGATTGGTGATAGAATTGAACGGATAATGATTCATAGTAGACCAAAATTTATGAAATATATCTTGTTGTATCCCAAAGGTTGCGGAAATACTAGACCATCCACTGCTATATAAAGGGAGGGCATGACAAGGTTATCACATAGGCACTCCTCATCTCAATGTTATAGTAATATGAGAACCAAAGGCATCTTACTTGTAAAGGGAGAGATAGAAAAAGGGGGAAGTTGACAACACGAAGGGACAACTCTTACCCGCCAATTCTAGAAGAATGACAAGGAATTCCCAGTGGTTTGTGTGGACTATGTAGAAGCGTGAAGGTTGTCACCATCATGCTAGGAGGATGTTGTGAACCACCATTTGTGATTCTACACCAGGGGGCCACCACCGACTATTGTTTAGGTGTTGCTTGAGATAGAAGCACATCTTTGTAGGGATTGTCGCTGGACTTGCTCCAAGTCTAAGTATATGTCTTTCACCTTCACTCCCATTTCATATTTTTTGACGTGATCTACTAGTTTATGGGAAACATTGAAAGTTTTTGTTTGTTTCTTCTACTAACTCTATCACAATATTTCACTATAGTGGTATTAGAGCCACATCAATTTACTATGTCTTTTTTATTTAATTGATATGGTCACTTTCTATTTTCATAATTTATTTTATTGCATGTGTTGCAAATATTTAAAATGAGTAATGTGCATATCTGATTAAAATTCCACATACTCTAGGGAATTTCCCATAGATTCTATATATATGATATGATGCATATGCAATCTATATGGGGTTTCCGTAAAATTGTTTTGGTGGTGGATGTATGCATCGTTATTGCCAATACACCCTTAGATGTGTGTTCTTGGTTGAATGGTTTGAAACCTATCTTTTAAATTTTTTTTGCTTATCAAGCCTCTCTCACTTTCTCAATATGTAATCTAATACATTCCTCCATATATTTCCCTGAAATATAACTCAAGGTTTCATCTTTTACAATAAATAAATATGATTAACTTTAATTTCTATATCAGTGAAATAGAAGATGTTGATATCAGACAATCAAGTCAAGCAACTAGGAAGTCAGGTCGATCGAACAGAGGACTGAAGAGGCAATAAACTAGAATATCCAATCGATCGACTAGAGACCGAATCAACCGACTGGCGGAGTCTAGCGAACCACTTGAACAAGGATCCAATCGACCAACTGACGAAGGCCAATCAATCGATAAGTAGACTAATAGATCGACTTGAAGATTCTAATCGACGGATGACTTGTTTCCAGCAAAAGACTTTTTCCTTTATAGGTTGTAACATGTGATTTTTTACCATAGGTGGGTTGAAATTCATTGTGGCTCCAAAGAATTGAATTATTGCGGCCATAACCATTGCTCATATGTTTTTATTACATATTTTGATTTGTGAACATAGTATTTATATGATAAATATTAGAAGTATCTGGTGATTGAATATGTATACATACATACATACACACATATATATAATCCCTCAACAAATATTAAGTCAAAGATTCCTTCTATAAGAAACAAACATGAAAACCTTGATTGACTAAGCATGGACATGCCCTAGCATGGTGCGTTTTCTATCTCGTTGAAGTGTGATGGTAGATATGTGGGTCTGCTTCTATACGATGCATATTCTATTGTGTTGCCTTTTGGTTCAGGAATAACTAAGAGACCTTAATAGGAGTAAGTGTCTTCTAGAAGTATGTAGATGGACTATTTCAAAGAGTTGTTCAAACCATATATACAATAATTTCATGAAATACAATTGGAAAATATTGTCTACTTTAATAATTGGTTGTGAGATTCAGTGTTTGTTGGGTAATAACTTAATTATTTTGGATCTTGGTTCACTGAAAGATTGTTCACTATAGTCTTTCAAATTGATAAGGGTGGATATCAATTTGCAAAAAATATGGGAGCCATAATTAATTAAATTCCTAGTTAATATCATCTATTTTATCAAATCAGAAGTTTTTTGACAAAATGCAAAAATTTCTTTTGTAGAAATAAATGGTAAACACACTCTCAATATAATCAGTCCTTGATAAGGACAAACTAAATGGTACCAACTTCCATGACTTATTCATGAATTTAAGAAATGTTCTCACTCATTAGCGCAAACTCTATGTTCTTAAAACAACAGTACTAGAGGACCCCGCTCCAAATGCGCTTAAGGATAAAATGGATGCTTAGTTAAAGCTAGAAAGTGGTGTCACAAACATCATTAGTACATATATCACCTTTAACGTCGGTTAAATAAGACTTTTGATGTCAGTTTCTAAACGAACCCCAAGCGGGTGATACTAAAAGTTGATGCCTTCAGCGTCAATCACAAAACTGACGGCATAGAGTCACCCCTGATTACAACCAAAAAAATAACCTCCAGTAGTGGGACCATAGGCGTCTTTTATTCATTCAAAACCGACGCCATTCTCCATCCCAAAGAAAAAAGTTGTTCCCTGGTTAGACCATAGTTGTCGGTTTTCTATAAATAACTGACTCCGTTGAGCTCAATTTATTGATGATTTTTTAGATAACAAAAAAAATAAGAAAAACCATTAGAATAAAAGGCTTCAGTTTACTATAATTAGCCGATGAGTTAGACATTCATTGTCATTTTTTTCATTTAACTGGTGACTATATTTTTTTTTTACATATTAGCTTACAGGCCTGCTGTCTGGCTGGTCAGCAGGATGCATAACTTGTAGTTTGGTTTTGAACTGTAGGTTTATAGTATCCTCTGATTTCAGCCAACAACATGCCACAAACCTACAATACTAACAAGATGGACAATATTATATATAGATCATGTGATTCACACACATGTATAAGCATATTTAAATCATTCATATGATTCACATACATGTAGAAACGTGTAGTTCCATTCATTCCTCCATTTCATATTCACACACATGTAGTAGCATGTAATTCCATTCGTTCATCTCTTTTCACATTCACACACATGTATAAGCACATTCATTTATTCATCTTCACACTCACACACATGAATATAG
Source organism: Alisma plantago-aquatica (assembly GCA_963693085.1). Classification (NCBI taxonomy): domain Eukaryota; kingdom Viridiplantae; phylum Streptophyta; class Magnoliopsida; order Alismatales; family Alismataceae; genus Alisma; species Alisma plantago-aquatica. The sequence continues at coordinate 1,173,054,626 of OY856410.1, forward strand.
ATAAGACAATTCAAAAAAATTCATTCAGACATGTATATATAAGTGCGCCTTTTAAAGTTTACAATGTATTCAAATATAGAAATAATATTATGACATCAAAGTTTAAAAATGTCATTCTTTATCATCATCATCATCATCATCATCATCATCGTCATCATCATAAGTACTCCAATGATAATAAAAAAATCCCATCACTTCTAAGACTTTTGCCCATTGTTCACTTATTCATCTAATTATTCCATCTTATAGGGACTATAAACATCTAAAAACTTTTCACATGTAGTGAAGTCACTAGTTTTAAACACCTACAAAGGGAATGACATATATATATATAATAAGATTGATATATTTCAAATTATCTAATGAGACTATATAATATCTATAATTAGTAAGATTGATGTATTTCATATATTTAATAAGACTATATAATACTTGTTGTATGTTATAGATTTCCAATGCAACATATCTAACAATTAGGTCCATATATCACATCACATTGTCGGTACATGCCCAATAATTATCATGTTTAGCACACTATAAATGTTAACATACAAAATGTTAATAAAAAAATAAGCATAGTTCACATAAATAATATATACATTGGAGTTAGGAAATTATATTCACATTCTCCCAAACTAATAGTTTATTCTTTGTCTTGCACATGTTTCCTTCAGCTTTCTTAAAATCTTTTAAAGCGCTACATGTTAATGTAACACATTAAATTGCATTACTATATAGTAATGTAATAATAGATGTTAACGTATATACATATGAAAAATTTCTCACCTGAACAATGGCCTTTTCATTACATGTCCATACATGTCGAATTGCCTCCCCTTAGGATTTAGATAATAAACAGTGAACATCTTGGGGACAATAACCAATAACTCTCAATGCTTACCACTAGAGAAGAAAGTTAAAAATATATAACTCATAATCCACAATAAAATGTAATTTTTTTAAGTCTAAATTATAAGAAAAGTAAACTTACTTAACATTGAATGGAGATATTATCACGCTCTTATTTTTTTACCAAAATATTAAAAAGCGACAGATTAGTATAAGGTATATGATGAAGGGTCTTAATTTATAAGACTAATCAAAGATGGAATAAGAAATCCCACATGGGTAAATATAAATTCGTTACATATCTTGTTTAAGTGACTACAAAACATATATTTTGTATGCATTAATATATAAGAATCCAAATCACTGTATATAAAACAAGGTATATAAATATATAAATAAGATCTCACCATATCCATAGCTCTATCATAGATGTATTCACCCAATCATACCTAAACAACTTCAAAATATCTTGTATAAATATAGTGTTATAATGATTGACCTGCAACATCCTCCTGAATATAAACATTTATAGAACAATGTTTGTTATGTTCGCCTATCCATACAGCCATACCCCTACAATTATGACCTATCGAGTCAAATAGGCCCTTTGGAAGCCAACTGGGTACTGCAGGAGGAGTTGAAGGTGGAGGCAGAGCTGTAGCGGGTTTCTTCTTTATCTCCTATATATAATTTCATAACAATTGACTTTTATATACACGCTAACAAATTAACGTAATGTAAATTTACCATACAAGATTAGTATATACGACATCCTTTTTGGGCAACAATATCACTCCGCCTTCTGCTTCACCAAGTGTCTCAGTATCTGGGTGGGCATATGGAAATGGATGATGCCTCCAATGAGGGAACTGACGTGGCTTTTTGAATGCACTAACAAATTCACCCGGGGCTGATTTCCCCGAGTTTTTACCTAAACCAAGTGAAATAATACCACCCGCAAGCGGACGAGTCTTATCGCAGTATAGTTGAGGATCGAACCCAAAGGACAACGTTTTTAAGAATCTTTGTCAGCTGGATCTAGCTCAAGTAAAACTAATATTTAGAACAATAGGTTGATTTTGGTTTGTTTAAACTAATTGTAGGAAAGTAAAAGCAAAATTAAAGATAGGTTTAGATAAGTGATATGGAATAGCTGGGATGGTACCGGGTTTGACCACCACTACACACACAAACATACTCCTTTTCAAACAATTTAGGCAAGATATAGCGCTCCAGGTAGAGCTGCTGCAGGACCCCCCATACGGGCGTCAGGTCCGCGTAAGCATCACCATAGGCATCAGATGTCTCGTCACCATCCGGATCACATGTCTTACGGCTCTGAAGATACAACATTCAACTAAGGTTGTGAACCCCCCATACGGGCGTCAGGTGCACAGAAGCATCATCGAAGGCTAGATGGCTCATCCCCTCGCGGATCATACACTTACGACCTCAAGGAATCCCATCGGAAGTTCTCGTCAAGGAGTCAACTGAGTCAACTGATAAGCACGTAAGCGATTATAGTAAGAGTAAACATCGACGATTACCAAGAAGATACAAAGTCCAACTAAGGCTGTGAACCCCCCATACGGGCGTTAGGCGCACAGAAGCGTCACTGAAGGCTAGATGGCTCGTCCCCTCGCGGATCACACACTTACAACCTCAAGGAATCATATCAGAAGTTCTCTTCAAGGAGTCTAACTTGCTAAACGACGTTCATACCCATGCATTGAAGTTCTCGCAACATAGGGAGCACAAAGATGAAAACAAGCACATAACCAACCTACGAGCTTAACGATAAATGACAAAATGAAGAGTTATATACATTGTCATGGAAAGATTAACAAAAGAACATGGTTTGCATGGATATTGGGGATAGTCCCCGCACCCCAGCGAAAGTGGACTACTCGCTCATGATGCAAGATACAAGAAGGAAGAGAGAGAAAGAAAGATCCACCATGAGCTCGGTGCAGAGGGTGGACGCAGCCCGGTGAAGTAGATGCTCTCCTTGATCTGTCTTCCTTCCTTCTCTTCTTAGCCTCCTTGGATGCAACACTAGCAGTAGGTGGAGTGGAACTTGATCGGAGTGGTGCTCTGGCATCCTGTCGGCGTCCGGATCCGATGCCCCCAAATGAGGACCCTGGGGGTCTATTTACATGTTTAGATCTGACCCCATACGGTTTGGATACGTTGTTGGAAATATCTTCTCCAAACAGTCTGGAGACCGTTCGGTGCCAAACGGTCTGGACACCATTTGGGGCCAAACGGTTTGGAGTCCGTTTCGGCGTCAAACGGTTTGCGTCGATCGATCTTGGGGTCGGTCTCGGTCTTGGCATGAATCGCACGGATCTGCTCTTCAATCGGTCTTTGTTCTTGCGGAAAATGGTCTTGGAAACCGCATGGATCCAAACGGTCTTGAGACCGCATGAACCCAAATGGTCTTGAGACAGCATGAACCCAAACGGTCTTGAGACCACATGGACCCAAACGGTCTTGAGACCGCATGGACCGAAACGGTCTTGAGACCGCTTGAACCCAAACGGTCTTGAGACCGCATGAACCCAAACAGTCTTGAGACCGCATGGAGCCAAACGGTCTTGGGACCGCATGGACCCAAACGGTCTTGGGACCGTATCGTTTTTTTTGGCGACCGATTTCGTCATTCATTCTTCGTGTATTCCAGCAAACAATCTTGGGACCGCATGAACTCATACGGTCTTGGGACCACATGGATTCAAACGGTCTTGGGACCGCATGCGTGGAATTGCTTGATATACCTGCATTAAATGAATGATATTCAGTTAAAACCTTGATTATTGAATCAACTAAGTAGTTTTGTACATTATGATTCATACTAGGATGAAAAGATGCAAAATAGAGTTGAAATCGTTCCAAAAAGGCAATTGGATTTTGGGATTAGTATGCACTCATCAAACTCCCCGAACTTAAACGTTGCTCGTCCTCGAGTAACATAAAATTAGAAACTGTTGCCCAATGAAATACTTTCAATCCGTGTGATTGCTTCATCTTCGCATCACAAATGTTTTCTTTCTGCTCAATATGAATTAGTATCTCAACTTCCTGGGACCACTAAACACGTCTTACCCTAGCTTCATTCCTGAGTTCGTTTTCCAACATCACTTCGTCCTCACTTTTTCCAACAACAAGCATGTCAAAAAGTTTTGTAAGAGTCCAGAGATACCCGCAGAATCAACAAGTGTGCATCCGATTTGACACTGTTGTATTTGATGATGGTGGGGGCATGTATTGTGCCCTTAGGTAGGAAAAGGAGTGAAAGGCGGTATGGACAGAAGAAGTAAATCTCTCCTCTATTTGACTCGATATTTTTATTTGTTTTGCAATTTCATTTATTGCATTTTTTTGTGCAAATCTCTCCTCTATTCGACTCGAGATCGCATTTCTTTTTGTGTGCACTTTGGCATCTTTTGTTTGCAGGTCTCTCCTCTATTCGACTCGAGACTGCATTTTTGGTGGTACGCCCCTATTTATTGCGAGGGGTATGGAAGAAGCGGATAAGGGGGAAATGGCGTGCCATCCCGAACTTAGGGTTTGACACAATTTTGGCTATTTTGTTGCTTTTTGATGGATGGAGGGGTACGAAGATGATAGAAGAAGTGTAGAAGAGAGTTCAGATCGGAATGCATCTTGATTTACGATTCAAAACCGGGTTATTCTCCTTGTCATACTCTGCTCAAATAATGACTTGATGCGAATCCGGTGGGGATTCCGGGCCATTGTTCCACTAGCCAGTTAGGAAGCACGACATGTTTGATCCCTATCAGTTTGACAGATACTTATCATTTTTGTATAAGGTGTTATGATGTTAGGAATCATGAGCTTCACAGGATGATTTCAGGCAAAAGGCAAGTTTCAAAATTCAGTCCTCTTGAGGATTTAACTTCGAATAAGGAGGATATTATGATTGAAGATGCATAGCAAAAAGGTTAGTTACATTTTATCAACAAGTGTCAAAAATTCATCAAATATCTGTTCAAAAATTTTGAAAAATTTGAAAACTTTTATGATAGAGACAACTTGAGTATGAAAAGAGGGTGTATGTGGAAGTGAAGTACGTACCACCCACCCTCCACCACGAACTTAGAAATTTGCTTGCCCCGAGAAAATCCTAAATCCAAGATGGAGGGGAAAGGTTACACCAGTTATGACCGCCGAGTGTGTTTGCGTTCTGATCACCGCGACTCCGATCTTTTATCTGAAAGAAGAGAAACAGTCTTAAAAGGAAAATTTTATTTAAGGAAAGGTTAACTAGAAAACAAAATTTGAAAAGGAAAAGTAAAATAGAATTATTGATCGGGTTGCCTCCCGACAAGCGCCTTTATTTTATGTCAATGGCTCGACAGAGTCCTTCAGGTTCATGGTGGGTCTTTTGGGTCGGTGAGTTCCAGCACTGATTTGGTGCCTTTGTATATTGTGGGGAAATATCTCTTCAGGCGGTGGCCATTGGTTATGAATTCCCTTGACCCTTCACTCCATAAGGAGAAGGTGCCATGAGGAGAGATGCTTTTGACTATGTATGGTCCTGACCAGTGTGAGCGGAGTTTTCCTGGGAATAGCCTTAATCTTGAATTGAAATTCAGCACTTGGTCTCCTACTTGTATGTCCTTTCTTTTCAGATGTCCATTGTGCCAAAGTTTTGTACGTTCCTTGTAGATTCGTGCATTTTCATAGGTTGTCATTCTTAGTTCATCAAGCTCGTTGAGTTGCAAAATCCTGGCTTGCCCCGCTTCTTTCATATCAAAGTTCAATTGTTTAATTTCCCACCATGCCTTATGTTCTAATTCAACTGGCAGGTGGCAAGCTTTTCCATATATCAATCGAAAAGGTGTAGTCCCAAGGGGAGTTTTATAGGTGGTGCGATAGGCCCATAAGGCGTCATTGATTTTTGTCGACCGATCTTTTCAATTACGTCCAACGGTTTTCTCAAGGATATCCTTTAATTGTCGGTCAGAGACATCTACCTGTCCACTAGTTTGTGGATGGTAAGGTGAAGCTACCTTGTGCGAGACACCAAATTTTCTTAGTAAAGTTTCAAAGCTTCTTTCAATGAAATGGGAGCCTCCGTCAGATATCACGGTTCGCAGTACTCCAAACTGACTATATGGAGATTTGTGTTTTCAACTCTTAAGTCCTATAATTTCATTAGACCTTACACTTGTAAACTTTTGCATGCACCCCACGTATATAGTTATATCGATATGTTGTTTTGTTCTTTTATTTCACAGTGTTTTAGGTGCATGCTATAAATTTATGATGATCCATATGAAAACTACCTAAAGGTATTACACATAAGTTCAAGGAGGATTAGATGGATATTTCTTCTGAGATTTATAATTTTTATGATATTAATTCATGTGACTGCTTTGAAGTGCATTTTGTAAACTATATTTGAATTAATGAAAATTATTTACTATTATTTACTATTTGGTTAAATTCAGATCTTAGGAAATTTTAGGTAATGGTTGTTAACTTCTTGGATCTTTTTTTAATTGGGGTATGCTGAAAAGTGAGGTCGATATCTTAAGTGTACTTTCCTTTAATCGTGCTTTTTATAACACTATTTCCAATTCCCATTTAGTTTTTCTTGAGCATTGTATTCTTTTTTTATTCTATTGAATATTCAATTGCCCTCTTTTTACCTTTATTTGTATCCCTTTTAGAAAAAGATAAGACTTCACCTACAAGTTTTATTATCCTTTTTAAGTTAAGGTTATTCATTAGGTGGCTCAATCTAATGATTTGGACCAATTCTATATGAAAATCTCATTCATGTTCTAGAGAAATTAGAAATGAAGAAAACTCATTTTCCTATCCACGGGACACCCGGTAGAATCTAATGTTTTGTAGGATTCCATGTGGTGCAATGTCAGATTGATCGATTGGATATCCCCATAGATCACTGTGTTCTATAAGGCTGTCCCACAATCTTATATCTTAACCACAAAATCCTAACTTCATATTATAAATACCCCCTCCCCGTACCCACCACATGATGTTTTCCCTTTTAACTCTGCTGAGCTACATGGTGAACTATCTCCCCACTTACTTCTAGTTTCTGGTGCCTAGCATATTTTTTCTCTAGTAAAAGCATTTTCCAAAAGTGAAAAGTTGCAAAAATGTTATGAATGTGACATTGATTAGATTTAATATTAGTAGGATAACTATTTAATTACTTAAATGATCCAATATTACCTAACTTCTAAACCTGTAGCTCCTAAATTAGATACTATAGTAATTGCAAGATATAAATCTACTAAAAAACTACTAGAGGGGGGGTGAATAGGGTTTTATGGATATTTTAAAATAATTTAACTCAAACAACCACAATTCAAATAATAAGGAGACAAGGTGTTTAGAGTGGTTCCAACCTTAGCAAATACTAAGGCAGTCAATCCACTACCCGGTTGCTTAACCAACTGGGATTTTAAAAGTATTAAATTTTATTACCTCTCAAAGAATTTACATAAAATTACAATACTTTCTACACCCTTTGGACATCCTTCACCTTGAAGTAGTTGTACCAATCTTGAAGCAGCCTTCATGGAGTAACTTCAAGCTCCCCCTTGACGTAGCCTTCTTCTTGAAGTAGCTTCCCGTTGCAACAACCTTCTAGAAGTAGTCCAAAGACCTCCTTCTCCACCAAGAAGATCAAACCATCTCCAATCTGCAACCTCCAACCCTAGGAGTAGAAAGAAGAGTACAAACAATAAGAAAGAACAAGAAAGGAAATGGAAATTACAATTACCACTTTTAAGCACAAGGCTTGATTTGCCTATATCAAGCGTATTGATCTCCTAACTAATGAGTATTGAAGTGTAGGTTTAGTCGATAGGAGATGCTAGCCTATAGGACATGAATTTGGAGCAAGGGAAATGAGTAGCCAATGCTAGTGCTGCTCAATTGCTCAAAACAAATTGCCAATTGCAAGTATGTAAGCTCAAGCATTGCACAAGTGTGTGTTAGGGTGTCCTAAGGCTTGTCCTATTTATAGGAATGACCTACAAGTGCTTAAGGACGTTCTAGACACTTTCTAGGGGGTTCTAAGTGCTTAACTAGCCGTAAGGTAAACATTAGTTGCTTTAGCAACGACTAGTTAATTAACTCTGAAAATTGTAGATAGAACACTTCTCGTTCGAAGAATGGTCGACCGAGAGTCCTTCTCGGTCGAGGTCTTGTCGACCGAAGGACTGTCTGGAGCAAGTGTGTATAACGGTCTACTACAACTACCAACTACCTTGTCTGCTGTGTCTAACGGCTACCTGGGTCATTCTTGGTCGAGGAGATTGTCGACTGAGAGTGTCTCGGTCGAGGGTTTTGGCAACCGACAATAAACCTGTTTTAATGTTTTAAACAAAAGGCTAAGTGTATGTATGAGTGTGCAATTGTGACACTATTGAAGGGGATGACTTATCTAAGTGTTGTGATTTGGATAGGGAAGATCTAACGCTTGATTTACATGATATCTAAGTACTTGTATATTATATACGTGTACAAGTTTTTACATTTGATTACAATCATGAAATAACAATAATTGAAACAAACAGATTTCACAAATCTTTGTCATCCACCTTGTTCCTACAACACTCAAGTAGCACGTTAGATCCAAAGGAATGAAATGTTTGTCATTATCAAAATAAAGGGATTAAATGATGTCGATTTAGCCAATAATCTCCCCCTTTTAAAGATGACAAACATTTCCAAAATATTAATCAACTAGTCTTTAAAATGAGTTGAGTTTCATACCTGAGATTTACTTTTTGAATTTCTTCTCTTGTTTATGAAATGTGTGCTAATTATTCCCAAAGAAGTAAGGAACATAAGATCCAATTCTTTAGGAAATATAGCAACTTTTAATGTAAAGCCAAGAGATTATGAAACCCATTGATTGAGTTTTTCAAAGTTACCATTTTAAGATTTACATTTATTTCTCCCCATTTGTCATTTCAAAAAGATATCTGTTAAAAATAGAAAAACTCCACCTTAACTTGATATCCCCCATAAAAAGATAGCCACCAAATCTGTTGAAAAAATGTCCATTTGAAAGCCAAAAATATGATTAAAACCGTTTTTAAGAGGCACAAATATCAAAGGAAACATCTTCTAAGGGAGTGATGCGTAGTTGCTTCCTTATTTTGTTAAATTGATCTGGTGGAAGCAGTTTTGTGAAAATATCAGCCAATTGATCTTCCGACTGTGTAGGATGGGATTATGTGTTAAGTTTATAGTGCTTGTGTTGTCACAAAAGATAGACGTAGATGAAAAAGTAAAGCCATAATAGTTTAACACTTGTTGCATATTGAGCACTTGAGCACAACAAGATCCGGCTACCATATATTCAGCTTCAGTTGTCGAGAGGGCAACCATATTTTGTTTCTTGCTAAACCAAGATACTAAGGCTCTTCCTAACAAGAAACAACTACCACTAGTGCTCTTGCGATCAAGTCGACAACAAGCGTAGTCGGCTTCAGTATAAGCTTTAAAATCCAAGGATTGTCCTTTAGGATACCATAAACCATAACATGTGGTGCCGGCTAAGTATCAAAAAATCCGTTTGACGACTTCAAAGTGGGAATGCATAGGCTGTGATTGAAATCGAGCACAAAGACCAACTGAAAACATGATGTCTGGTCTAGAAGCGGTTAAGTAAAGCAAACTACCAATCATGGCTCTATATAGGGAATCATCAATAGGTTCCCCATTTTCATCCTTATCAATTTTAGTAGAGGTATCCATTGGAGTGGTAGCATGTTTGCACTGGTCCATCCCAAAATGTTTTAAGAGTTCATTGGTGTACTTTTCTTGGCTTATAAAAATCCCGGCAGGCGTTTGTTTAATTTGAAAACCAAGAAAGAAAGTTAGTTCACCCATGAGGCTCATTTCAAATTCTTGTTGCATAATATCACTGAATTGTTTGCATAATGATTCATTTGAAGCACCAAAGATAATGTCATCAACATATATTTGAACAACTAGAAAATCAGATGCATATGTTTTGAAAAATAAAGTAGAATCTGAATTTGCAATAGAAAAATCATTATCAAATAAATAGTTCTTGAGCCTTTCATACCAATTTCTAGGTGCTTGTTTTAAACCATAAAGTGCCTTCTTAAGTTTGTATACATAGTCACCTTTTTTTGGAATTTCAAAACCAGGTGGTTGGGCAACATATACTTCTTCTTGTATTAACCCATTTAGAAATGCACTTTTTACATCCATTTGAAAAAGTTTGATGTTTAAGTGTGCAGCTATATCTAATAACATTCTAATTGCTTCAAATCTTGCTACCGGTGCATATGTTTCATCAAAGTCTATCCCTTCTTGTTGATTATATCCTTGTGCTACTAGCCCAACTTTATTTCTTACCACTTCTCTTGCTTCATTTAACTTATTTCTAAAAACCCCTTTAGTTCCAATAATGGTTTTATCTTGTGGTTTAGGAACTAAGTGACATACGTCATTTTTAGTGAATTGGTTTAATTCTTCTTGCATTGCCATTATCCAATAGTCATCTTTTAGACCTTCAGTCACCTTCTTAGGTTCAATTATAGAAACAAATGCCATATTTGTAACATCTTTAAAAGAATAACGGGTTTTGACTTTATCTTTTGGATTTCCAATGATCAATTCTTGAGGATGATCCTTAATGAGTCTAGGAACATGTTGTGTCTTAGCTTGGTGATCATTAGTAGTGTTTTTGTCACTATCATTAGGTATTGATAAATTTTCTAATTGATGAGTGAGATCAATTACTTCAAGATTTTTAGATTGTGGCTCTTCATGAAAAGAGATGTGAATTTATTCCTCAACTTTTCTAGAAATAGTGTTATAAACTCTAAATGCTTTGCTAGAGGTGGAATATCCCAAGAAAAAGGCTTTATGTGATTTAGAGTCAAACTTGTCTCTATCCTCTTTTGTGTTTAAGATGTAGCATGTTGATCTGAAAGTATGAAAATGGTCAACCCTAGGTTTCTTATTATATATGATTTCGTATGGTGTTTTCTTCAAATAAGAATAAATACTACTCTATTTAGCACATAGCAAGCTGTGTTTACTGCTTCAGCCTAAAATGTTTTAGGCGTATTATGTTCGAGCATCATAGTCCTAGCCATTTCTTGTAGTGATCGGGTTTTCCTTTCAACTATACTGTTTTATTGTTGAGTGCATGGAGCAGAAAAATTGTGAGTGTAGCCTTGAAATGTGCAAAATTCTTCAAATAAATGGTTCTCAAATTCTCCACCATGATCACTCCTAATTGTACATATTTTGTTTTGTAATAGATTTTCAATCTTGGAACAAAATTTAATAAAAACTTGAATAGTGTCATCTTTGTTTGCGAGAAAGTGTACCCATGTATATCTACTATAATCATCAACAATAACAAAACCATATCTTTTGCCACTAATAGATTGTGTCCGCATAGGTCCAAATAAATCCATATGAATGAGTTCTAGGGATCTACAGGTGCTAAGTATATTTTTGGGTTTAAAAGAGGTTTTAGTTTGTTTACCCAAAGTACATGGTTCACAATTTTCTATTTGATCAAAAGATTAATTAGGCAAACCACGAACAAGATCATATTTAACTAGCTTTTTGATAACACGTGAACTAGCATGACCTAATTTTCTATGCCATATTTGTAAAGAGTTTTCATTTTCAAGTAAGCATTTTGCAACTACAGATTGCATAGAGTTAGGTCTAAGAATATAAAAATTTCCAACTCTTTTTCCTTCGTAAACAACATTTGTAGTATTTTCTATTAGTAACTTGCAGCAATTTTTGTTGAATAAAACATCATATCCACTATCACATAATTGACTAACACTTACAAGCCATCAAAAAGTAAAACATTTTTTATTTCAAGATTTATACCTATGTTACCTATTCCAACAGTTTTACCTGTACCATTGTCTCCAAAAGTGACTGTTCCACTCTTCTTTTCCTCAAAAGTTTGAAATGCATCCTTGTTTCAGGTCATGTGTTTGGAACATCCATTGTTGACCACCCAATCCTGCATTAAAATGTAGGTTTTGGTACCCATGTGATGGTCTGTTATGGTTAGGTACATTTAATTGCAAACTGAACATGTTTTAACAAAGAAAGCTGATCAGAACTTCATTCGATCGAAAAAAGTTCGACCGACATGTGTCTCGGTCGACCAATTTTTCGATCGAGAAAGTTTATGTTTTACAGATTAAACTGACTAGAAGAAGAAGTCTATTCGGTCGACTATTTCTTGAACAGTTTTAGCTTCGATCGATCAGTTCTCGACCAGAATAGTTAATGTTCTACTAAGATTTTTGCTACAGATTTTGGTTTGTCACAGGAACTCGCTCGGTCAAAGTTGTTCTCAACCGAGAGTATCTCGGTCGAACTACTTGTCGACCGAATATGTTTCTGTTTCAGTAATTTATTTATATCAGTTTTGAGATTAACACAATACATGAAACTATTTGTTTAGTTGAGATGATTTTCAAGAATAAGCATTAGATCATATCTCAACTAAATTACATTCAATTCTTCTAAGTTTGAGGTTTGGGAACCCAAACTAACTTAGAATCCTTCTTCTTATAAGGACATGAAAAAGAGTAATGTCCAAGACGTAGACAAAAATGGCAAGAAATAGAGTCAATTTCATTTCTCTTTCTAGGAATTGTGTTCTTAGGTACAAACATAATCTTAGTCTTGGATGCTTTAGCTCTTTTGGGTTGATAGAGTTTTCTTTTTGGATCATATCCTAATCCTCTTCTTCCATTGTAACTAGAGGATATTTTCATAATATTATCAAGAATGTCATTTCCCTTTAAGCCATTTATTTCTCTTTGTAGCTTAGCAATCTCATCCATCTTTTTATTTATATTTGTCCTTTCTTGTTCTAAATCAGATAATAGAGAGTTTCTTTCTTTAACAACATTATCATAATCTAGATGGTTACATAGAATAGGTTGGGTCTGAAAATTGTTTAGTTTAGCAAGCAAATCAACCTTTGCTTGAGAAAAAAGATCATGATTTGTTTCTATAGTAAGTAACTTTATGTTACAATTATTTAAAGATGTTTTTAAAGACAATTTTTCAAGATCAATATTGTTCTTTTCAGAAGAAAGATCATTTAATCTAGCATATGATTCCTCATTTGTTTTGGTGACCTTCTTTAGTTTCTTTTTGCAGTCAACATATTTGTCATGAGTTTCTTGTAGACTAGCAATTAAATCTTCTTTAGGCAAATCAAGAAGGCTTACCTCTTGGGAATCATCATCATCTTCTTTTTCCATGAGACAGTCCACCTTCTCTTCTCCACTTTCACTCTCACTTGACTCATCCCACACAGCTTTATAAGCTTTTTCTCCCTTCTTTTTGTGTGAGCTTTTCTTTCCTTTCTTTGCTTTAGGACATTCATTTTTGAGATGTCCTTTCTTTCCACATTCAAAAACACCTAGGAGGGGAAGAAGAAGAACTAGCAATTTTGTTATATCTAAATCTTCTATATTTCTTACCATTAACAATTAGGGCTTCTTCTCCTTCTTCTTCACTTGTTTCATCACTTTCTTGGGTGATGATCTTTGAAGCTTTTAGAGCCACATCTTTCTTTCTTCCTTGTTGCAATTCACGCTCTCATCATTCCTCTTCCTCCAATGTTGCCTCATGTGCTTCTAGATTGCCAATGAGTTGCTCCATCCTTAGTCGGGTGAGGTCATTTACTTCTTCAATGGTAGTCACTTTGGGCTTGTACTTGGGAGGAAGAGATCTAAGAATCTTTGATACCTGATCTTCCTCACTAATCACTTTTCCTAAAGCATTCAAACCATTTACAATAGAAGAAAATTGTGCATACATCTCACTAATATATTCATTTTGATCCATGCAAAATTGTTCAAATTTTTGTTTAAGCATTCCTATTTTAGAATTCTTAACTTGAACAGTTCCTTCATATGTTATAGAAAGTCTATGACACATTTCATAAGCCATTTCACAATTTGATATTCTATTAAATTCACCAACAGAAATTGAACAATAAAGTATACATACAGCCTTTGCATTCATTTGGGCAGACTTTACCGTATTAGCATTCCAAACTGCATACTTCGTTTGAGGAAGTTCATAAGGAGTTGACACCATCCTCCATAAATCCCAACTGATTCCTTGGAAGTAAAATTGTATCCTCCTCTTCCAGTAGGTGTAGTTAGTACCATCAAAAGCTGGAGGCCTAGCCACGAGTGTTCCTTCCGAGTTGAGGTTGTTTAGCACCCCGTCACCCATTCTTCAAGACTTTGTTAGAGTTCCTTGAAGCCCTGCTCTGATACCAATTGACAAACCAATAGATGAAGGGTGAATAGGGTTTCATGGATATTTTCAAATTATTTAACTCAAACAACCACAATTGAAATAATAAGACGAAGATAAGGTGTTTAGAGTGGTTCCAACCTTAGCAAATACTAAGGCAGTCAATCCACTACCCGGTGCTTACCCAACCAGGATTTTGAAAGTATTAAATTTTATTACCTCTCAAGGAATTTACATAAAATTACAATACTTTCTACACCGTTTGGACAACCTAAGCATCTTGTTTCTACAGTCAATGTGAGCATGATATGTGTATAGCCAATCCATGCCAAGAATAATATCAAAGTTTCATCAAAATGTCCTTTTATGTTTCGTTATGTTTTGGCGGAGCTTATAGTATAATAGTTCAACCAACAAGATATAAGCAAGTAGTTTCACACAAGGGACACCATAACATAAGCAACCAAGAAAACTAGTCTTATACTTAATAAAGCCCACGTACCTGAATTCTGAGATTCCTATCTATATCCATGATCATCTACTACTCTGCTCATCACCTGATTAATAACAATTAATGATCATTAATAGAAGGTTCATCGTAATTAATCGTATTTAGGTCCAAAAATAGATGTAAAATGCACCAAATTAAATTGGTCATATATCCCAATTGGTTGACCCAATTGCAATAAAATTTTAGGAGTACTTTAATGATGTCACTTAAGGCTGTTACTACTAGATCTGGCCTTACCACAGAAGAAGAAGGAAGTCCCCCCATCATATCAATTGACCACATGTCATATTGCTTGTATTTAGGATTTATGTGATACTATGGATGGTATTAAATGAAACTGATAATCCAATTAATCAATTAGTGAGGGAGATGATTAAGGGCATAATTGTAATAATCAAAATTATAGGAGAGAGAATAATATATTGAAAAACTCACAATGTCACATTAGGCTTTCCACAAGCCACCCCTTTGCATCATTCTCTCTCTTATGATGCTAAAAGCACTTGAGGCATGTTCAAAATGTGACATATTGCAATATAACCCCTCATCTTGGGTAAATTGCAATTTACACCCAAACTGTCATATAATGCACAACAGTTTGCAAATAAGCTCAAACTTGACAATTAAACTCTCGTTGAGTCTTAATTAATTTTCAAAAGATTAAAACAAGTTTATAAATAACTTAACTAGCAAAAAATATAGGTTTATACCATAACCCAGGTCAGGGATGTTACAGACCAGGTTTGGTCGAGTTTCCCAATCGCAGAAATCAACCGATCCATGCACTGAACAAAAATTATTTAAGTGGTTTGGTCAAGTTTCATCTAGGATAAAATCGACCAATTCTTTCAATTATCTTTTTCGCATAGTGCGGTCAGGTTACCATTATTGAAACTAGATTGAATTCACTATACAAAAAATGTAAAAAAAATTGATTCTAACTCTGGGAGTGTTATAGAACTCAAAAATATATCTGTTGCAACACCTCAAATGGTTAGAAAATATTCCTATGTGTTCCTACCCTCTAGTGGATTCCCCCTACTATAAATAGGACCTCTTGGAGTTCATTCCAAGGTTTCTCATTCATACTATTAAAGGTTATTGCTATAGTTGAGTGAATTCAGTCTAGATGAGCCCCTTTCTATCTATTTATTACACTTCATTCATAAGAGTGAGATAGGAAATGTGTGAGAGAGCTATTCCCTTGTAGTATTGTAAAGTTCTCATAACTTCCTTTCCCCAACCCCCTTTCTTTAAGAGAAATGATTGGTGATAGCTTTTCCAATTGAAGGAGATGGTGAAGGCTTCTCCGAGTGAAGAAGAAGGTGCAAAGATTCTTCAAGGCTGAAGAAGAAGTTTCAAAGAGATTCTCCTAGTGAAGGAGAAGGAGAAGGCAAAAGATCCAAGAAGAGTAGGTACTCCCTATAAGGACAAAGACTTGGTGAAAGACTAGGTAAGACCTTGGTGAAGGTAGAATACTACTTGTATAAGTGGGATGGTCCTTGGATAGGTGGAAGAGTCTTTTCTTGGATAGGGAAACCCTTCTTGTAATGTTATTGTCTCCCTTGTCCTTAAAGGGAAGTTGGGTATCCTTATCCTGGGAAAATAAAGGTCATCTTGCATGTCTTCTTGATGGAATATAAGTATGCATGGGTTGCAAAATGCTAGAGCTGACCTCTCTAGGTAGTAGACTGACTATACTCTAGTTTGAGGATAAGAAACCACTCTAAATAGCTTGTGTTCTTAGGGATGTTCAATCTCTCTCATCCTTGCTAAGAATATTTAGTTGCACTACAAATCAATATACGCAATCCCACATGTTTTAGTTATGTGAAGGTTGTGCAAATGGTTTTAGTTGTATTCACCCCCTATAGAGCCCTTTGATCCGACAACATTCACTGTTGAATGGTTGTGTATCTGATAAGTAAGAATAGAGGGTTGTACTTCTCTAGGAACTTGGTATGATCCCTTCCAAGGTCATCATATTATCACACTATATGACATTCTACCAACTGTACCCCTTTCCCATCAACGAATACTTGAACAAATAGAGTTTGATAACATTCTCTAACACTCTAGGTCGCTCGTGTGAGCACATATATCTACAAACCATTGAAGAATGTCTTTGCAATTATCAATTTTTTAAGATGAAGTAGATGCTTTGAGTCATCCTGACCCACTACGACCAGATATCAAATTGTGGGGCTATGATAGCAAGAGGATCTACAGAGTGATGAACATATGTAGCTTTAGGGATAGAGAAGTGCCTAAGTTTCTTTTGTTGTTCATCTTCAATAAAAACAACATCTTTGATCATATTCTATTATATAATGGAGGCTCTTGTTTCCTATACTAGAGCCTCTCTTAGGAAAGCGAGAGCCAGGTTGACACAAAGGGTGATTTTATACTCGTCCACAACATTCCTATTTACTCTATTCAAGTAATGGAAAGTCATGTCAATCTTAGTATCAAATGAAAGAGGTACGAAATCGACGCTTGTGGAGTGTCACATACTCTACTACTACCATAAAAGGGAGGAAAAAAATTAGAAAGGAGAAAGAAGGAGTTCAAGTAGATGTGAGTGATTATCAATTGCAAAGAAAAATATACTAAATCTCTATGGGTTCAAAAACTATTCCATTTTCTACAACAACTACACAAAAATTTGATGTGTAGTTCAATTCTATGTAATATTATTTGAAGGAAATTTACCCCAAGTTTATCCTACTTATACGTGCAATACTACTCACATGCAAGTTTGTGAATATTATTGAAATATATCTATAGGTATGAACCCAATAAACAACTTTATCAAGAAATTACAATTAAATACAGGATGTCAAGATTAGCATTTAAAATGGTTGGTTGATTGATAAATTAACTAAATTTATCTAAATAAAGAGCTATGGAAAGATGCATCAATCAAGAATTATATACACCACAAAAATTGGATTTCACCACCTCTTCATGCATGACTATTTCAATCATTATAACTCATTCAAGTACGGTTAATAGATCAAGACCATGGGAATTTTCTCTTGTCAGTGTGCAAATTACACAAGGATCTATTTCCTTGTGGGCTCGAGGTCTTATAACCCATAGGCCATGAATCAATCTTCCTATATAACACATATTGTGATCTCATCTGGGTTTAAGACATGCATTTAATAATCTTTTCCTATATTTCTTATCTCTCTATTTAAGAATATACTAGACATGTTAGTTGAGTGATCAATCCAAAAATTAGATAGCAATGAATGGAAAGTAATCTAGAACATTAATAAACTAGTTTGCTAACAATTAGAAGAAAATACAAGCATTGGTGCTACTACTCATGCCCCGGTAAGAGAACCACTTCCTCATAAATGTGGAATTAACATAAGAGAAGACAAGGGAATAATAGATCATGTCACTAGAGACGTAATGAAGAATAATTTGTGGTCTCCAATAGAATCAAGGTTCCAACAACATGATATGGAAAACTCTAAGGGGAGTATATCATTTTCCTTTCTTTCTCCACTATGTGTACCTAAAATGATATTGGGATGGAAACAAGTAGATCCCCTTGTCATTAGGTCATCTCTTTCTATATATAGGGCCACTTCTGGGCCCACTCCAACTAATTGCAATGTCCTAACACTGCCATATGTTTTCTTGGTCTGCTACATTGGTTAATATATTGAATAAGTAGTCAGTCAAATGAGCTTGAGTGGGCACACACTAGACCCTTGAGTTGACCAATGTATCCCATGGTTCAGTCAGTTGGTAACTTGTTCCTTGCTTCTGTTGGAAATTCTAGTTGGTCGACTAGCAAACCAATCTCCAGATCAACTACTAATAAAATTTATTTAAGAATTGTGGGTTTTTGAACCGATTGGCCCAGTTGGTCGACTAAGAATTGGTTGGAGTAGGTATTCTACAAATGATTCAGACTATTCACCTTAGGGGTAGACCGACTAGATATTCATTAAGAGGTAATTGTAACTTATGCAAGTTATAGTTATTATTTCTTCCACTGAGTCAAGCTACCCACATGTTCAATCAATCAACTATTATTGTTCTTGAGTTTGTCTTTTGGTGGTGTGGTTGGTCGAATGACTGGCGATACTGGTTTCCTAAAAATCCTTTTAGAAAGGGTGCAAAATGGTCTTCTAAGACTCCATTTTCTCCCAAACATTGCAGACGAATTGGGGATCAAATCATGGTACAAATTTTAAGTTAAGTGGTTGATTACCCTGAATTCATTTGAGAATTTCTATTGAAAACCCAAATTTAGGAATAAAAGCAAAAATCAAATAAAAGCTAAAGTAGTATAACAAAACCATGAAAAACTAGTAAATCTGGTCTAAAACATGTAACAAAATGAGATGAATATGCATTCATCAATGGTACCATAGAGTGTGATCAGTCGAAGAGGTCATTTAGAGTCTTACAAAATGTCTCCAATTAACTAGCTAATAAACTACATCCTCCTTGGAGGAAGGTTGATAAATAAGGAATACAAAAATTTCAAGCATCTTTTAAGGTCTCATGATAGGACCAATGGATCAAGTTTAAGGTCTTAGTCTAGAACCAAATGGATCGAGAATTTAATGTTGATGGTAGTGTAATTATAGGTTATTATACAACATTGTATAATCCTTAATGAGGAAAGCATGTGAACCATTTTTAGGTCATGGTCCATGACCATACATATATCAAAGAGAAATCAGGTGTGGTCCTATTTTAGGTCATTGTTCAAGACTGTGTAGGTATGAAAGATAATTGTAAATGTGGTTGAGTTTTAGGTAATGTTCGATGACCATATGGGAAGTAGAAAATATGCGCAAACGAAATGCTATTATGTGACATCTTAGTCAAGTCGTAAGATCCTCCAAATTAGAAGGAATTGATATGCTCCTAGAATGGTTGGATAATTAGTCATGATTTAGAAGCTTTATAAAAGCATTAAGGATTGAGTAGCCTCACAATGTAATCAGTAATATTTTTTTTAAGTTCAAGATGAGTTTAGAAGACATTAAAGCATGTAGTTTTTGGCCAAACATGTATGCATGAGTAAATCTAGACCAAAGAAGGTAGTACAATGTTGGACGTGGTTTGTTTGTGAAAGCACATAACATGTGGTAAAACTAGGAAGCCGTTTGGGACAAGGATGATGGTTTGAGATAAAAAAAGAGCATTAGAATGTCAAGGGATTTAATAGAGGTTTTCTTGAATTGGGTAGGCCTTTGGCACAATGTGCTCAAAGGCTTGAAGGGTATTCAAAATTTTGAACAAATTCTAGAAGCCTTTTAGCAAGTAGAAATAGTTAATGAATGAGTGGTATCTAATGAGAAGATGACAAAATAGGAAATCCTTCTAGTATGGATCAATTCAAAAGATCTTGGAAATATTTCAAAGTACAAGACGTCTTGAGATCTAACTTTTACAATCTTGTCGTGAAATGTAGGCAAATAGAAAAATGGGAGGTACCTACGTCAGGAGACCAAATTGTGAAGGTGACTTTTTGTATCCTAAAGTGTAACTTGATGCCAGATGAAAGGAAATAACTCAAAACCAAAGTGCCTGATTAAAAACTAACAAGCACATTACCACAAAGTGTGGTAACCAAAAACTGATCTCTAATAACTATTATGTGCAGAAACATATTACATCAAGGTCCATAAAGTGTACCATATCACTTATCAGGACAACTATACACAAGTGTTCACTTGGCACATATCCACGTCCAAATTACAAAAGAACCTATTCACATATAACATCCACATATATACGAGCTACATGTACAAGCCAGATATATTGCCAAAAACCATGTATCGAGATACAAAATCTACAAAACATATCCCTCCCAGGCCTGAAAGTACATGGACACACGTAGGACTCTACTACAAAACACTAGAAGCATATCCAACCTTCTGTGTTCACTGATCTCCTTGCTTCTTTTTCTCAACAACACAATCTATATCACGCCATGCACGACCACATAAAAAGCTGTGGAAAACCACAGGGATGAGACCCATGTCCCAGTGAGAGATATAACTCTCGACTAACAATGATTGTAAACATAAAATTATACTTAAGCAAGGAATAATAATACTATCAGGATGAGTATATTCAACTAAATGAATAACTTAAAACTAGATATACATGCTAGTAGTTTAAGCAGATACAACTGATAAGTAAAACATATTATGTATATAGAAGGTATATGAAGAACATGTATAACAGTTGATTTGTCATACCACATGACAATACGGTTTATTAGAATAAAAACAAAGCAAAAGAAAAAAAATATGAGTTGTGTTTAGCCCTAAGAAGATATATTACATAGTTGTATTATGTCTTTTATTATGCCCTAAGGATTTAAGTCGTACCACCCAAATCCAATTGACCATTGCTTAGTTGAAATCAATGACTTACAAGATCTATAGAACAACCAGACTCCATTATCTCACCCACACCTCTAGATCAGTATGAGCGACACCACAGATACATAATAGTCAACTGCCACCAGTGACATAGTCAATCTAAGAACACCTAGCCTACCTTGGTATAGGTCACGACGCTAGACACCAGGGTACAAGATACAACCCGACCACTGAGGTATGACCATTGGCATCCTAAAAAACGTACTATAATCATCGAAACACGACCGTAGCAGTTCTTAAAACATTTGGTGTCAATATGACAAGGACACACATTCATTGCACCTCACATACTCAACAGTATGACTCAAAGTTTCCCATAGAAAGACTCGTTCCATGATGTGCACAAATCATATCATCTTTTGGATCATGTTTGGTTGCATATCCATGTTGTTTTGACTCAATTATCACTCTCATTCATGCTACATTCTATATTTTTAGCTATTCTTACTTGTCTCGTGATTTGGATTGTAGGTACTATATTTTGCAATTAAATGATAAGGAATATATCATATTATCTCTTATTGTATCACTCCTCAAGTATCTACATGTTTTGGGGTTCGAAACTAAGAAAATACCACTTTTTACGACATGTAATTTGGACCTACACGCTGAATGTTATGAGCAGAATACAAAACAACCCAGAACAGCCAAGTGCACGCCGTGCAGCAAAAGTGCACGTCGTGCACCTGGGAGAGTTGAGCAGATTTAAAGTTCTGGAAAGTTGCACGGCGCGCACCTGGGAGCTGAAAATTTCTGGAAACTTGCACGACGTGCATTTCTTCATCGCACGCTATGCACATGGGAGCTAAAAGTTTCTGGAATGTTGCACGCCGTGCACAGTGCATTCTGGAGCAAACTGAAAGTTTCTGGAAAGTTGCACGGCGTGCACTTTGTAGTGCACGGCATGCACCTGGTAGTTTCAACATTTTGAAAAGTATGAGTTTTTGTTTAAAACGAAGTGGGAACTTAATGGGAGGTTATTCCCGATCATTTGTGGAAGTTCTCTTGTCCTAGAGCAAGTCTAGAGCATAGGAGGGCAATTTTGAGGGGAAAGGAGGTGGTTTCTTGCCAAAGAAACCCCATTCTTCCTCTCTTCTTCTCCAAGCTACTTCTCCAAGGTGCAATAGAGCTTCTTCACTCCACAAAGCTTCTCGGGAGGGAAGTTTGTCCGGTTTGGAGCAGTTGTAGAAGTGGGATTTCATCCTTAAGTCGAAATTCTACCTTCCTTATACACCTTGGGATTGCTTAACTTTTCCTTCTCTATATAAACCATTTTTAACTCTGAAATTTATGCACATTTTTTGTTGTACATCATTATGGACGAGTAGACTCTTTTTCTTGGGCATGGGAGAGTAACTCCCATGTCATAGCTTGTATGAACTAATAAATTTCGTACTAAATGTTAGTTTCTTGCATATTCCAAGAGTTGTTTCAGATCTCAAATTCTTGTTTGTGTGATTGGCTATCATACTTGCATATTTTATACTTTCTTTCATAATCTGAGAAGATGTGTTTGAGAGTCTGGAGTTACTCTTTTGGAAACTTGTCCTTGACCACGAGAGTGGCTGGGATTATGTTGAGGAACAAGGTTTGTGATTTGAAATGAAGTATATACACGAGAGTGATGTATGGAGTTAAGATCGCCATCACTTCACCGGGAGGTGAGTGATGACTACAAACCTCCTTTGCAAGTTAATTAACATGTTTAAATTCGTATTTTAATATAAACTATGATGTGATAGTGAAATCCCATGTCTAAGATCCTTCCAAATATGAATCTTAACCATTCTTAAGTGATAATTTATTGTTTTGTTTTAAATCTATAATTTAGTTGTTCTAATCCAATCATCTTGTGTACAACGATTTATATTATTGAAAATCATAACTCTTGCGCCTAACTAACCAACGCTCCTTGTGTTTGACCTCGACTACAACTACTCTCGTATACTTGCGGGATATAGCTAGTTGAGTAAAAGATCATTCTTAATGATTGAAACTCGTTAGTGTAAACAACCAACAAGTTTTTGGTGTGATTTGATGTGCACAAATCATATCATCTTTTGGATCATATTTGGTTGCATATCCATGTTGTTTTGACTCAATTATCACTCTCATTCATGCTACATTCTATATATTTAGCTATTCTTATTTGTCTCATGGTTTGGATTGTACGTACTATATTTTGCAATGAAATGATGAGGAATATATCATATTATCTCTTATTGGATCACTCCTCAAGTATCTACATGTTTTGGGGTTCGAAACAATGCAAATACCACTTTTTACGGCATGTAATTTGGACCTACACGCTGAAAGTTATGAGCAGAATACAAAACAACCGAGAACAGCCAAGTGCACGTCGTGCACCAAAAGTGCACGTTGTGCACCTGGGAGTGTTGAGCAGATTTAAAGTTCTGGAAAGTTGTACGGCATGCATGCAATTGCACGGCGTGCACCTGGGAGCTAAAAATTTCTGGAAAGTTGCATGGCGTGCATTTCTTCATCGCACGCCATGTACATGGGAGCTAAAAGTTTCTGGAAAGTTGCACGACGTGCATTTATTCAGTGCACGCCGTGCACAGTGCATTCTGGAGCAAACTGAAAGTTTTTAGAAAGTTGCACGGCGTGCACCTGGCAGTTTTAGCATTTTGAAAAATACAATTTTTTGTTTAAAATGAAGTGGGAACTTAATGGGCGGTTATGCCCGATCATTTGTGGAAGTTCTCTCATCCTAGAGCAAGTCTAGAGCATAGGAGGGCGATTTTGAGGGGAAAGGAGGTGGTTTCTTGCCAAAGAAATCCCATTCTTCCTCTCTTCTTCTCCAAGCTTCTTCTCCAAGGTGCAGTAGAGCTTCTTCACTCCACAAAGCTTCTCGGGAGGAAAGTTTGTCCGGTTTGGAGCAGCTTTAAAAGTGGGATTTTGTCCTTAAGTCGGAATTCTACCTTCCTTTGGTTACACCTTGGGATTGCTTAGCTTTTCCTTCTCTAAACCACGTTTAACTCTGGAATTTCTGCACATTTTCTGTTGAACATCATTATGGACGAGTAGACTCTTTTTATTGGGCATGGGAAAGTAACTCCAATGACATAGCTTGTATGAACTTATGAATTTCATACTAAATGTTAGTTTCTTGCATATTCTAAGAGTTGTTTTAGATCTAAAATGCTTGTTTGTGTGATTGGCTGTCATACTTGGATGTTTTATACTTTCTTTCATAATCTGAGAAGATGTGTTTGAGAGTATGGAGTTACTCTTTTGGCAACTTGTCCTTGACCACGAGAGTGGCTGGGATTATGTTGAGGAACAAGGTTTGTGATTTGAAATGAAATACATACACGAGAGTGATGTATGGAGTTATGATCGCCATCACTTCACCGGGAGTTGAGTGATGACTACAAACCTCCTTTGCAAGTTAATTAACATGTTTAAATTCATATTTTAATATATGCTATGATGTGATAGTGAAATCCCAAGTCAAAGATCCTTCCAAATCTGAATCTTAACCATTCTTAAGTGATAATTTATTGTTGTGTTTTAAATCTATAATTTAGTTGTTCTAATCCAATCATCTTGTGTACAACGATCTAGATTATTGAAAATCATAACTCTTGCGCCTAACTAACCAACGCTCCTTGTGTTCGACCTCGACTACAACTACTCTTGTATACTTGCGGGATATAGCTAGTTGAGTAAAAGATCATTCTTAATGATTGAAACTTGTTAGTGTAAAAAACCAACATTCCACTATCTAGAATGTTGTGAGACTGGGATGGATCTATGGCACAAGGTAACTACATGTTTAGGGTTTCACTTATTTAGTTAAGCCAGTTGGGTATCTTTTATGCTGCATCAATCAAGTTACAACGTACAGACCCTAGAAAGGTTATACAAAGATAAGGTATATTGTCAATCCAGAAGATATAAAACATTAGAGACATAAATTTGTCACATCACTTCTTTATACAGTTTAAATGCTATACACAAGGCCATCACCATTAACACATCATCCTGGAACACCAATCGGTTATAACAACACATAGAAGATAACACCTCGATTAGGCACTCATCCCCTACCAAGGTCATCAGACCATTCACATTATATCCTACAAGAACGTCATTATCTATCCATGCCTCATCAAGGTTGCTAATTAAGTCAATAATTAGGATTACAATTGTAGGAGAAAGAAAGTTCATACTAACTATGCTAATTACTCAAGCACTAAGTAGCATCCCTATACACTTAGAAATTAGAGTTAGGGTTTCATCATAACTAACTGATTAGGGTTTCAAATTAACAAGAAACATTAAACCCTTAGGATCACCACCTCCAACAATGTTGGAACATATGAGGTCAAAATAATTATCATCATGATCAACCACATAGTGACCGCTGATCCACATGAACTGGACGCTGAAAAACAAGGTCTTTGACTACGGGAAACATGAATGATTGACCACTGAAAATCATGGGATAGGCCACTTAGAATCATTATAGTCGACCACAGAGAAGTAGGGTTGAACAACATCAATGATCGTTGAATAGTAACCATCTTCAATGACCATATGGCTAAATTAGCCTTGACATCAACCTCTTAGAAAATTTAGGAAATCAACGAACAACATAGGGCCATCCATAGCAACCATACCATGGAAACATCATCAACAACCAATGAG
Source organism: Alisma plantago-aquatica (assembly GCA_963693085.1). NCBI lineage: Eukaryota > Viridiplantae > Streptophyta > Magnoliopsida > Alismatales > Alismataceae > Alisma > Alisma plantago-aquatica. The sequence continues at coordinate 1,173,080,405 of OY856410.1, forward strand.
AATCATCATTATGAGAAACCATCATCAAACAAAACTCAACAACCTAGACAAAGTAAAGAACTCCTTTACCATCATGGAAAACTTGGCTATCACTCAACATGTAGAAACCTAGGAGACCTCATGAGATGAGATAAAACTCATCAACCCTAAGATGATTAAGATGATCACCAACATAAAAACAAAACCAAACAAAAGATCAAACCGAAGGAGAGATTTATCAAAAAAACCCTAAATACGATCATCACCAAGAGAGAGAAAACCAAACCATGAAACAAGAAGAGAATACCAGCATCGTCACCTTCACGCATGTAACAAAAACTTCCATCATCAAACAAGAAAACAAAAACCACGATCATCAGAAAGAAAAACAAGGTTGAGCACATGGTAGGTAAAATCACTACTTCCACCATCAAAACAAAAGTTCGACCACATGAATGGGTTTTAACAAAGAAGATGATCTACCCAAAATCTCCATGAAAAGTGAAACCTATAGCATATATATTATCACCATGGTACTAAGAGACATTTAATAGAGATAGATTATCAACATGAAAGATTAAGTATAACAATATTTGAGGGGGAAGCTATATAACTCACCTTGATATGATGTAGAGATTCCAAATAGCAAGAAAGATCAAAGGAAAGAGTGGAAAGAATAAACTTGATTAACTCCATGGCCATGATTGTCACCACATCAAAAGAGAAGAAAACCCTAGGTTAAAAAAATCTCAAGACGAACAATGCTAGACCTAAAAAGAGAGAAGTGGAAAAAGAGAGGGGAGATCTCCAACTCAACTCAACACTACCACAGAGAACCATGGATTCAGTCAAGATGAGTACGAAAAGAGGGACAATTTCAAGAAAAGAGATCAAAAGGTTAGATTACTCACCAAGTTCAAAGATAACGAAAGAGAGAGTTTCTCCAAACCCTAGATCCAAAAGACAGAGGATGGGCCAACTTACTCCGAGGTTGAGCTCTTCAGCACCACCTATTACAAAAGGACAAGATCCAAGGAAGAGGGGAGAAAGACAGGGTGAAAAAAGATCATATGCATGCAAAGAGAGAGAGCGATATATACAAGGGTAGGAGGGAGATAAGGAAGGTTAGTTGTCCAATAAAAGATTCTACTTATGCACCATATAACACCCATGGAAGCACTAAACACATGCATGCAATAAGGGTCATTAAAACCAAGGCAAGGCAAGCGACCATCTCAAACCAGAAAACCACACGACCGATGAGAAAAATGAAGGCAAGTGAAGACTGGGAATTCACATCGACCAAGGTTCATTCTTAGCGACCAAGGTGTATAAAAGGTCATCATCCGTTGAAAACAAACCCTAAGGATCTAAGAAACCCGAAAACTCAATATATGATGTGACCCATCTAGTCAAGGTACAACTAGGTGACATTATGCATCATTCTCTTTCTCATGATGACAAAAGATAAGAGGTACATGAAACATGTGACAAATTACAACATAAACATTGATCATGAGTAAATTGCAATTAGGTCCAAAACAAGCATATAAAGGCAAAACCAACTCAAACAACATTCAAAATGGACCAAAATGGAAACACAAGCATGTCACATGATATTAAAGAACCTCAAGAGATTATATTAAGGTTCTAAGCATATTATTATGCTAAGAAAACAAGGTTAGCCAAAAATCTAGGTTAGAGGTCGTACAACCATAAACCCATATTAAGGATTTCTCCCCCAAAATACTACATGAAAAGAGATAGGTACTTCCTACGTATCTTGTCCTCCAACTACCAAGTGGCTTCCTCCATGCCATGGTGATGCCAAAAAACCTTAACCAACACGATATCCTTCTTCTTCCCCTTCTTCACCCTCCTATCTAAGATCAATACAGGACCTTCAATATACAACGTGTCCTCCTCCAACTCAACCTCGACAGGATGCAACACAACCTTAGTATCTAGGTGACACTTCCTCAACATAGAGACATGAGAAATAGGATGCAACATGTGCAACTCAGGTGGTAGCTCCAACCTATAAGCCACCTTCCCAACACATAGGGTAAGGTCCCATAAATCAGGGAGCCAACTTACCCTTCTTACCAAACCTTAAAATAGCTTTCTACTAAGAGACCTTGGCATACACCTTATCTCTACATGGAAATCCAAGGGTATTTGATGATTATCAGCGTAGAAATTATGTTTGTCCTAGGTTGCTTTAGGTGTTGTTGTATCACTTTGATCTGTTATGTTGTCTGTTGTACAACCTCAGGACCCAAAAGTTGATATTCACCTATCTCATGCAAACACAATGGAGACCGACCACACCTCACATTAAAAGCCTCATATTGTTCCATGTTGATATTCCTTTGATAACTATTATTGTAGGAAAAATCTATCAAGATCAGATGAACATCCCAACTGTCCAAAAACCACAGAACACAGGCTCTCAATGGATCCTCTGATGTCATAATAGTCAACTCAGACTGGCCATCTATTTGTGGGTGAAATGTTGTACTAAACCTCAACTACGTACCCATGGCTAGTAAATTGAGGACCTCTATCAGACACGATGGTAGCTGGGATACCATGAAAATGGACTATCTCATCAACATATATCTGTGCAAGCATTGCTATTGTATACGTCATCATGACAGGAAGGAAGTGTGTTGACCAGGTCAACCTATCAACTATCCCTACAGGTTTCTGATACTCTACCTTGACCTACTGACACATGAGACACCTTGCCACAAACCACGTCACGCTTCAAGCCAGTCCACCGATACAAATCTTTTAGGTTGTGATGAATATTGGTACTATCTGGAAGCATCGCATACATCGAAGAGTGAGCCTCCTCGAGAACTAACTTCATCAAACTGTTAGTGTTCGGAACCACCATCCTACCATGGAAACACATTGTCCCATCCTTTGCCTCATGGAAGACCTAACTCTCCTCGTTGCTAAACCCTGATCAAATCTACTATATCACAATATCATCATGTTGTGCATCTCTGATCTATTGTCTCAACATAGGCTTTAGCTATCAATGTGACAACACACCTGCCAACAAGGATAACTCTAGTTGTACATTCATCTGACGCAAGGACTTTAACATGTCTTGATTCTAGTGTAATAGGGAACTCAATTGTGCCTTCTCCTCAAATGATGACAAAGCAGACTTTCAGCTCAATGCATCAACTACCACATCAACCTTCCCAGGATGGTAGTCTTGTTGGTATGTATGCCCATAGAGCAAGTCATGTAACGATTGTAATGGGATACTTTGTAAATGATCTGAATAATAATAAAGGAAATTTCCGATCTATATGTTTTAACTGTTTCTGAGATGGTAGTGTAACATGGTAGATGTCTAAATAATTGTTTTACTCGATGACGTATGCTTTTGGGTTGAGAACCTAAACGATAAGATCATACAGATGTTAAGAGTATACATTCTTGTTTGGTCCCTAGCCAGTTGTTATTATGGAAATAACCATAGACATCAATAACACTAAATACTAGATTGTGTGTCGTTTGATGACAAAATCTCATTAGTCATGATATAGTGATATCAAACCAAGCACATAGGTACTTGTTAGAGAACAAGTGTACCAGATAGACCCACTGTGAGAGTGACACATGGAACCATGATTTGGTAGTCACATTTAGCTCTCACAGTGATGGTGGTGAGTGTGATTCTTCGACCTGAAATAACTACACTCAACACATGTCGTTGGGTACACTTTGACATCATCAAACGCAGTCTTGAAACATGGGTTGTTATAAAGGTGATGATTGGGTGACTTTAACACATGGAGATTTTGAGGGGTGAATGATAGATATGGGATTTGTCCCTCCAAAGGGAGTTTGATGTCCATGGCCACTTGATGAGTAGGATTGAGAAAGGCATGCACATGCATGTGTGAATTAATATTTGATATTGATGTCACACACATCTCACCCAGTCTGCTCTGAGATCAAGAAAATAGATGAACGTTGAAAGGATGACTGTACCATGCCTTGAGTTCATCCAGGACATTAGTGACAAAGGAATTATACATTCAGTGTAACACCATTTATGGATTATAGGATTGAAAGTTGTTCTCCAACTTTCTATTTCACTTGGGTAGCACTGATGTGTGACTAGGCACCGCTATTTTCTTGTGAAATCATAAGTGTTATGGACTTTCACTGCCAACGTGAAATGGACCTGCAGGGTCACACACAAAGGATTTAACCTGGAAGAGGAGTTTATCCAAAAACAATGTTTAGATTGATTATTGAAGGAGTTTAGTAGTTCAATTAAACACTCAATCAATTGATAGCTCAATATCATAGTGGTTTTTTTTGGTCGGTCAAAAATCTTGTTGCTATAATTTCCAAAAACTTTGGGTACAAAGACATGTGCCCCAATTACAAACAGGGATGAACCATCCGAAAAGAAATCAAAAGAGATCTAAAAACAAATCTCCAAAAAGGAAGATAGCGCAAGAAGAAACTACATCAGTTACAGGAAAACACAGACCTCTACCAAAACTATGCATCAACCTCCAAATTAACCAATATAACACTACCAATCAAAACACCTTCAATGTGTGCCATCCTGGAAAACTAAAAGCTGACGATAGTTGCTGGAAAAGACAACATCTTCAAGGAAAGACAAGAGACATCTTCCGCCACCAACCCAAACACAAGAATCCATGATGCAGAAGGAAAAAACATCAAGGGACCTTCCATGAGATGACCCACGAGTGATGTCCTTGAACTAACCATCCGCCTTTCCTCCACTAGAATTAATACCTGACCCTGAAAGTGTGGATTCCAGATGAAGGACCAGTCCCTCTTCATCAAACGACAGCCAGTAGATTTAATGACCCCTAATGAACGCAAACTACACCAGGCATCAAAGCCAGAAAAGAAAGTGAGCTTAGGCAAGCATGAAGCTCAGCCCAACTTTTTCCAGGCAGATTTCTTCTTTTTCTTTGACCAGGACAGGTTGAAATCTGAAGAATCAAGGTCATAGCACCTGGACTCGGTATCTAAATCATTGGAATTTACCTCCTCCTCAAATAGGTTTTCCTTCCTTTCCTGGTAATCAACAAAAAATCCACAACTCTCCCAGATCTTATTGATCTTCCAAGAGTCAGAACCTATATCCTCCTTGCTTCTTCTCGCAATCTCCAGCTCCCAATCAAGGTTGAGACTACCTGCATTGCAAACCGGAGTGCACCCAAACATATCAGGTTCTTTCGGTTGGTTGCAGGTGGCTGTGGATTGACGGACAAGATGAGCATTGAGAACAGTATCAATGATCTGTCGTGAGACAAGCTCTCGCAGTTCATCATCCTCATCAGCATGGTTGACTCCAACAACATCAAGGATCTCAGGCGACACCTTAGATTGCTCCATAGTGGGCTTGACTTTAGCAGGCCGAACACCTGCGTTCTTGCCAAACCTCATCTGCAGGTCCTTGTCTGGTGGAGGCTTCCGACTCTTCTGAGGACACGACGACTGTCTGTGGTCGAACCTCGAGCAGTAGGAACACACAATTGGCTTGGAGACGATCTCCACCTTCAATTGTTTGACGACTGAATCCACCTCAGCTTTGGTTGATTTCGGCAGATCAAGGATGTTGCTGATCTCGACGCAAACAGAGGCTGAACCCAGGCATCCAATAGAGGTTGAGATATCGTCAAAATCCACAGGCTTGCCGATGGTGCTGGCCACCCTTGTGATATGGTCTCGTGTCCATGGGAGACCAGCATTCTCTATCTTGACCCAAACTAGAACTCGTGAGAAGAAGAGAGGCTGAAGAGGAATCCCTGGCTTCCAAGACTGAGCAATGACTAAGGATCCATCCATGAACCAAGGCGCTTCATCCAAAACTCTGTCACGTTCGCTGGGCGAAGGTAGTTTGATAACATACCCTTCCCTTTCATCCGAGAACACCTGAATGGGGCCACTAGGTCGCCATTGCCGCCTAATCCACCCAGCCAGGTGCTCCTGAAATGGCTTCCTTCCAACAAATCAGATCGAGATAAACTCGATCCAATCCAGGACGGAGATACCCTGACTAGAGATCGACACACACCTCGATCCATCAATAAAAGTTGGCTCGATGTAGTCAATCGTGGCGATACCTTCTACTTCGCGAACCTGCCTACTGGACAGCAGCCAGTCGGCAACCAGTGAAGAAGAAGGGGTGCCATTCGCCTAACTCTGTGGGGAGGATTTTGAAGGAGAGTTGGGGGGGGACCTCGGACGAAGCCTCTGGTGCCTTCCCCTTGTGCAGCGCCACCTTAGCAGGATTAGAAGGAAGGTCGTGCTTGCCTCCATCTCCAGTCTCCACATCTTGATGAACTGGAGGAGTCGAAGAGGACTCTGCGGCAGCTAGCTCCTTCTCTCCTCACCCGCTAGGGTTCCGTCCGCGCCCTCTCCCCCTTCCTCCTCTCCCTCAAGCCATGCCCTAGATCTCCGCTCCAGTCGCCAGAGCAAAGACGTGAGCCGCAACTTCAATATCATAGTGTTGAAGGTGTTGGACCGATTGATTAGAGTATCAGATTGATTGAAACTACAATTGACTGATTTTGCACAGTCTGCACTCCCAACTAATCGACTCATGTAATGAACCGATCAGATCAGGTTGGTGAACCGATCGACTCATGTGATGAATCGATTGGCTCAGGACAGACTGAACTGACTGGTTCAATAGTTGAACAGATCGGCTCAACTGGTCCAATCAAGCGAGTTGGGAAAGTCAGGTTGGCAAGAAATTTCTCTTCGTTTCACTTGTCTAATTTGATTGGAACAAGGATTGATATTTGGATCAATTCGAAACAAAAGAGGAAAATTCAATCGAGAACTGACCAGTGTAGTGAACCGATCATTTCATAACTAAACTGATCGTCTCAAGTGCCCCAACTGATCAGTTCAGGTGTGAACCGATAGGCTCAGGTCCCCAACTGATCAGTTCAGGTGTGAACCGATCGGCTCAGGTCCCCAACCGATTAGTTCATGCTTGAAATGATCGGTTCACCTGGCGCAGTTGGTTGTTTTGTGGAAAATCTCAAACCCTTCTACTCCTGCTTTAATCCCACATTGCCTAGGGTAGAGAACCCTAACCCATGACCCTCCTATATATATAGGGGTATTGGGGGTGTAACATCCCTGACCTGGGTTATGTGTTAACCCTAGATGTTTTGCTTAATGAGGTTGATTATATGCTTTCTCTTATCTTTTGAAAAGTAATTAAGGCTCAAGAGGAACTTATATTTCAATTTTAGTCCTTTTTAATTATGTTGAAACAATGTTTTGTTAGTTTTGGACTAAAGTGCAAATTGCCAAAGTTGAGCGGTTAACTTGCGCATTGTACATGATAAAATGTTCCTCATATATTAAAGCATCATAGGAATGAGTATGATGCAGTGGTATGTCTTCTACAAGCTTGAGCACCAAGATAAAGCTTGTTGAGCAATCTTTGTGCATTAAAACCTAGTTTTGGTGTAATATGCAATTTACCCAAAACCTAGGGTTCAATATGCAAAATACCACTTCAAGAGGGTCCCTCATGATTCTTGGAATCATGTATAGAAAATAGTTTTAGAGGGGCGCCTCATTTGAATCATTTTTGAAGAGAGAGAATCTTGATATTAAAATAATCAAGATTTAAGCATAAATGGAACTTTACTTCAATTTAATGCAAAAAAAATATATTAATTGAAGTGCCCTTCAACCAAAATTGAGATGGTTGAATTTTCATATGTGTGAAAGGCCTTGTTCCTTGCAAAGGACACGAAATATCCTAAGTGAGTGGAGAGTCCACTCACATTAGTTAACTAAAAAGTAACATCCACTAAAAATGGGATATTAGTATTATATGAATTAAGGTGCTTAATTGCTTTGCCTTTAAATTGTAGATAGTGAAGAAGAATTAAAGGCAAAGGAGGATTCCTTCGTATACAAGGGAGTGAGGGGAGTATGTGGCACAATTTGGGGAGTTGAAGGATTGCTTTTCAACTTTCTCTCTCCTTGAAATTCCTTTATAAACACTTCATTTCCCACTCAACCAAAGACTCTTTTTCGGATTTTCTTTCTTCCTTGCTTTGGGCGAGCACAAGGGAACTTCGGAGCAGCAGGGGAATGAACTCCAACCTGTAGGTAATCTCCTTTATCATCTTCAACCTCGAATTCATGGTGGAAATCACAAATCAATGCTTGATTTCTTCATTTCTCCATGCAATCTTCAATCCTAGCCAATCTTTTTCACTCAAAGAGTTGAGAACGAGCTTGGGATAGTTGAGAAAGCTTCTTCCACCATTAGAGACGTGGAGTTTGGAGCTTTTAAGATTCTTTGAAGGTGGGTTATATAACTTGAACCCTTTAATGTTATTATTGATTTCATATCTTTATCAATTGCTGATTCTTTCTTTATTCTCAAAAATCTATTTGGTTGATTGATGAAATCACCATGAAAATCACAGCAATTTTTGAAGAAACGTAGCTTGATGATTATGACATCATCATAAGCATACACCTCAACAAAGTACATGTGCAAACGATTTTGATCTTTGGTGTTCAAATGGTCTCAAGACCGTTTGACACCAAACACTCTCAAGACCGTTTGAGAGCAAATAGTCTGAAGACCGTTTGAGGTCAAATGACCTCAAGACCATTTGAGGATGTTGATGTCATAGATTTTTGATGGTTCATTTTTTTTCAATTAAATTAGTTTCACATGATTCAACACTTGGAGGTCCATTAACTACTAAACCCTAAATCGACTTGATTGGTGGAAACCCGAATTGGTCCATTCGGTTTTGAGAGGGTTTTGACCAAACGGTCTCAAGACCGTTTGAGTCCAAATGATCTCAAGACCATTTGAGATCAAAGGTCTCAAACCATTTGGAGACCCAAATGGTTTCAAGGGTGATTTGTTCATACGGTTTCTATATAGTTTTGTTTAAACGGTTTCAAGGGCTAATTATCAAATGGTTTCAAACCATTTAAGGTCTGAGTGACCAAGATTGTTTATGGTCTGAGTGACCAAGACCGTTTAAGGTCTGAGTGACCAAGATTGTTTATGGTCTGAGTGACCAAGACCGTTTGAGATCTAAAGTGACCAAGACCGTTTGGGCTCTAAGTGACCAAGACCGTTTAAGGTCTGAGTGACCAAGACTGTTTGAGATCTAAAGTGACCAAGACCGTTTGAAATCTAAAGTGACCAAGACCATTTGGGGTCTAAGTGACCAAGATTGTTTTGGGTCTAAGTGTCCAAGACCATTTGGGGTCTAAGTAATGAAGACCATTTGAGATTCAACTGGTTAAACCATTTGGACACCTAATGTGATTAAAGGTCAATTAAATGCTTGATTATTAATGATGTAAATCAAAGGTGATTACAATGGTTGTAACTTTGAGGTACTAGGGTAAGTAGTACCTTTTTAGTGGTTAACTCTTAATGCTTATTAAAGCAATGACTTAATATGTTGTGACAACCCTTCATTCAAGTTGATTGGACCTAATATAATTAAGATTGAAGTAATTGACATCCTAGAGAGGATGAAAGAGAGAGGAATTCCTACATGAATGACAATCTTGTAATGGTTAAACCTCAACACTTTCAACATGAATAGAGTATGTAATTAGGGTATGATCCTTGATAAAGAGATCATGAAACCCTAATGGAGAAGGTTGATGAGAAATCCAAATTTAGGGTAATATAATGAGAAACCCCAATTTAAGAAGATGTTCATAAAACCCTAATTAAGGGTGATGTCATGTGAAACCCTAATTAAGGGTAAAGCTATGTGAAACCCATATATGGGGAGATGTTATATGAACATTATTTTATAAAGAAGGAAAACCCTATTCCTAATAATGGAATAGTGACTAATATATTGACAAGTGAAACACCTAAAGAGGTTGATAATGGATATCTTTATATCAATAGTTCCTTAACTCAAAGATGAGTCCATATCATTGGAAATGGTTGTATATTATAAATAAGTGACTTATGACCAATACATTACATGATAACTATGATGAACTGGTGCATAAAGTATTAGGATGGGAAATACCCTAATACAAGCTACGTTGATGAACTCATGTAAGATGGTGATGAGGGAAGTGATACATCAAAATATGATAGATATCACATCCAGCACATCAAGATTGATACACCTTGATGTATTTTAAATCCAATATACTGGGATGAGTAACACATGAAGTGTGTCATGTCAATTGTTACATTGAGATGTAATTCACTTTAATAAGTGAAGGCTAACATGCCTTATGAAAAGGTTAACCCAAATCAATAAAGTATGATGTAATTGTATTCTGGTAAAGTTGAGAGAGGAACTTATATCTTGTGTTGATAATTCATTCAATGATAAGTGATGAGAATAAATAAGCATGATTAAATGCTTACGTTATCAATGTTGGCTCCTAGTTGTGTGAAGCAATGAAATAGGGCTTGATCATTAATAATATGATCTTGAGAACCTAAATGGTTATTTATGGAAAACCCTAATGAAGGGTGATGGTATGTAAGAGAAATCCTAACCCTAAAAAGGGAACAATGGTATTACTTTGTGTTGCATGGTGCTGATATGTAAGCATTATAACTGTTATTATGAAGTACTAACCATGCAGGTATCATGAGAAGATGAACATAGCTACGTATGAGCTATGATGTTTCTTTTATTAAAGTTGTTAATGAGCCATAATATGCCTTGTTTCCTACTAAGAGGTAACAAGTGGTGAAATGAGCTTTGTGAGCTATGTTGATTGACTGTGTAGCAAGAATCATGATTACCTTGGTCAGATGACCTGAATGTATTAAGTTACCTGATAAGTGGTAACAAGTATTCTATGATGAACTGTGGGTATGAATACCCATATTCTATAATCATGATGATGAACTTGTTAAGAAATGGAAATGTACCTGATGAGATGAAGGATTAAGATCCCAATACATTATTAAAGAGTTGAACAATACTTGATGAAAGTATTACCCATTCTTTGTAGAAATTGTCATAATATTTAATGTTTGGAAACTTGTTTGATGCTAAAAGAATATGGTAATGCACTTAATTACTCACGTGATATTATATAATGTGGTTGCCCTGGCCATAGATCCATCAGTGTCAGAATTTGCTGAATGGTGAAAGAAGTTAAATTCGGAATGCATATTTTTGAATATGTGGGGGTAATTGAGTAATTATATCCTTATGCCCCGTAGGGATGACTGTGCGTTATCATCTATGTATATGATAGGTTGTGTGCCATAACCCTGACAAGAGTATGGCTACAGACCATGACTCCACAATACAATACCGGGCATTAACTGTGTGATCTAAGCCTGAAGAGAGTATATGCTACGACTATAACTCTATAGCGAAGATGTCAATATACCCTGACAAGCTAATTGTAGTTTGATACATGATGTCTCTGCTATATAATCTTGTACTGATCGAGAAGGTTGATGTTACTCTACTTAGCATCTCCTAGAAGGATAAATATTATACATGTACTTTAATTCCTCATTTAGACATTGATCTATCTACTGTTGAATATATATATTCCTCTGCACAATTTTATTCAATTAAACTACAATAATAATATTTATGGAGGAGAGTTATATCTCTCTTGGGGCAATTTACAATTGTCTCACCCATGTGGGATCCACATTTTTAGATGGACGCAAACGAGGAGGAAGGAATCCTTCAGAAGGTGAAGGACAACAACAACAGTAGTAGAAGAGAACGACAATGATTTCTCAGGTGGAAACAATGGTTGTCACATCTTGTATATAAGTATAGAAAGTCCTATGTGTCGTCTCTGTACTCTCATGTCCTCAGAGTAATAGTTAGTGCTTTTGAAATTTTGGCATAGTGCCTCGAGATTTTTTACTGTGTGTGTAGTTTAATAGGGCAGTTGATGCTTGTAATTCTCAGAAAAAGATGATACAGGACATGTACTTGTGAACTAGTATGTAATTAAATTACTTCAGTTCTTTATGAAAGAGTTTTCCTATGTGTGGATCTCTTGTAAAATGGTTTTAGTTTTTAGTGATTTTTGGTGATCCACTGCTAACGAACGCTTTTGCTCAAGTAGATCTTGTTTTTGTGATCTCTATGCAATAGGGGGCTTCTAAAAGTACAACTTAGAACACCAGTTGCTCTGTAAAGTTGTTGTTCTTTCTGGTTGTGGTAACCAAGAGAGAATGAGCAGTGGTACCCGATAAGGGAGGAACAACAAGGGAAAGACAACTACAGAAAAGAGACTGGTGGTAGGAGAGTGTGTTGGTGACTAGTACGCCGATAGGAGGGTGTGACTCCTTCCCCTGCCTTGTGCGACAAGGTGTTCGAAGTTTCGGGTGGTCTGTGTGGACTACAATAGAGGCGGGAGACTTCTGCTGCTTGGAGGACATCTGTTAATCCTAACAGTCCTGGTGAATCCAGGTGTTGCACAGATACCATCCAACACCGGAGATGAAGACCACATAAACCACGAGGTAACGTCACTGAGTAAGCCTCAGGACAAGGTATGTCTCTACAAACCATCCTTCCTAATGTATATATGTTGATGCGATTCCTTTATTCTAGGTTTGGAGAGAAGAAATTTTTGTTTCCGCAGCCTTCTGTGTCTCTCCTAAAACCCAACAGTGGTATCAGAGCCACATCATCTTCTCTATACTTTAGGATTATCGATGTGATCGATTTTGGCCTGTCGCCTTTATTTATTGCATACGATGCGAATAAAATTGGCTTTTTGCATGTCCAATCCATAAATCCCAAAATACATATATAATATGTAATATAAATGCACTCAATACACGTCACCCTTAAAAGAATTTTGTAGTGGATGAATAGTGTGGTTATAGCCAATAAACCCTATATATGTGTTCTTGGTTGAATGTGGTTGCTTGCATCTCAGTCTACACATTGATTTCCTACCTCCTTTTCGTGATGTAACTCGAGATTTATTTCCTACCTTGCCCCCCCCCCAAAAAAATGTAACTCGGGGTTTCTCAATTCAAATGTAAATGAAACTTTTATTTCATGTTATGTCAAAGATCAGCGGACAACCTGACGATGACAGAGACAATTAATCCAATGTGTGAACTGATCGGTTGGCATTCTATACGGCCGGTTCGAGGAGCGAGACGAGAAGGTGGCAAACTGAGGAGATGCACGACGACCAGTGAACCGATTGGATGGAGGCGCCAGTCGATCGGCTGGTGGCACCCAACCGAGCAGTCTTATGGTGAGCCGATCAATCATGGAGTTGAGTTGATCAAACCCATAAAGGCAAAGCACAAAGTTCATCTTGTACTGGTTGCATACGATGTGGACCTAGATGACCGTGATTCCTCTTTTCTTGAGGAATCACATTAGGATGGCCATAATCATTACTTTTATCATTTCACATGTTTTCTGTGGGATATAGCATGTATATGATACGTACTATGTATTTTGGTGATTGGATATGTATATGTACCTATAAAAACCAAATCACTCATTAAATATTAAAGTTTTAGATGCCTTCCAAATGTGACACACTTGAAAAGCTTGATCGGTCAAGTGTGGGCACGCCCTAGCATGGTGCACCGTCTATCTCGTGGAAGCGTGAAGGATGGATATGTAGGTCTGCCCTAGCAGGGTGCATATTCATCATGTTGGCTTTGGGTCAGACTTAACAAGGTGACCTAGATAGGATCTAGCACCTTGAGGCATGGAGGTGATCATGGCAAGGAGTTGCATATGACATCTTTTAAGAGTTGAATATGATGCAATTTGTAAAGGTTGCCTACCTGGAAGATCTGACTTGTGGGTGACAGCCCTAGTCAGTCCATGACTCATAGGATTTTAGGATCTTGACCCACTAGAAGATTGTACGCTATAATCTTACGAATTGATGGTGAGAGCTATCAATTTGAACAAAAATAGTGGAAGCGGTAATTAATTAAAGGCCTAATTAACTATCATCTAATTTTATTCAAATCAAATCAAATCAAAAGGAGTTTTAACAAATACAATTTTCTCTTGTAGAATGGTAAACGAATCATCTTTTAAAATGGGCAAATTAATTCAGAAAAAATTCCATAATTGGTTAGGGATTGTGAGAAGTGTTCTTTACAATCTAGATATACCAGTAGCCTTTGAATCCACTCTATGTATGCTTAATAAGAAGGATATTTCATTGATGGAGATCAATGGAACAAAGTCTAAGGACAAAGGTGAGGGAGAGAAGGGTTCTCTCACCAAACCAATGTCAAAATCTTATGCGCTCAAAACATGGAGAGGATGGAAGGAACGATGGAAGAAGAAGTAAGAGATAGAGATCTCTACTACTAGTGTTTACATGATAGAGATTAACTTTACTACTTCTTTGTCATGGGTACTTGATACCAGATGTGGATCTCACATTTGTTCAAATGTGAAGGATCTTAAGAGAAGTAGGCCTTTGGGGAAAGGTGAGGTTGAACTACATGTTGCCAATGGGGCAAGAGTTGCCGCCAGTGTCATAGGAACCTATGAGTTAACTCTACCTAGTGGGCTAATAATAGAGTTGAAGAACTGCTATTATATACCTGACATAAATAGGAATATCATTTCCATCTTTTATTTGAACAAGGACGGTTTTGAATTTCTTATTAAGAATGGAAAGTGGTCCATGTCAAAAGATGGGATCTTTTATGATAGTGCCCCAATGTCTTATGGTCTATACTTGATAGATCTAGAAACAAGAGTATACAACGTAAACACCAAAAGGAAAAAACTAAACAACTCAAACAAAACATATCTTTGGCATGGTCCTCTAGGGCACATAAATGAGAAGTGCATTTCTAGACTCCATAAAGATGATTATCTAGACTCTTTTGATTATGAATCAATAAAGACATGTGAATCTTGTTTGATGGGAAAGATGACCAAGACTCCCTTTTCAGGTAAAGGTGAGAGTGCTAGTGATCTATTAGGACTCAGACATACTGATGTATGTGGGCCTTTTAGAATTAATGCCAGAGGTGGGTATCAATACTTCATTACCTTCACTATGACTTCAGTAGGCATAACTATGTGTACCTGATGAAACATAAGTTAGAAACCCTTGAACAGTTCAAGGATTTCTTGAATGAAGTACATAACCAACTTGGTAAAAGTATTAAAGAACTTCGATCCAATCGAGGTGTATAATACTTAAGCCTTTGTGGTATCGTATCACAATGGACTCCGCCTGGAACACCACAACATAATGGTGTGTCTGAAAGAAGAAATCACACTTTATTGGATATGGTGTGATCAATGATGAGTTTTTCTGATCTTTTGATTTCCTTCTAGGGTTATGTTCTTGAAACCGCCACGTTTACACTTAACTGAGTATGGTCTAAATTTGTTCAAAAGACACCATATAAGATGTGGCACGCGAAGCATCCCGATTTGTCTTTTATTAAGATTTGGGGTTGTGAGGCTTATGTCAGGAAAATGTTTCCTGATAAACTTGGACCCAAGTCCGATAAATGTTTTTTTGTTGGATACACCAAGGAAACAAGGGGATACTATTTATACCATCCTACTGATAACAAAGTGTTTGTTTCTAGGACAACTGTATTCCTAGACAACGAATTTATTTCCAAAGGAAACATTGGGAGAAAAATAGAGCTCGAAGAGGTTCAAGACCAACAAGAAAACATAGAACCGATAGATGTACAAGAGGAACATAGAGATTCACAAGGTGTTGTGGAATCTCAGTCTCCTCAAGTAATACAAGGACCTCATAGATCTAGTAGGACACGCCTTGAACCTGAGAGGTTTGGATACCTTGTGACTCAGGAAGGCGGTGAGTTGATCATATATGATGATCCAACTATCTATCTAGAGGCTATGGAGGGACCAGATTTTGAGAAATGGCTTGAGGCCATGAAATCTGAGATGGAATCCATGTATTTCAACAAAGTATGGACATTGGTGGAACCACTTGAAGGGGTAAAACCCATAGGGTGAAAGTGGGTCTTCAAGAAGAAGACCGACATGGATGGAAATGTGCAAACTTATAAAGGCAGATTGGTTGCAAAGGGTTTCCGACAAGTTCAAGGTGCTGACTATGATGAAACGTTTTCTCCAGTTTCCATGATTAAGTCCATCAGGATCATGCTAGCTATTACGGCTTACTATGACTATGAGATTTGGCAAATGGATGTTAAAAGTGCATTCCTTAATGGGAATATAAATGAGTATGTGTACATGACACAACCTGATGGTTTTGTAGACCCAAGGAATGCCAATAAAGTCTGTAAGCTACTAAGGTCAATCTATAGATTGAAGAAAGCGTCTCAGAGTTGGTATCCTCGATTTGATGAGGAAGTCAAAGTGTTTAGCTTTATTCAAAATGAAGATGAACCTTGTGTGTACAAGAAGGTTAGTGGGAGCACGACCACATTCCTCATATTGTATGTGGATGACATACTATTGATGGGGAATAATGTCATAGCCTTAGAGAAGGTAAAGACTAGGCTTGGGAATACTTTCTGAAGGACTTAGGAGAAGCATCCTACATTCTAGGTATTAAGATCTATAGAGATAGATCTAATAGGCTTCTCGGACTAAGGCAAAGCATGTACATTGACAAAGTGTTGAAGTGGTTCAGCATGGAGAACTCAAAGAGAGGCAACATCCCCATGCTACATGGAGTCACCATCTCTGGAGCTCAATGTCCCCAATCTTGTGGAGAGAGGGAGCATATGAATGGGATCCTATATGCATCCGCCATCGGATCCATCATGTACGCTATGTTGTGCACACACCCAAATGTCTCGTATGCCCTCAGCATGATGAGCAAGTACCAGTCAGATCATGGGGATGCTAACTAGACAGCCGTAAAGAATATCCTCAAGTACTTACAAAGGACTAAGGATCAGTTCCTTATATACGGTGGCGAGGAAGAACTGGTTGTAAGAGGTTACACTGATGCAAGCTTCCAAACCGACAAAGATGATTACATATCACTATCAGGATTTGTATTTTGCCTAAACAATGGAACTGTGAGCTGGAAGAGTTCCAAGCAAGAAACAATTGTCGATTCTACTACAGAGGTTGAGTATATTGCTGCTTCACATGCAGTAAAGGAAGTTGTGTGGATCAGGAAGTTCATCACTGAACCTAGTGTAGTTCCCAGTAGTTGTGATGCAGTTGAGATTTATTGTGACAATAATGGAGCTATTCCTCATGATAAGGAGCCCAGATCACATCAGTGGTCCAAGCACATACTGTGGTTCTTCCATCTCATACGAGAGATCGTACAGTGAGGAGATGTGAAGATTTGCAAAGTACCAACTGAAGACAACATAGATGATCCACTGACGAAGGCCCTTTCTCAGCAGAAGCATGATGGTCATGCTAGATCACAAGGACTGAGGTTCCTAGGGGACTGGATCTAAGTGCAAGTGGGAGTCTGTTGGTATGTCTTCCCATAGAGCAAGTCATGTGTTGATTGTAATGGGATACTTTGTAAATGATTTGAATAATAATAAAGGCAATTTCTGATCTATATGTTTTAACTATTTCTGAGATGATAGTGTAACATGATAGATGTCTAAAGAATTGTTTTACTCGATGATATATGCTTTTGGGTTGAGGACCTAAATGACGAGATCATATAGATGTTAAGAGTATACATTCTTGTTTGGTCCCTAGTCGGTTTCTATTGTGGAAATAACCATAGACATCAATAACACTAAAGACTAGATTGTGTGTTGGTTGATGACAAAATCTCATTAGTCATGATATAGTGATATCAAACCAAGCACATAGGTACTTGTTAGAGAGCAAGTGTACCAGACATACCCACCGTGAGAGTGACACATGGAACCATGATTTGGTAGTCACAGTCAGCTCTTACAGTGATGGTGGTGAGTGTGATTCTTTGACTTGAAATCACTACACACAACACATGTCGTTGGGTACACTTTGACATCATCAAACACAGTCCTAAAACATGGGTTGTTATAAAGGTGATGATTGGGTGACTTTGACACATGGGGCTTTTCAGGGGTGAGTGATAGATATGGGATTTGTCCCTCCTAAGGGAGTTTGATGTCCATGGCCACTTGATGAGTAGGATTGAGAAAGAATGCACATGCATGTGTAAATCAATATGTGATATTGATGTCACATACATCTCACCCAGTCTTCTCTGAGATCAAGGAAATGGATGAATGTTGAAAGGATGACTGTACCATGCCTTGAGTTCATTCAGGACATTAGTGACAAAGGAATTATACATTCACTGTAACACCATTCACGTATTGTAGGATTGAAAGTTGTTTTCCAACTTTCTATTTTATTTGGGTAGCACTAATGTGTGACTAGGAACTGCTCTTTTCTTGTGAAATCGTAAGTGTTATGAACTTTCACTGCCAATGTGAAATGGACATGTAGGGTCACAATCAAAGGATTTAACCTGGAAGAGGAGTTTATCCACAAACAATGTTTAGATTGATTACTAAAGGAGTTTAGTAGTTCAATTAAACACTCAATCAATTGATAGCTCAATATCATAGTGTTCAAGGTGTTGGACCGATTGATTAGAGTATCAGATTGATTGAAACTGCAATTGACTGATTTTGTACAGTCTGCACTCCCAACCAATCAGTTCATGTAATGAACCGATCGACTCAGGTTGGTGAACCGATCGGCTCATGTGATGAACTGATCGGCTCAGGACAGGATGAACCGACCGGTTCAAGGTTGAACCGATCGACTCAACTGGTCCAACCGAGCAAGTTGGGAAAGTTAGGTTGGAAAGAAATTTCTCTTCATTTCACTTGTCCAATTTGATTGGAACAAGGATTGATATTAGGATCAATTCGAAACAAAAGAGGAAAAGTCAATCGGGAACTGACCAGGGCAGTGAACTGATCATTTCATAAGTAAACTGATCAGCTCAGGTGCCCCAACCGATCAGTTCAGGTGTGAACTGATCGGCTCAAGTCCCCAACCGATCGGTTCATGCTTGAAACGATCGGTTCAGCTGGCGCAGTTGGTTCTTTTGTGGAAAATATTGAACCCTTCTACTCCTACTTTAATCGCGCATTTCTCGGGGTAGAGAACCCAGTCCCATGACCCTCCTATATATAGGGGTATGGGGGCTTCTCAAAGTACAACTCAGAATACCAATTCCTCTGCAAAGTTGTCATTCTTTCTGGTTGTGGTAACCAGGAGAGCCCAAGCAACTTCTACCCGATAAGGGAGGCACATCAAGGGAAAGACAACTGTAGAAAAGTGACTGGTGGTAGGAGAGTGTGTCAGTGACTAGTACGTTGATAGGAGGATGTGACCCCTTCCAGTGCCTTGTGCGACAAGGCGATCAGAGTTCCAAGTGGTCCATGTGGACTACTACAAAGGTGGGAGACTTCTTCCGCTTGGAGGACAATTGTCAATCCTGATAGTCCTGATGAGTCCTAGAGTTGCACATACACCGTCCAAGACCAGAGGTGAAGACCGTGCAAGCCATGAGGTAACATCACCGAGCAAGCCTCGGGATAGGTATGTCTCTACAAACCATCCTTCCTAATGTATAGATGTTGACGCGATTCCTTTATTCTGGGTTTGGAGAAAAGAAATTTTTGTTTCTGCTACCTTCTCTATCTCTCCTAAAACCCAATAAGTCTATGGTGAAATTATAATCTTAGATCAACTCCATCCAGCATCTCCGCCACATGTTCAACTCCTATTGTGTGAAGATGTACTAGAAGGTTCTTGTGGTCAGTGAATATCTAACACTTCTCACCATAAAGATAGTGCCTCTAGTTTTTCAAAGCATGAACTACTGTTGCAAGTTCCAGAATGTGTGTAGGGTAGTTCTCCTTGTGTTTCTTTAGCCATCATGAAGAAAAAGAAATCATGTTTTTGTCCTACATCAGCACACATCACAAGCCATTCTTCGACACATCAAAGAAGACGATATAGTCTTTTCCTTGTTTTTGCATAATTAACACTGGTGCACTAGTCAGTTTCTCCTTCAAGAACTAGAACAAATGGTGACAGTTGTCATCCTAGACAAAAGCTCCACCCTTCCTTGTATACTTTGTTAGGGGTAATGCCACAACCCTAAAGTTCTTGATGAACTTCCTATAGTAGCCTGCCAGGCCTAGGAAAGTGTAGAGCATAGTCACTATCTTAGGATGCTCCCATTCTAGCATGGACTAAACCTTCTTAGGATCGAAATAGACTCCACTCGTAGATCTCACGTGTCTAAGAAAAGACACCTCCTTCCACCAAAAGTCTCACTTGTTGAACTTAGGAAACAACTGATGATGCCTCAACAACGTCAACACCTACAATAGGTGCTTTTCATGTTGCTTACTATCTCTGGAGCATATCAGGATGTCATCGATGAACACCACCATGAATTGGTCGAGATAAAGCCAAACACCCTATTCATTAGGTCCATGAATATTGTTGGTGCATTAGTTAGCCCAAATGACATAAATACAAACTTGTAGTGACCGTACCTAGTCCTAAAATCTGACTTGTCTATGATCCACCTTGATCCACAACTGATGATATGCATACCTCAGATCAATCTTTGAGAACACTACAACACCATGCAATTGATCAAACATATCATCTATCCATAAAAAGTTTATGTTTCTTGATCTTTACCTTGTTTAGCTGATAGTAGTCAATATACAACCAATAGAACCATCTTTCTTTTTCATGAACAACAAAGGATCACCCCAAGGGGAATTGCTCAGTTTGATCAAGCCCTTCTCTAACTGCTCTTGCAACTACTTGTTCATCTCTTACATCTTTGTTTGTGCCATCATGTACGATGCTTGCACTATCGAATGTGTAGTAGGAGCCAAATTTCTCTTAAGATCAATCTATCTAAGAGTGGGAACACTGAGAAACTCTTCAAGAAAAACATCTCCAGTGTCTAGAACCACAAGTACCTGTTGGATACTAGGACTCCTCACCTTGGTATCCACCACTTTTGCCAAAACATCCTCACAACCTTGCCTCATCAGCCTCTCTAACATCATCTCTAACACCAAACACATCAAGGATCATTCTATCTCCTTAGAAGACCCATGAAACAACACCATCAAAGAACATCCCCACCTTAGAACTACATTCCAAGACTACCCGATACTTCTCCAAGGTATCCATTCCAAGGATCACATAGAATCCATGTATTTAAAGTCGCATAAGGTCCAATTGAATGCTACGTCTTGAGAAAGAAAGAATGTAGGATGGAAACACCTCGTGCAACTTGGCGGAACCAACAAGAGTGTTTCTATGAAAACACTATCATATCTATGACTAACATGCATAGAACAACTATCTATCACCTTCTAGTGATAAAAGAGTGTATAACACCCAGCTCAATAAAAATAGGTACGAAAGAAGATGCAAATAGATCAAAATGGAAAAGCTCCATCTGACATGGTTTGACTACTGCCTTTGTATGACTCATAGAATAGAGTTGAGTCATTTCCTGTTGTCTCCCATGTCCTTAACTGGCTTGTCCAGAAGAACCTGTCTTTGACACCTGCTCGCATCCTTGGCCTCCACTACTACTAATCTAATGCCATTGGGAACCTTCTTGACCCTATCTTGGTTGTTGGGTCACCTCATCATCCTTCATTGGGCAAAACAACTTGTATGCCCAGTCGATCAACACCTGTAACATGTCTTATCTTCATACAATGGCCTATGCGGCCTTGTCACCAAAACTAATGATGTTCTATAAGCTCCTACTAGTGGAAAAGTTTGGCCTTTGTCCTTGCTCAGTGACCATTGACATTGTATTGTAGATCTCTGTTGTGACTAAGGTGACAAAAGCCTAATCTTCTTGAAGTCTCTAGAAGATTGTACCTAAAACTGAGCTAAACTTTTCTTAGCATTTGACTCCCGCTTTTTGACATCCGACCGGTCTATCTATCTTACTAACTCCATTCTCTATAGAAAATACCATCATCATCAACTAAAATCTCAACCCCCTCTCAAACTGTCTAATTCGCTCCTTATATCTTGTTATCATGTGAGGAAAAACGTCAAAACTCCCATGAACTTTGCCTCATATTTGTTGATTATCATTGATCCCTAGTGGATCCTCTCAAACCAAAAGATCTTCTTTTCTAGATATGTCTCCCCAAAGTGTCATCTCATGAACTACCATCAAAACACCTCCCAAGTGATCACTACACCATGCCTCTTCTCCTCCCCAATTACCCACCAATGGCCAGCGCTTCCTTTCAACAGGTATACTACAAGCTTCACCTTATCCTCTTATGGGATATTGAGGATCTAGAAGGCCTTCTCCAACTCTATCAACCACATGTCTACATCGGCCTGGTCATTTGTTGTAGCATGCTTCAACACATCATAATCTCTCAAAAGTCTTCCTAGAACCTTAGGATTTCATATTGGAGATAGTCATCCTATCTTGGGGTACGTGCATTCTATCTACCATATGTGAAATTGTAGCCATAAACATGGAATAAAAGGTGGGGTTGGATAAGGTTGCTGGGTCAATCTGAGTCACTTTAGGCACTCCATGTACTCTAGACTACTTCCTGGAACCAACTCCTAGTACATGACCACTAGTCTCAGTGTGTTCCTTTTGTTCTCCAGACATATCTTCTCCTTCTTCTTCTTATGCATAAGTAGAAGTTACAATCAGATATGTTGGATGTCACAAGGACAAACACAAACCCTAGTCCTATGTCCATGTAGAATCAGCAAACCCAAAGTTATGATACCAACCAAACAGTGACAACTTGATGCCACACAAAATGAGATAACTCAAAACCAATGTGATTAATTAAAACCTAACAAGCACATTACCGCAAAACATGGTAAATTAAAACCTATCTCAGAAAATTATTATATGCATAAACATATTACATAAAGGTCCAAAAAATGTACCACATCACATATCAGTATAAGTATATACGAGTGTTCACTTGGCCCATAGTTATGTACTATTAAAAAGAACTTGCTCACATATAATACCCACTTAAATACAAGCCACATGTACAAGCCAAAAATACTGCCAAAAACCACATATCAAGATACAACGTCTATAAAACGTATCCCTCATGGATTTGAAAGTATAGGGATGACACATAGGACACTAGTACAAAACACTATCACCATATGAACCTTTTGCATTCACTGATCTCCTTGTTGTTCTTCTTCAACAACACAATTTCTACCACATCATGTAAGACCACCTAAAACGATCTGGTGAACCATAAGCATGAGTCTCATGTCCCAACGAAGGATATAACTATTGACCAACAACTATTATAAACACAGAATTACACTTAAGCATGAAATAATACTATTATCAAGTTGAGAAGATTCAGCTAAATGCATAAATTAAAGTTGGTTATACATTCTAATAGGTTAAGCATCCACAATTGATAAGTAAAACATATTATGTGTTTAGAAGTAATATGAAGAACATATATAAAAGTTGATTTCTCTTACCGCAATACAATACAAATGAGTTGTATAAGAAATAACGCAAAGATAGAAACCAGTGTGAGTTGTGTTTAGCCCTAAATAGATATACTACATGGTTGTATTACATATTTTACTATCCCATGAGGATTTGAGTCGTACTACCCAAATCCACTGACCATTGCTAAGTCAAAATCAGTGCCATACAAGATATATGGAAGAGTCAGACTTCATGATATCACCTACACCTCCCATTTAGTACGAGAGACACATGAGACATATAACAGTCAACTACCACCAGTGTGATAAAGTGACTTTTCTAGTTTCTTTTATACTTTGTTCCTTTAATCTTCAATATATTTCAAAACCCTTTTTCGCCTAAGGTTTAATTGACCACTAAAAGATTGGTACTTCGAGACCAAACTTTACCAGCATGTGGGGTATGTTATGGTGAAGCTATGGTCCAAATCTCATGTCATTTGGACATTCCTAGCTCCTTCTACGATTTTTACAAGTTCTATTAATAATTCGATCAATACATGTCACGATTTCAATCCTTAAGCTATAGTTTTGTTTATTTTCCTTCTTAGTTCGCGGCGCTGATGTCAGCAACCTATAGCTCTCTCCCCGCGAGCCACCCTGACCACCCGATGGCGCGTCCACGGATCCAGGATGGATCGGACGGCCA
The DNA here is from genome assembly GCA_963693085.1 of Alisma plantago-aquatica. NCBI lineage: Eukaryota > Viridiplantae > Streptophyta > Magnoliopsida > Alismatales > Alismataceae > Alisma > Alisma plantago-aquatica. Next base: position 1,173,104,546 of record OY856410.1, read on the forward strand.
TCTGGTCGTCCTCTACCTCCGCTTGACCCGGGAGTACGTGGCTGCAGCCACCTCGCGCAAAGGCGAGCCACTACCCACCACATCGCGCCACCTTGCGAATAACTGACCGAGGTAATGGACTCCTCTCGCCTCCATGAACCCAGTGATCTCTCGCACGACCTCCAAAAGCGAGCACAACCCCGCACACGACCTCTCCGGTGAGACCCCTTCTCCAACCACCGTTGAGCCCAATTGGGCGTTCACTCCCCACCCGACATCGTGCCTATTTAACCACCTCACCAGCTTCACCTACACCCCTTTGCCTTGTTCCAACCTTCAATTTCCCCAGAGCGAGCCTCGAAGACCATCGACCTCAAGCTTCTTCTCCTAGCTCTGTCCGGTGCCGTCGAGCAGCTGGGTGGGCTGCTCCTGACCTCTTCACCCACCATCAGCTGATCCTCGAGCTCTGCAAAGCTCCGCCCCATCCAACCGGCACCTCAAAGCCGAGCTTCCCCACCTGCTGCTCCCCCTTCTATCTTCCTCCGCCGCAATCCGTGAAGCTCGTCGGTCTCCTAGACAACCCGGCGATCCCAGGGGAGCCACGACCCGAGGACCGGCCGTCCAGCTGCGGGGAGCTCCCACGAAGCTAGTCCAATCTTCACCCGTACACGAGGAAGTCCAAGACTCCAGAGAGAGCTCGTCGGAGATCTCACCGTCAACCTGTAAGCGGTCTGAGCTTTGCTTTATGCGCGTGAAATCTTGGTCGTTGGATCTGATCATCCAACGGTCCACGCTCTCCCTAGTTTTCAATTATAAAATCGAAATTTAGTTTATGAGTTAATATTGGGAAATTTGTAAAAATTAGTATGAGTGTCAGAAAAATACGTATAAGTACTCTATATTGATCAAAAAAATACGCGGATCACGATTTTGACATATATTGACCCTAAATCTGACTCGAGTAATGCTCATGCCTAAATATGTTCAGATTTTGATTAATTATTTGGAAAATACTCGAATCTGTTTAAATCACCAAAAACCTGTGATAATCATCTTTTTGCATCCTTATCATCATGAAATGATCAGATCCTTTTATTATGACTCAATTATCAATAAAACCTATTTATCACTCCTTTCCCTATTTTGACCTACCAAAATGTGCATAATTAATTAATATGATCTATAGACCATGATTACGACTTTATGAACCTACTCTGATGTGACAATAATAATCTTGGACTCAACTCCATACTCTAAGATCCTTACTCAACTCTCATGACTCCAAAACTATAAAGGGGCCATTTTATATATACTCTTTAGAATAAGGGTAATTGGAACAATATATCTAATAAATGTCAAAACTCTAATAATTTCAGGGAATCAAAGGTATCAGTGAGGAGCATCTCTGGACTCCCCACTTCTGCGTAGAAGGTACGCCATTAACTCTCACTTGGCCTATAATAATGTATGGTTGTAAATAGTGTACAAACTTGGCATATGGTATTGTTTGAATTAGAGCTATATGAGTAACCAACTTTGATGATGTTTGCTTTATATATATTTTTCAAAACCCAAATATAATATATTCTTGTCCATTATATCCAAAGCACTTCAACTCTTTGGTAGTAAAGTGCTGGGAATTATAGTACTTCAACTCTTTGGTAGTAAAGTACTTATTGGTGATCCAACTCTTTGGTAGTAGATCACGTATTGAAATGATCCAACTCATTGGTAGTAGATCATAAAGGGCCTTGATGCATTCAACTCTGAGGTAGTAAGTGCATGGATGATATAATGGAAAAGTATGCTTAAAAGCTATGAGTTCTCTTTGTTAATCATACACTTTCTTTGTTCAATAATGTTTTTGTTATACCGCTTATTACTGCCAAGTCTACTTTTAATGTTATTGCCAAGATATGATGAGAGTTAAATTAGAATGATGCGGAGGCGTACTCAGTACAATATATTTATATATTGTGCTGACGCGTATCAATTGTATATGTTTTATAGGTACCTTCTGCTTATGATGCTCATGATGAAAGAAAGATGATGTTGCTACTCTATATGTTGGCTCACAAAAATCAGATATATCATGGGGAATGCTAAAGCTAAATGGGACTCTTAGATTATGTTTCTTTTTCTTCTGTATTTAGTTTCTCATGTATTAAGTTTCTTCTGTAGAACTCCTATGCCATCGGGCCCCTATGTAATGAACAATTTGGTTTATGTATGGAAGCTTTTTATTAGGTGCATTTATATATTCATGTGTTTGATCCACTCAGGGACAGGCAATTTTAACTCTATTGTACGCCTTATGTTGGCGCCTGAGGTGTACAGTGGAGTTAGGTTGTTAACCCGTGAGTCTTTGCAATTGATGCAGAGGAAGCTAAAGCCAATGACAATCGTCTGATTGAAGGTAACAATGTTAATAATTCTTTTGTGATAAATCCTTGAAAACCATAATCTCATATAAAATCATAATGTAGGTATGATATGTCTCCAAGATCATCCTGTTGAGGCCCTATTCGATTCAGGATCATCACATACTTTCATATCTAGAAATCTTGCTTCCATGCTCAAGTTTGAGACCAATGATCTAGGTTATATCTTGGATGTGACAACTCCCAGTGGCAAAATTTATACTTCTCTTCAGAAAACCAAAACCTTTCCTTTTTCTTTTCGTGGTCATAAATTTCAATCTGCTTTCATTCTTCTTGATATGGAAGATTTTGATCTAATTTTGGGGATGGATTGGCTCTTTTCCAACTTTGTTATGCTTGATTGCCGAGGCAAGAAAGTAATCTTTTGTGCACCCAATTCTAAACCCTTGACTATTTTCGGGAGAAAAGAAAGAAACCGAAATATGATTATTTGTTCTCTTAAAGCCGAAACTTTTATAGCCAAAGGATGTAGAGCCTATCTTGCTGTTGTATCCATGCCTGATCCTAAGGTGAGACCTATAGAGAGCTTGGATGTGGTGAGAGATTACCCGGACGTTTTTCCTGAGGAGCTTCCAGGGCTGCCTCCAGATCGTGAGATTGAGTTCTCAATTGAGTTAGCACCGGGCACCGCACCAGTCTCTAAGGCACCTTATAGGATGGCACCTGCCGAGCTTGCAGAGCTCAAGAAACAACTAGAGGAACTTCTTGATAAAGGCTTCATCCGTCCTAGTACTTCTCCTTGGGGTGCTCCTGTTCTTTTTGTTAAAAAGAAAGATGGGTCAATGCGAATGTGTATTGATTATCGCATGATCAACCAAGCCACCATTAAAAATAAATATCCCCTCCCAAGAATTGATGACTTGTTTGACCAGCTTCGTACTGCCACTTTGTTCTCCAATATTGACCTTAGATCAGGTTATCATCAATTACGAGTAAAAGATTGCGATATTCCAAAGATAGCTTTCAGAACTCGATATGGACATTATGAATTCATGGTGATGCCGTTTGGTTTGACTTATGCTCCTGGAGTGTTTATGAATCTGATGAACACTGTCTTCCAACCATTCCTTGACAGCTTTGTTGTGGTCTTCATTGATGATATTCTTGTAAATTCAGATTCTGTTGATCAACATCGTGAACACCTTCAGAAAGTCCTTGATGTTTCGAGAGCCCATAAATTGTATGCTAAATTATCTAAATCTGAGTTTTGGATTGACCAAGTCATGTTTCTTGGCCATGTCATTTCGGGTGGGAAAATTTCTGTTGACCCTGCCAAAGTTCTAGCTGTCCTTGATTGGAAAGCCCCTACCAATGCTTCTAAAATTCGTAGCTTCCTTGGCCTAGCTGGCTATTACCGTCGTTTCATCCTTAATTTCAGTAAAATAGCCCTACCCATGACTAAACTTACCAGAAAAGATGCCAAATTCGTTTGGACTCCTGAGTGTGAAGCTAGTTTCCAAGAATTGAAATCTCTCTTGACTTCTGCTCCTGTTTTGACCCTACCTTCTGGGAATGATGGCTTTGTAATTTATTCTGATGCTTCTAAAATGGGTCTGGGTTGTGTCCTCATGCAAGTCGGTAAATTTGTTGCCTATGCCTCTAGACAGTTGAAACCTAATGAGGTCAATTATCCAACTCACAATTTGGAATTAGCTGCCATTGTCTATGCTCTCAAAATCTGGAGACATTATCTGTATGGTGCTACTTTTGATATATTCACGGACCACAAAAGTCTCAAATACCTCTTGACTCAGAAAGATCTCAATCTTCGACAGAGGAGATGGTTGGAGTATCTTAAAGATTATGATTTCACTATTGCATATCATCCAGGCAAAGCCAATGTTGTAGCTGATGCTCTTAGTCGTAAGAAGTCGATTTGTGCATAAATGCATCTGGAACCTTCATCTTCTGGGTCATCTCAAGCAGAATCTAGCTCTATTATTATGGCGAATATCAATATTATTCCTAGTCTTCTTTCTGAACTCCTGATATCTCAAAAGAACAGCCCTAGTTTGGAGGAGATGACAACTCTTGTGGCAAAGCCCCAGACACATCTATCTGTTGGTATGGACGGTGGACTAAGGTACAAGCATAGGATGTGGGTACCTGAAGAGTCAGAGATTAAGAAGCATATCCTGCAAGAGGCACATGGGTCTAAGTATTCCATACATCCTTGATCTACTAAGATGTATAAGGACCTACAGAGACACTTTTGGTGGATGGGTATGAAGAATGATATCGCTGAGTTTATCTCTAAGTGTCTCACTTACCAGCAGATTAAGGCCGAGCACCAACGTCCCGGTGGTGTATTGCAACCCTTACCAATTCCTAAATGGAAATGGGAAAATATCACCATGGATTTCGTGGTGGGACTACCCAGGACCAGGAAGGGTCATAATGCGGTTTGGGTCATAGTAGACCGGTTGACCAAGTCTGCACATTTCTTACCTATGCGGACTACGAACAAGGTTCCTGAGCTTGTTGAGTTGTATATAAAGGAGATTGTACGACTGCATGGAGTACCCGTTTCGATAGTTTTAGATCGAGATCCAAAGTTCACATCATATTTATGGAAGCAGGTGTAGAATAAGCTGGGTACACAGTTGAACTTCAGCACATCATATCATCCTCAAACTGATGGCCAGTCAGAATGTACTATCCAAATCTTAGAAGATCTTCTCAGAGCATGTGTCTTAGATTGGGGAGGATCTTGGGAATACTACCTTCCATTAGCAGAGTTCGCTTACAATAATAGCTATCAATCTAGTATCGATATGCCACCCTATGAAGCTCTCTATGGTAGGCCATGTAGATCCCCTCTCCATTGGTATGAAGTTGGGGAAAGTAAGATGCTAAAGTCCGAGGAGTTACAATTATATGCTGATAAGGTGTCCTTGATCAAGCAGAAGTTGAAACGGGCCCAGGATCGTCAGAAGTCGTATGCAGATGCACATAGGTCAGACAGACAGTTTTACGATGGTGACTATGTATTGTTGAAGATCAGACCTATCCGTGCCATAGCCAAGAACAAGGAGAAGCTTAGTCTGAGAGTTGTGGGTCGTTTTGAAGTTTTGGAGCGCATTGGCGAATGTGCTTATCGACTTGCTCTTCCTCCGCAGTACAACATGATGCATAATGTTTTTCATGTATCCAACTTGAAACAGTATGTGAAGGATGATAGTCATGTGCTGAATTATGAGCCTATTGAGTTATGGGAGAATCTCTCTTATCCAGAACAACCTACAAAGATTCTCGACTCTAGGGTAAAGGAGCTCAGGAACAAGCAAATTCCGATGGTGAAGGTATAGTGGAACCATCACGGTGCAGAAGACGCTACCTGGGAGCTACGAGCAGATATGGAGCAACATTTTCCTCACCTCTTTCATCCAGTTTAATTTTGAGGACAAAATTTCTTTTAAGGTGAGTAGGATGTGATAAAGTGACTTTTCTAGTTTCTTTTGTACTTTGTTCCTTTAATATTCAATATATTTCAAAACCCTTTTTCTCCTAAGGTTTAATTGACCACTCAAAGATTGGTACTTCGAGCCCAAACTTTACCAACATGTGGGGTATGTTATGGTGAAGCTATGGTCCAAATCTCATGTCATTTGGACATTCCTAGCTCCCTCTACAATTTTTACAAGTTCTATTAATAATTCGATCAATACATGTCACGATTTCAATCCTTAAGCTATAGTTTTGTTTATTGTCCTTCTTAGTTCGCTGCGCTGATGTCAGTAACCTATAGCTCTCTCCCCGCGAGCCACCCTGACCACCCGATGGCGCGTCCACGGATCCAGGATGGATCAGACGGCCATCCGGTCGTCCTCTACCTCCGCTTGACCCTAGAGTACGTGGCTGCAGCCACCTCGCGCAAAGGCGAGCCACTACCCACCACACCGCGCCACCTTGTGAATAACTGACCGAGGTAATGGACTCCTCTCACCTCCATGAACCCAGTGATCTCTCGCATGACCTCCAAAAGTGAGCACAACCCCGTGCACGACCTCGTCGGTGAGACCCCTTCTCCAACCACCGTTGAGCCCAATTGGGCGTTCACTCCCCACCCGACATCGTGCCTATTTAACCACCTCATCAGCTTCACCTACACCCCTTTGCCTTGTTCCAACCTTCAATTTCCCCAGAGAGAGCCTCGAAGACCATCGACCTCAAGCTTCTTCTCCTAGCTCTGTCCGCTGCCGTCGAGCAGCTGGGTGGGCTGCTCCTGACCTCTTCACCCACCATCAACTGATCCTCGAGCTCTGCAAAGCTCCGCCCCATCCAACCGGCACCTCAAAGCCGAGCTTCCCCAACTGCTGCTCCCCCTTCTATCTTCCTCCACCGCAAGCTGTGAAGATCGCCGGTCTCCTAGCCGACCCGACGATCCCAGGGGAGCCACGACCCGAGGACCGGCCGTCCAGCTGCGGGGAGCTCCCACGAAGCTAGTCCAATCTTCACTTGTGCACGAGGAAGTCCAAGACTCTAGAGAGAGCTCGCCGGAGATCTCTCCATCAACCTGTAAGCAGTCTGAGCTTTGCTTTATGCACGTGAAATCTTGGCCGTTGGATATGATCATCCAACGGTCCACGCTCTCCCTAGTTTTCAATTATAAAATCGTAATTCAGTTTATGAGTTAATATTGGGAAATTCGTAAAAATTAGTAGGAGTGTCACAAAAATACGAATAAGTACTCTATTTTGATCAAAAAAATACGAGGATCACGATTTTGACATCTATTGATCCTAAATCTGACTCGAGTAAATGTTCATGCTTAAATATGTTCATATTTTGATTATTTATTTGGAAAATACTCGAATCTGTTTAAATCACCGAAAACCTGTGATAATCATCTTTTTGCATCCTTATCATCATGAAATGATCAGATCCTTTATGATGACTCAATTATCAATAAAACCTATTTATCACTCCTTTCCCTATTTTGACCTACCAAAATGTGCATAATTAATTAATATGATCTATAGACCATGATTCTGACTTTATGAACCTACTCTGATGTGAAAATAATAATCTTGGACTCAACTCCATACTCTAAGATCCTTACTCAACTCTCATGACTCCAAAACTATAAAGGGGCCTTTTTATGTATACTCTTTAGAATAAGGGTAATTTGAACAATATATCTAATAAATGTCAAAATCTAATAATTTCAGGAAATCAAAGGTACCAGTGAGGAGAATCTCTCGACTCCCCACTTCTGAGTAGAAGGTATGCCATTAACTCTCACTTGGCCTATAATAATTTATGGTTGTAAATAGTGTACGAACTTGGCATATGGTATTGTTTGAATTAGAGCTATATGAGTAACCAACTTTGATGATGTTTGCTTTATATATATTTTGCAAAACCCGAACATAATATATTTTTGTCCATTATATCCAAAGCACTTCAACTCTTTGGTAGTAAATTCCTGGGAATTATAGTACTTCAACTCATTGGTAGTAAAGTACTTATTGGTGATCCAACTCTTTGGTAGTAGATCACGTATTGAAATGATCCAACTCATTGGTAGTAGATCATAAAGGGCCTTGATGCATTCAACTCTGAGGTAGTAAATGCATGGATGATATAATGGAAAAATATGCTTAAAAGCTATGAGTTCTCTTTGTTAATCATACACTTTCTTTGTTCAATAATGTTTTTGTTATACCACTTATTACTGCCAAGTCTACTTTTAATGTTATTGCCAAGATATGATGAGAGTTAAATTAGAATGATGCGGAGGCGTACTCAGTACAATATATTTATATATTGTGCTGACGCATACCAATTGTATATGTTTTATAGGTACCTTCTGCTTATGATGCTCATCATGAAAGAAAGATGACGTTGCTACTCTATATGCTGGCTCACAAAAATCAGATATATCATGGGGAATGCTAAAGCTAAATGGGACTCTTAGATTATGTTTCTTTTTCTTCTGTATTTAGTTTCTCATGTATTAAGTTTCTTCTGTAGAACTCCTATGCCTTCGGGCCCCTATGTAATGAACAATTTGGTTTATTTATGGAAGCTTTTTATTCGGTGCATTTATATATTCATGTGTTTGATCCACTCAGGGACGGGCAATTTTAACTCTATTGTACGCCTTATGTTGGCACCTGAGGTGTACAGTGGAGTTAGGTTGTTAACCCATGACAACCAATGACATATAGTCAAGCTAATAACACCTAGCACGTCATGGTACATGTCATGACACTAGACACTAGGGTATAAGAGACAACCTTGCAACCGAGGTACGACCATACACATCCTCAAAATCACAACACATAATATAATCACCCAGAAATGAGCACAACCATTCTCAAAACACTTGGGGTCAAGATGACAAGGACACACAGTAACTTGCACCATGCATACTCAATAGTATGTGCTCTAAGTTTCCCTTAGGAAGACTGATTTAACCATCTAGAAAGTTTTGACAGTGGGATGGATCTACGGTATAGGACAACTACATGGTTATGGTTTCACTTGATTAGTTAATCCAATTGGATATCTTTTGTACTGCATCAATTAGGTTACGACGTACAAACCCTAGAAAGGTTCTACAAAGATAAGGTAGATTGACTATCCAGAAGATATAAAATGTATAAGACATAAAATTTTCACATCAATTCTTTATACTTTTTCAATGCTATACACAAGGCCATCACCATTAACACATCATCATGGAATACAAATCCCCTATCACATCACATAGAAGATAACACCTGAATTAGGCATTGAATCCCTACCAAGGTTATCAGACAATTCACATTACACCCTACAAGAATGTCATTATCTCTCCATGCCTCATCAAGGCTCATAAACATCACATATGTTTTTCATAGGTGTATTGCCACTTTTCAAACTTTAGTTATGGTGCTAATTCAGTCAACAATTAGGATTAAAACTGTATAAGAAGAAAAGTTCATCATCATTATGCTAATTACCAAGAACTAAGTAGCATCCCTATACACTTACAAATTAGGGTTAGGGTTCCATCATAACTAATCATTTGGTTTTCAAATCAACAAGAAGCATTATACCCAAGTGTCATCACCTCCAACAATGTTTAAACATATGAGGTCAACATCATTATAATCACGATCAACCACATAGTGACTGCTAATCCACATGAACTGACCACTGAAAAACAAAAGTCTTTTACCGTTGTAAACATGAATGTTTTACTTTTGAAAATCATGGGATTGACATGGTAGTCGACCGCTGAGAAGTAGGGTTGAACCCCATCAACGACCGCTAAAAAGTAACCATCTTCATCGACCATATAGCTAAGTTAGCCATGTCATTGGACACTTAGAAATATTAGGAAATTAGCGACCGACATCATCCATCCATGGAGACCATACAATAGCAACGCCTTCAAGAAGCAATGACAAAATCATCATTACGGGTGAAAATCATCAAACAAAACTCAATAACCAAGAGAAAGTGAAGGACTCATCTCCCATAATGGAAAACTTGGCATCACTCACCATGTTGAAACCTAGGAGACCTCATGAGAAGAGATAAAACTCATCAACCATAAGATGATTAATATGATCACCACAACAAAACCAAAACTGAGAAAAAAGATCAAACTCAAGGAGAGATTTATCATCAAAACCCTAAATCCAATCATCACCATGACATAGAAAAACCAAACCATGAAACAAGAAGAGAAAGCCAACAGCTGCACCTTCATGGATGTAACCAAAACCTCCATCATCAAACAAGAAAGCAAAAACCACAATCATGAGAAAGAAAAGCAATGTTGACCACATTTTAGGTAAAATCACTACTTCCACAATCAAAATATAGGTTTGGCCACATGAATGGGGTTTTACAATGAAGTGATCTACCTATGATCACTATGAAAAGTGAACCCTAGAGCGTAGATATTATCACCAAGGTACTAAGAACCATGTATTAGAGATAGATTATCAACATGCAAGATTAAGTGTAACAATAGTTGAGGGGAAAGTTATATAACTCACCATTATATGATGTAGAGATTCCAAACAACAAGGAAACTCCAAGGAAAGAGAGGAAAGCCAAAAGTAGAGCAACTCCATGGACAAGATAGTAAGTACCTAAAAAGAGAACAAAACCTAGGTTAAACAAAGCTTAAGATGGAAAATAATACTTGGTCCAAAAAAGAGAGAAGGAGAGAAATAGAGAGGATATCTCCAACTCAACTCAACACTACCATAGAGAGCCATGGATTCGATCAAGAAGAGTAGGAAGAGAGGTAGGGTTATAAGAATAGAGATCAAGAGGGTAGATTACCCACCAAGGTGAAATATCACCAACGATCACCAAATGGAGAGTTTCTCTAAACCCTAGCTCCACAAGCAATCAACATCCATCCTCTGAGGTTGAGCTCTTCTCCACCACCTAGAACACAAGGGCAAGCTCCAAGGAAGAGGGGAGAAAGAGAGGGTGTTAAAGTATCATATGCATGCAAAGAGAGAGGTATACACACCCAAGGGTGGGAGAGAGGTAAGGAAGGTTAGGTATCCAACTAAGCATGCCACGTATCCACCATATAATACCCATGCAAGCACTAAACACATGCATGGAACAAGGGTTGTTAAAACCAAGGAAAAGCAAGTGACCATATCAAACCAGAAAAGCACACGGCCTGTGAGAAACACGGATCTAGGTGAATGTTGGCAATCCTCATCAACTAAGGTGCATTCTCAGCATCGAAGCTGCATAAAAAGCTCATGAACCGCATAAAACAAACCATATGACATCCAAGAAACCCTAAAACTCAACAAATGAAGTCACTACATCTAGTCAAGGTACAACAAGGTGCCATTATGCATCATTGTCTTTCTCATGATGTCAAAACATAAGAGGTACATAAAAAATTTGACAAATTTCAAGATAAACCATGTTCATGGATAAATTGTGAGTAGGTCCAAAATAAGCATATAAAGGCAAAACCAACTCAAACAACATTCCAACTAGACCAAATTGAAAACACAAACATGTCGCATGATATTAACACACCTCAAGAGATTAAATTAAGGTTCTAAGCATCTTATTAAGCTAAACAAACAAGGTTAGCCGAAAAGCTAGGTCAGGGGTCACACAAATTTATGTTTGTGGATCCCCAATCGCCTTTGGATTACCCCGGATAGAGATCCATCCTGGAAAATTGGGATGAAAACATGAGAAATGAATGATTAGGGAGTACAATAAAATAAAGATCTAATTTCTTAGTTTAGTTTTGTCAAGCATCATTTGAAGAATGTAGATTAGCTGTTAGTAGATGTTGGCTAAATGGACATCATTTAATGCCTTTGTTTTGATAATGACAAACATTTCATTCCTGTGGATCTAACGTGCCACTTGAGTGTTGCCGGAACAAGGTGGATGACAAAGATATGGGAAATCTATTTGCTTGAATTATTGTTATTTCATGATTGTAATCAAATGTAAAAACTTGTACAAGTATATATATAATGTACAAGTACTTAGATATCATGTAAATCAAGTGTTAGATCTTCCCTAGCCAAATCACAACACTTAGATAAGTCATCCCCTTCAATAGTGTCACAATTGCACACTCATACATACACTTAGCCTTTAGTTTAAAACATTAAAACATGGTTATTCTCAGTCGACAAAATCCTCGACCGAGACACTCTCGGTCGACAATCTCCTCGACCGAGAATGACCCAGGTAGCCGTTAGACATAGAAGACAAGGTAGTTGGTAGTTGGAGTAGAACGTTATAAACACTTGCTCCAGACAGTTCTTCGGTCGACAAGACCTCGACCGAGGCTGACTCTTGGTCGACCATTCTTTGACCGAGAAGTGTTCTGTTTGCAATTTTTAGAGTTAATTAACTAGCCATTGCTAAAGCAACTAATGTGTACCTAACGGCTAGTTAAGCACTTAGAACCCCCTAGAAAGTGTCTAGAACGTCCTTAAGCACTTGTAGGTCATTCCTATAAATAGTACAAGCCTTAGGACACCCTAACACACACTTGTGCAATACTTGAGCTTACATACTTGCAATTGGCAATCTGTTTTGAGCAATTGAGCAACACTAGCATTGTCTACTCATCTCCCTTGCTCCAAATTTGTGTCCTATAGGCTAGCATCTCCTATCCACTAAACCAACACTTCAATACTCATTGGTTAGGAGATCAATATGCTTGATATAGGAAAATCAAGACTTGTGCTTAAAAGTGGTAATTGTACTTTCCATTTCCTTTCTTATTGCTTGTACTCTCCTTGCTACTCCTAGGGTTGGAGGCTGCGGATTGGAGAAGGTTTGATCTTCTTTGTGGAGAAGGAGATCTTTGGACTACTTCTAGAAGGCTGTTGCAATGGGAAGCTACTTCAAAATGGAGCTTGAAGTTACTTCAAGAAGGTTGCTTCAAGGTTGGTGCAACTACTTCAAGGTCACAAGTATAGTATTTTAAATTTTAGTAAGGTGATCTAAGGGAATCTTGGAATCCTATTGACATAGGGTGGATTGGAGGATCGACTGGCTTAGATCATCGAGTTTGTGTAAGTATATTACATGCATGAAAATGGTTTCAAATTGGTTTGAATATATTGTTCAAGATAAGGTGATTTAAAATATTATTTCAAATTGGTTTGAAGATACTTTCAAAATTGTTTATTTGAAAAGATTGTTTTGAATTCGTTTGAAGAGATTGTTGGTTTGGTGTTGTCAAAAAGAACGTGAAAATGTTAGAAAAATATGAAAAATTAAAACAAAATAACCACAATCTTAAAAGCAAGAAACAAGCAACATATGTACAATTTAGATGGAAAGAGACCGCCTTAGAAAACAAGAAACCATCTTAGAAAGTGAGTAACAATTTCAAGATGCTTATGAAAAAGGTAAACATTTACCACTTTTTACTACATAAGTTTATGTTTTATTTACATACTCACTCAATAATAACCTATATAGGAGGAATTGGTCCTTAACTTCTCTATCTCTTGAAGGTACATATCGCGGGGTCATTCGATTTCATTGGATATGGGTACTACTCATAATACATCCCATCACTATAGTAGCCACAATCAGTTTTTAGTTCTAGGAGGGGGTTCATGGCGGCCATTGGATGTCCATCATTATGCTCTAGTGGTGTCTTTACTAACACCCCATGACTCATCTAGGGATCCAATGTGTGTGTTGCTATTTGTTACATATATGTATGGGTTTATAGGTGTGTAAAGTGTGGAAGTATATGTTTGACTTTTTTTATGTGGAATCCCATGAAGATAATCAAAGGAGACTATGAAGCAAGTGGGAAATCACATCTCGACATGCAATAGTCATCCCATTTCGAAAACAAATCCATACATGTTAGCAAATAATCATGTAGTATAAGGTAATAACAATCTTTCTCATGACGGAAGACTCCTCTTATCCATCACTCTCCTTTTTATACTTTTTAAAATAATGGAAAACTAAAAAAGGTAAGTGAATGTGACAAACCCAATAGGGAAGCAAATGCCAAAACCTAAAATGGTAGGGGAAAATAAAACTCTAAAGGGTAAGGAAAATGTAAAATATATCTGAAAACGATGAGGGAGGGAAACCTTCACATCAACCTAACTGATAGGGAAACCTAGAAAAAGGAATAAGGAAAGGAATAGAAAAAAGTACAGGGCCTAAGGAAAACTTAAATAGTTAATTATGCAATAGAAAAAACATGTGGGTGGTGTGGGACACAATTTTCCATGAGATTCCCATCGGTGCCTTGACAAAACTTCAAAACTAAAGTGAAAACAATGATTGGAACCTCACTGAAAGGGAAATTTTTAGCAAATACAAAAAATTGCGACTTCAACCATCTAGTAGTCCCAAGTAGAGTTTCTAGAATATTTAACTAGTAAGAAAATAAATCTTTTGATAAAGATAACTCCACAGTCATGTAAGACTCATGAAAAAGTAAAAGTAATAAAGCTTAGAGTCATCATCATGTTTTAATAGAAAATAAGGTGAAGTGGATATTGATTTTTAACTTTGTGAGAAATTTCAAAGTTACCAAGAAAGATGACTCCACCAAAAGGAAGATGAAAAGCAGAAAGTGTGACTAAAGAAAAAGTTTAGAGATCCTATTAGGTCTTTGGAAGTTGTTAGCCAACCCCACATTGCTTGTGAAAATTATATTACATTCCAATAATCTTAAGTTTAAAAAATAACATTTGAGGTTGAATTAATGAAATACAAAGTAATAAAATAAGTACAAAAGGACTTTTAGTTTGTAGATATTTTGGGCTAGAGATGACCATGGCTTTCTTGTCAGCACCATATTAATTCTCTCTCAGCCTCATTCCTCTCCTATGGCGATCCCTCAGGGAAGAGGATTCTATAATAATATTATAATTTCCTCTCTTAAAGCTAAAAAGCTCATTTCTAAAAGATATAAGGTCTTCCTCACATTAGTCTCAGAGACCAGTTCTAACAACAGGCCTGTAGAAAGATTGGAGGTGGTACGTGATTTTCTTGACGTTTTCCCGGATGAGCTTCCTGGGCTGCCTCCAAATAGAGACATTGAGTTCTCCATAGATCTTCTTCCTAGAACCACTCTGATTTCTAGGGTTCTGTATAGGATGGCTCCTGCTGAGATTATGGAGTTGAAGAAACAATTACAAGAACTTCTCAAAAAAGGTTTTATCTATCCTAGTGTTTCTCCTTTGGGGCACCCGTCCTCTTTGTCAAAAAGAAAGACAGTTCTATGCGAATGTGTATTGATTATCGCATGTTGAACCAAGCCACCATTAAAAACAGGTACCCTCTCCCTCGCATTGATGACCTCTTTGATCAGCTTCGCACTCCTAAAGTCTTCTAAAAAATTGATCTTCGCTCTGGCTACCATCAACTTAAAGTCAAAGATTCTAATATTTCTAAAACTTCTTTCTGAACTCATTATGGGCATTATGAATTTCCAGTAATGCCATTTGGGTTGACCAATGCACCTGGCATATTTATGAACCTGATGAACAAAGTCTTACAACCTTATCTTGATGAGTTTGTGGTTGTCTTCATTGATGATATCTTGATTTATTCTGATTCTATGGAGAAAGATCGTGAACACTTGCGAGTTGTTCTTGACATTCTTCGAACCCAGAATTTATGGCAAGCTTTCAAAATGTGAATTCTGAATTGATAAAGTCATGATTCTTGGACATGTCATTTTTGGATGTAACATATCTTTTGATCCTTCCAAAGTCTCTGCAGTACTTGATTGGCGACCTCCTTGCAATCCTTCTGTTGGCAAAGCTTACTCGGAAGGATGAGCACTTCATTTGGTCAGCTGCTTGGGAATCCAGTTTTTAGCAATTAAAGAAAAAGTTGATGTCGGCTCCTATTCTTGTCCTACCCTTTGGCAACTAAGGGTTTGTGATATTCAATGATGCTTTGAGGAATGGGTCAGGATGTGTCCTGCAATAGAATGGAAAGGTAGTGGCATTTCCGTCTAGAAAACTAAAACCCAATCAAATTAATTATCTCACACATGATTTGGAATTAGATGCAATCATTCATGCTCTCAAAATTTTGAGGCACTACTTGTATGGGGCAACATTCGACATCTTCAACGACCACAAAAGCTTGAGGTACATACTAACTCAGAAGGACTTGAATCTGCATCAACACTGATGGATTGAATATCTAAAGGAGTATGATTTCACTATTTCCTATCATCCAGGAAAGAAAAATGTAGTCGCTTACGCCTTTGTAGGAAAAGGGCAGTGTGGACATCTCTATCTATCCATGAATGGAGGAATATGGAGGATATAGTAGGCTGGAAGCCGCAGTTTCTGTCCGATTGTGTGCATGTTAATAACATCTCCATCACGTCCAACTTGCATTTCAAACTTCTTGAGGCACAAAAGGCTAGTACTGATCTTGAAGAGCTCTCCTCTCTCCTATCGAAGCCTCAAACACATCTGTCTGTGGGTCTTGATGGAGGTCTTCAATACAAGAACCATATGTGGGTTCCTGAGCAGTCAGCTGTAAAGAAAAAGATTCTTAGTGAGGCACATGGGTCAAAGTACACAGTTCATCCCGACATGACAAAGATGTACAATGACCTACAACGTAGTTCTAGTGGAGGAGCATGAAACATGATATTGTTGATTTTGTGTCCAGATGTCTGACATGCCAAAGAATAAAGGCTGAGCATCAGAGACCAAGTGGTCTACTACAACCCCTTGAGATTCCAGAATGGAAATGGGAACACAACACAATGGACTTCGTTGTGGGATTACCTAGGACCAGGAAAGGATACGTTGATGCATGGGTAACAGTGGATCGTCTCACCAAGTCAACTCATTTTCTCCTGGTGAAGACAACTGTGAAAGATTCTGAGTTGGCCGACCTCTATATATGGGAGATAGTATGTCTGCATGGAGTCACAACATCTATTGTCTCAGACAACAACCCGAATTTCATGTCAAAGTTGTGGAAGCATGTCCAAGATGAATTGGGCACCAAATTGAACTTCAGTACAACCTACCATCCACAGATAGATGGGTAGTCAAAGCGTACAGTGCAAATCCTAGAGGACCTTTTTTGAGCTTGTGTTCTTGATTGGGAAGGCTCGTGGGACGATTACCTGCCTTTAGATGAGTTCACATTAAATAATAGATATCAGGCAAGTATTGGGATGCCTCCCTATGAAGCTTTATATGGGCGTCCCTGTAGGTCTCCACTACACTGGGATGATGTCGGAGAACATACCTTGATGAAATCTAAGGAGATGCAGCTATATATCAATAAGGTTGTACTGATCAGGCAGAGGATGAAGCGAGCACAACATAGGCAAAAATCTTATGCAAATTGTCACAGGAAGGAATTCCAGTTCAAGGAAGGTGATCACATCCTTTTAAAGATCTGATCTATTTGAGCTTTGGCCAAGAAGAATGGAAAGCTCACTCCTCATTATGTTGGACCATTTGAGGTTTTGGAAAGGGTTGATGAATGTGCCTATCATCTTGCTTTGCCACCTCAGTATAATTCCATGCATAATGTCTTTCATTTATCTAATCTGAAGCCTTATGTCAAGGACCCCAGTCACATTTTGAATCATGAGCCTCTCGAGTTGAAGGATGATATGTCATATGTTGAGTCCCCATTCAGAATTCTCGACTTTAAGTCAAAGGAGCGTCGCAATAATCAACATATAGAGATGGTGAAAGTTCTCTGGAACCACCATGATGAGACCAATGCCACCTGGGAGCTAAATACTGGGGTCGAGAAGAAATATCCACATCTCTTTTAGGCTTCATGAATTTTGGGGACAAAATTCTTAAAAGGAGGGGAGAATGTGACAGAGTGAGTTTTCCTATATATTATTCTCTCTCCTATAATTTCGATTATTCCAATTATGCCCTCAATCATCTCCCTCACTAATTGATTAATAAAAATTATCAATTTCATTTAATACCATCCATAGTATCACATAAAGCCAAAATACAAGCAATATGACATGTGGTCAATTGATATGACCAACAATTGAATTTTGACTCCAATTTTGTACCTTAGCTACATCATGACATCATTAAACTACACCTAATGTTTTATTGCAATTGGATCAACTAATTGGGAGATATGACCAATTTAAATTGGTTCATTTTCCATCCATTTTTTACCTAAATACCATTAATTATGGTGAACCTTCTATTAATGATCATTAATTGTTATTAATTAGGTGATGACCAGGGTAGTAGATGATCATGGATATAAATAGGAATCTCTGAATTTAGGTATGTGGGCTTTATTAAATATAAGACTAGTTTTTTTGGTTGCTTATGTTATGGTGTACTTTGTGTGAAACTACTTGCTTATATCTTGTTGGTTGAACTATTATACTATACGCTCTGCCAAAACATAACAAAATTTAAAAAGACATTTTGATGAGTTGTAGATACTAGTGCACATGGCCCAGTATGGATGTATGTTTCCTAGCATGGATGTATGAAGAATTGCCCATGTTAGATGTATGATGAAAAAATTTTGCCCATACATGATGTATGAGAAGTGCTTAAAAATTGTAGTACAACTGCATCTAATGAAATGTATAAAAGATGTGTTTACCTGATTATCACTTTAAATAATGCTTTCTTTTACTCTTTTTTTATCAGTAAGCGTGTTTCTCTTTCATTACTCACAAAATTTACAAAGGGGAGCAAAGCTCAATACATCTATAAAGATAGATATCAAAGTCAAAAAGAAGGATACAAATTATCTATGCAAACTTCTATAATCAGTATTTATGCAATGCCACACACTGTTTGGTTTGCTCCTACTATCTTCAAAAACACATCTGTTTCTATGTATCCATATGTGATAAATGATAAGAATAGCAAGAAGAGCTTCATTTCTGTTCTTTCGCAGGTGTACTTCCCGTATATCTCCTGGTACAAAGGATAACAGGGGCGTAGCTCTGCTCCATATTTCTGCTGCGAACTCACATCTCCACAGGTGGTGGTCATTTGTTTCCCCTTCTTTGCAACACAAGCTACATCTTGATGCTAGGTTAACACCAATTTTCTGCAGATAGTCTTTTGTAACCAGCCTGACGTGCATAGCTTTCCAGCAGCAAAGTATTGCTCTTTTAGGTGCTCGACTCTTCCACAACCACTTGGTCCAAGGTAAAACCTCATGTTTAGACCTGTAGACCTCCCATGCGTCTTTTAGAGTGATAGTTTTTAGTTTCCCGAGCATGCAAATATCATGTTCACTTCCCAGCTCAACGCTGCTGCAAATTTTTTGAATCTGCTCAATTCCTCTGATCTCAGGGAGCTTCCACACTCCACTCACGATAATGTCAGTTAGCTTGCTATTAGGCCCAAGATTGGATCTAAGTTGAAAGTAGCCGGGGTCTTCAACACATTGAGACAAAAATCTCCCTTTAAACCACAAATCTTTCCACAATTTCACATCAGTCCCCTTTCCAATGTCGAATTGGACATTATAGAGATATCTATCTCTTATATTGAGGATGTTCTTTCACATCCAGCTATTGGCTTGCTTATATTGGTAGCTCTTTCTTTTACTCTTTCTTTCTCAAGTTATTTCAATTATGCAAACATACTAGTATATATATTTCTTCCCACGTACACAATACATTGTGTGTTGATCCGTTGTTTCACATATGTTTTAGGTTCAGAGCTAGCATAGGATAAAAGATGTGAAGTGAGAAGTGTTCAGGTTGTACCTATTGTGTAAGATCCTAGTTAGCATACATGCTTAGACTTGTATGTGTAACATTTTATAGTCAATGTGTAAATGTAATTTGTAATATTCATGTTGTAATTAATATACAAGTTGAATGTTGAGAAATGTTATGGTGTATGCATTAAATTTGAATGTTCATGTATGCACAAATTTCTTCCGTAACAAAGTTTGATACAATTGCCATGTTTGTCCTTCCGGGCCTTCTAAGTCGCAAGTTGGTTGAATCTGGGGACATTACACCTAAGTTCCAAGTTGGAGCTTGTTTGAATAATGCTTGTGCCTTGTGTACCAATTTTGGTGCAAATTGCAATTTATCAAAAATGTAGGGTTGATATGCAAATTACCACCTCTAGAGTGTCCTTAATATCTCTTAGCGTCATCTAGATGATATAGAGAAAGTGGCACCATGTTTGAATCATATTTGAGTGATGGTATTCTTGGTGATCAAAAGACCAAGAAGAGTTGTATAGTTGAAACCCTAAAATGAGTTTCATTGAGTTGTAGAACTTATATGGGAGTACCTATCGGTCAAGAAGCCATAGAGGAGGTCCCATATCATTTTGTCAACTCTTGGCAAAGTCCATGATGAGTTAAGCACCTCAAGAAGGTGATGGATATCGGATTACAACTTTCCTTGGAAAAGTTGTATCAGTTTGTGAATAAAGTGAAGTGGGTTGAAATATCTTGTTCAACAAGATAACTAATGGCTGAAATATTATCCCTAGATTATCCCCAAGAGTTTTGATGTAAAGATAAATATGTGTATATGCTTGGACATGTGTAACCTAGTAGTATAAGGTAATGACACCTCTTATGCACTCTCTCTCATGAGCCTCAATTATATATACCAATCCTTTCACCTACTAGTGAAACTTTTTGAATCCCACAGCTCTCTTTCTCTTAGATATCATGCATAGGAGTTAAGTATCGAGGAGGAGCTCAAGCCTTAATCTTAAGGTGAAGACATGGTCATATTCAACCTTGGTTGAAGCATGAATCTCAGGTTGTGATTCTTCCTTTCTTTTCTTCTTCACCAAGTTCTTATCTATGGTGATTCTTTTCATAAAGAGCAGTTGTGAACAAGTCTTGGATCTTTGATAAGTTCATATTCAGCCTTGGGAATGTGAAGCTTTGTATCTTGGAGCTTTAAAGTTTTTCTTGAGGTGGGTTATATAACTTGAACCCAATCATGTTATTATTCACTTTCAATCTTGCTATACTTGTTGATCTACTTTCAATTTCAATTTTTCTTGAATGATAGATGAATCGATGAGTTCTAATTGTTGCATAGGACTATTATACATGAAATAGAATAGTAAGGGATGAAAGTCTAGAGCTAGATGATGATGACATCATCATGGAACAAACTGATATCGGGTTGAAGCACCTCTAACCCGATATGGTAATGAAACCCAATATGGTGTTATTAAATCTGTTATACCTTAGGACCCCACACCCCTATCATTTTTTACAATTGGGTTGGTTGAAAAAGGACTAACCAGTTATCTAGGATATCACTCAACACATGGTAGGTTGATACTTTGAAGGTTTGAAAAGGTATGAGCATAAGGGTCTAACCCGATATGAAAAGCCCTACACTTGAGTAACCTGGTATAAGTGACACACACATACACCTCTTGGACAACATGGTGGTAAGAACACACCTCTTTCTCGATATTGTAGTAGGCATACCCCTATTAGATGATTTGGTGGTAAGAACACACCTCTTGCCTGATATGGTAGTAAGCATACACCTCTTGCCCGATATGGTAGTAAGCATACACCTCTTATCTGATATGGTAGTAAGCATACACCACTTTCCAGATATGGTTATAAGCACATACCTCTTGCCCGATATGGTTATAAGAATACACCTCTTTCCCTATATGGTGATAAGCACACACCTCTTGCATGATATGGTGATAAGCATACACCTCTAGCCCGATATGGTGGAAGAACCTCAAAACCAATATGGAGGTAAGAACCTCAAATATGAGATTCTTGACTGAGTAACACATTAAGTGTGTTATGGTAAATGATACATTAAGATGTAAGGAGTTTAATGCATTTTAATAAGTGTATGCCAATGTACCTTGAGAAAGGGGTTGATCCAACTTAATAAAGTATGATGTAATCAATATCCTAGTGAGGATGAGAGAGGAACTCATACTTTGTGTGATAATCATTTAATAATGAATGATGAGATTTAACAAGTGTGATTGAATACTTATGATATCAATGTATGCTCCTAATATGTGTGGAGCTATGAATTAGGGTTTTGATTCTAGATAATATGAACTTGAAACTCTAATCGTATAAAAAGGGAAACCCTAACCCTAATAATGGGAAGGTTGTATTTCTCTTGTATTGCATGGTGTTGATATGTACTTGATATTGTTTTTATCATGAAATAATAATCATGCTGAGATGATGAGCATAGCTAGTTATGAGCTATGATGTTTCATATGATACAGATTAAATGGGCCTTGTGAGCTATGTGAAATACTTGTGCAACAAGTATAATGTATACCTAGGTCTTAGGACCTTGAGGTAATAGTTACCTGATAAGAGTTGACAATGTTCAATGATGAACTAAGGGTTTGAATACCTAGATCTAGGAATCATGATGATGATAGTGTTAAGGGATGAAAATCCCCAATAATTTGATAAGGGACTGAGATCCCGAGTGTTATGCTTTCAATGTGTTCTAAATATTATGAAAGTACATGATAAATGTATTACACCTTTCTTTGTAGCATATGTTATAATTCATGCTTGTAACATGGTTGATGCTAAAAGATATTGTAATGTACCTAATTGATCAATTGGAACCTTGTCATGTAGTTGTCCTATCCATAGATCCATTCAGTGTCAGAATTTTCTGAGTGGTGAAACGAGTTTAACTTGGAGAGCATATTTTTGAAGATGTTGAGGTGATGGGTGAAAATATCCTTACATCCAAATAGGTATTTTTGTGTGATATTTCCCTCATATACCGAGGTTGCTATGGGATCTCCACGAAGAGAGTGCATGTTGTGGCTGTAACTCTATAGTGAAGATGCCATTATACCCTAGAAAGTTAATTGTAGTTTGAGACGTGATGTCACTACCAGTGGTCTCATACTGATCGAGACATGTGAGATCTTGGAAGCTGACTCTTTCTTTGACCTTGTATGGTACCAATTTCGACTAAGAAGTGGTCAGTTGGAGCATGAGTGGTATACCTCATCTCCTCAGGGCATAAGTGTGGTTGTAAATATGTAATTAGTCGTGTAGCACATTTTCTTAAGGATTGAATACTGAAACATTGGTTGATGTTACACTACTTTTATACATCTTAAATGGATACATGTTATATGTGTTTTCATATTCCTTATAAAGTGAATAGATTATTTATTTCTCTATCGTAGATGTTTTCATTGCTTTAAAAGATGATATTGCTCTGTTCTACTCATAAATAATGATTAATCTTGATTAATAATATAAAAGATACATTGCATAATTTTATACTATTTACCTATGCTAATAATGTTGTTGGCGGAGAGTTATATCTCTCTCTGGGACTTTTGTCTCACACTGTTGGTCCCAATATTTTTAGGTGGACGCGGATGAGGTGGTAGAGATTGTACTACAGAGGGAGGACAACAAAAATAGGGATAACAGTAACAACTCAGGTTGAGTGTGTTGTCTATCGTGTCTTGTAGATAGAAGCCCTATGTGTCATTTCTGTACTCTCAGGTCCATGGGAGTTATTAGATAATAGTTTTTTTAAATGATACAAGATTTTGGCTGGTATGCCTTGAGGTTTAATGTTGCTTATTTATGCATTTGGGTAAAGCAACTAGTATTTGATATCCTCGAGATGAGATGGTATAAAGTTTGAACAATGTGAACCATGATGTATATATTGCTTTGGTTCTTTCTTTAAGAGTTTCCTCGCAATGGATCTCTTTGCAAAATGGTTTTAATTTTTAGTGATTTTCATTAATCCACTACTAATGGTTTTTTCGCGTAATTACTATGCGATTTGGTTGTCGGTTTGATAGTGGTCATTACAAGTTTTTGATATTAGAGCCTAAGGTTCACATAGTCTACAAAGACATAGGATTAAGGTTGTTTAGTCTATTCTAGTGTCCTCCAATTTATATTATATGACTTCTACTCATATAAGAGAAGAAGTAAAGTTGAAATATGGATGGAGCAAACGCAGATAATGCTGCTGAGAGTAGTAATGTTGTACAAGGAGGAGGTGTAAGGGAACATGCAAGAGAGGAATCAGT
The DNA here is from genome assembly GCA_963693085.1 of Alisma plantago-aquatica. NCBI lineage: Eukaryota > Viridiplantae > Streptophyta > Magnoliopsida > Alismatales > Alismataceae > Alisma > Alisma plantago-aquatica. The sequence goes on from OY856410.1 coordinate 1,173,128,469, forward strand.
GCGTGAGAATCCCCATCTTGATCAAGCCATGCTAGAAAACCCAACCTTTCATGCTATTTTAGGGAAGTTCATGACCACAATAATGCATATGGAAGACTAGATGCCAGAACCAACACCTAGGGTACTAATTCCCAATGAGGGACATGGGTCTGGTAAGACCTTTGGGCCGCTACACCGGGTAGGATCCACCGAATATTTCATTACAACTGACCCAACAGACGCAGATTTATGGCTCACTGAGCTAGAAAAAGCCTTTAGAATCTTTAGCATCCTAGAAACTAAAAAATTTAGGCATGTTGTGTAACTTTTGAAAGGAAGCGTTGGCCATTTGTGGGCCATTGAAGAAGGTAAAAGACTGGGTGTTGAGGTCAGATGGGAGGCGTTCCAACGTGAGTCTGTCCGAAGATACTTTCCTAGGACTTATCTGGATAAGAAAATCTCACAGTTTGAGCATATTAAGCAAGGACCAATGAAGATTAGTGAGTAAAAAGCAAAGTTCATGGAGATTTTGTGGTTTTTTTCCACACATGGCTACTATGGAGCAGGAGAGGATTCAACATTTTAAGAAGAGCATGAACGCTGAGTTATCAACAATTGTAGATGCTATAGAGAATAGAGAGAGGTTTTCTACCTTTGTGGAGTCAGTCAGGTGGATAGAGAGGTTCCTAATTGAGAAATGTGAGGCAAACAGTAGGAAAGGACTTGGTCAGTTCAAGGGATAGAGGTCTGGAAGTTTCAAGAAACTCAGGTTTTCCGCACCATTAGCACCATAGAGTTCAGTGCTAAAACACAGTGGACGTCAAGTAAGGGTAGAGGCTGTTGTTTTCTTCCAAGTGGAGTCCATAGTACGACATTAATGTCAGTAATAGGACCATCTAGACCATAGTAGGACATAAACTGCTTCAAGTGTGGGCAGGAAGGACATATGATAATAGAATGTCCAATTAGAGACACAGAGGTAACCCAACCACTGAGGCGGAGTCAACAATGCTCTCAGAGGAAACAATTTAGCAATGGCACACGAGGATTTAGATAGGCATCCCAAGTAGGATCATCTGCACCAAACAACAGAGTACATAGTCATCAATGGGAAACAATGAGATTCTATACTATGAATCATCCAAAGGCAGTAGTCAATCCACAAATCATTAGTAGGTCAGATGGAATTATTTCATTCTAATTTTTCTTCATCCTACTTCGTATCTATTTTGATTGATCTGGGTGCTACACATTCCTTTATCACTTGAGAAGTGATTCATGACTGCAATATGACTATCAGTCATAGAGCAGATAATTTGTTATTAGAAACTCTGTTAGTCAGATCTGTAGTGTTGCGGGAGGTATGTTCTTCATGTGTTCTTTCTTTTTCATAACGCAACATTCAAGTGGATATTATACCACTAGAGATGCATTAGTTTGATGTAATTTTTAGGATGGATACCCTAGAAAAGTATAAGGTTGTCTTGGATTGTGGTTCCAAGAAAACTATGTTCACAGACTGTGATGAGACATGGGTCTTTCAGGGGGATAGAAAGATTCTTCCAACCTATCTAGTATCAACAATGGTAGCTGAGAGACTGATGTGACAAGGATGTGAAGCATTTTTCGCACATGTGGTAGACACCAAAGTAGAAAGTTGTAGTCTTTTTAAAGTTCCTGATGTCATGGAATTCAAGGATGTTTTTCCTGAAGAATTTCCATATATTCCTCCAACTCGAGAGATTTATTTTGAGATTAATCTAATTCTAGGTACACAACCGATAGACCAAACACCTTATAGGATGACACCTGTTGAGATTGAAAAACACAAGAAATAGTTATAGGAGTTTCTTGAGAAAGGTTTCATTCAATGGAGTACTTCGCCATGGGGTTCTCTAGTTCTTTTTGTTAAAAAGAAGGACGGGTCTATGAGATTATGCATAGACTTTATATAGCTTAACAAGGTGACTGTAAAGAACAAATATCCTCTGCCAAGGATAGGTGATCTATTTGGCCATTTGCATGGTGCAACATTGTTTTGTAAGATAGATCTAATGTCAGGATATCATTAGTTACATATCAAGGAGGATGACTATAACATCCCAATATTTGAGGCTCCGGATGAAAAGATCTTATATGGAATGATTGGACTACCCATATCACCAAGGTGCAACTCCTTTTTCAGGATCCCATCACTAAAGAATTATATAGTTAACGCCCTCAGCATGGAGTAGTACTAGGATGGGTGGCCAGTCATGAAGTTGATCCTGGCTTGAGCGTAAGTGAGGACAAAGTGCACAGTTAAGGCTAGTAGTAGTCTTTGGGGCCAGTCATAATTCTTGAAACTCTACTAGAGCCAGGGGCAGTGGGTCTAGGCATTACAAATGGTATCAGAGCCATAACCCCTCCAGTAGGGTGGGGCCCACATGGGCATGTGGCATGCCAGTCTTGAGCCATGCGGTCTAGGCATGTTGGAAAGGGTTGTCCATGGTTGACGTAGCCACACTTTCACTGGTATTCTATGATCAGGAGTTGGGTGTCCATGAGCCATTTGGGTCTGCATTGAAATGGGGAAAGTTATGAGGTCATATAGTTGAGCCTTGACGAGGACGTCAAGAATTTAAGTGGGGGAGATTATAACATCCTAGGATTTGAGGCCTCAGATGAAAAGATCTTATAAGGAATGATTGGACTATCCATTTCACCAAGGTGCACCTCCTTTTTCGGGATCTCATCACTGAAGAACTCCATAGTTAAGTGTTCTCATATTGGAGTAGTACTAGGATGGGTGACCAGTTGGGAAGTTGTTCCTGGCTTCCGCGTCAGTGAGGACAAAGTGCATAGTTAAGGCTAGTGGTGGTCTATGGGGCCAGTCGTCATTCCTTAAACTCTATCATGAGCTTAGGGTAGTGGGTCCAGGCCGAGATCCTAGGGTACTGGGTCAAGATATCATCAATAATGTATCAAGGAGGATAACATACCTAAGTCAACCTTTAGGACAAGGTACATTCATTATGAGTTTTTAGTTATGTTGTTTGGACTAACTAATGCACTAATTGCATTCATGGAGTTGATTAATAGAATCTTCTGACCATTCCTTGATCAGTTCATAGTGGCCTTCATAGAAAACATCCTTATATACAGTAGAGATGATCAACAATATGAACAACACCTTCGTCAAGCCTTGACTTTGCTAAGACAACACAAGCTATATGCTAAGTTTAGCATGTGTGAATCTAGTTGTCAGAAGTGTCTTTTCTAGGACACGTTATATCTTCTTCAGGTATTCGTGTTGATCCTAAGAAAGTGGAGTCTATTTTAGAGTGGGAACATCCCAAGACACTGAGATTTGCAATTTCCTAGGTCTGGAAGATTACTAAAGAAGGTTTATTAAAGACTTCAGTTCTATAACATTACCCCTAATTAGGTTGACCAGGAAGGAGGTTCCTTTTGTATGGAATGACAAGTGTCAATGTTCTTTCCAGTTGTTGAAAGAAAGGTTGACTAGTTCACCTGTATTGGTTTTACCTGAGCAGGAAAAGGGATACATTGTTTTCTATGATGCCTCTAAGAATTGTCTAGGATGTGTGTTGATGCAGAGTGATCATGTAGTTTCTTTACTTCCTGACATCTTAAGAAACATGATGAGAATTATCCGACGCATGATCTAGAGTTAGATATAGTGTCCACGCATTGAAGATTTGGAGGCATTATCTTTGTGGAGAAACATGTCAGATTTTCACAGACCATAAAAACTTAAAGTACATCTTCTCAAAGCATGAGTTGAACATGAGATAACGCCGCTGGATGGAATTAAGCAAGGACTATGATTTTATAATTGATTATCATCCATGAAAAATTAATGTAGTGGCAGATGCACTAAGTAGAAAATCTTCATCTTCACACATAAATAAAGCACAATTGAATTCGTTAATGTGCTTTTAAATGGGACATGTTTGTCTCTTTGAGACAAATAAATGTATAGGTAAAAGTATCTTTGTTAGTTGGATTGATGGCGGAGATGCATGTGAAACCTACTCTGAGACAACAGATTAAAGAGGCAGAATAGGCCGATACTGTGATTCAGCATATCAGGTCAGAGTATGGCAGTGAGAAACAGGATGGTTTTCATGAGTCACAGGATGAGGTAGTTTGTTACCATTGTAGGATGGTAGTACCTAATGCCAAGGACTTAAGAAATATAGTTACGGAGAAAGCTCATTCATCCATGTATGAAATGCATCCAAGGTGTACTAAAATGGATCATAACTTAAAAGATATGTATTGGTGGCCTGGTTTGAAGAAGGATGTAGCTGAGTTTGTTATGTGGTGTCTAGTGTGTCAACAAGTTAAAGCAGAACAACAAAATCTTGTACGAACATTGCAACCCTAACCTATACCGTAATGGAAATGGGATCACGTGACAATGGATTTTGTGTTTGGTCTACCCAGAAAAGCTAAAAGTCATGATTCCATTTGGGTGATAGTTGATAGGTTGACTAAGTCAACACATTTTCTTCCTGTTAGAGCAACCTGAACTGCTAAAAAACCTGAACATATCCACATAGATGAAATAGTGTGGTTGCACGGAGTTCCAACTACAAGTGTGTCCAATAGAGTTCCACAGTTTACAAGTCATTTTTGGGAACGATTACATAAAGCCATGGGTATACAGTTAAGGTTTAGCACAACTTTTCACCCTCAGATAGATGGACAATCTAAAAGGACTATACATACTTTGGATGACTTGCTTAGGGCATGTGTTCTTCAATTTGTATGAAATTGGGACCTACACTTGATCTAAATAGAGTTTTCCTACAACAATACTTGTCTGAAAAGTATTGATATAGCACCATATGAAGCATTATATGGAAGACATTGTAGATCTCCATTATGCTGGTATGAGATAGGAGAATACCAACTTCTGGGTCTGGAATTAGTGCAACAGACAACAGACAAGATTAAAGTAATACAAGAATAGTATTCAACTGCACAGTATAGACATCACTCATATGCCGATAAATGTAGACCTTTAGAATTCTAAGTTGGCGACAGGGTGTATTTCACGGTCTCTCCTTGGAAAGGTGTTCTTTGATTTGGGAAAAGGGTAAGTTAGCTCCTACATGTATGGGACCTTACCCAGTGACAACACAAATTGGAAAAGTAGCCTACATGTTGGAGTTGCCTACTGAGCTACGTAGACTACATTCAATGTTTCATATATCTATGATGAGATAGTGTCATCCTAATATAGAGTTGGTGTTGCAACATGTAGAGGTAGAATTGAAAGAAGATATATCCTATGTGGAAGGTCCAATGATGATTCTTGATAGAAGAATAAAGAAGTGGAAAAAAAGACATAGTTCTTGTGAAAGTTCTCTGGCATCACCATGGCATTGAACAAGCCACATGGGAGCTAGAGTAAGCAATGAGGAGGAAGTACCATTCTCTTTTCTATTGAGATTTCGGGGACGAAATCCCTATTAGGGGTTGATAATTGTAACATCCCTGACCTGGGTTATGGGATAAACCTAGAAGTTTGCTTAACTAACCTATTTCTAAATTTTTTTTAATATTTTTAAAAGTAATTAAGACATAAGGAGAGTTTAATTTTTAAGTTTGAGCTTATTGGCTAGATGTTTGTGCATTATATGATAGTTTGGGTGTAAATTGCAATTTACCCAAGATGACGGGTTATATTGCAATATTGCACATTTGAACATTCCTCAAGTGCTTTTAGAATCATAAGAGATATAATTATGCAAAGGGGCGGCTTGTGGAAAGCCTAAGTTCCAAGTTGGAGCTTGTTTGAATAATGTATGTGCCTTGTGTACCAATTTTGGTGCAAATTACAATTTACCCAAAATGTAGGGTTGATATGCAAATTACCACATTTAGAGTGTCCCTACTCTCTCTTAGCATCATATGGAGGAGAGAGAAATAAAGAGGCACCATGTTTGAATCATATTTGAGTGATGGTATTCTTGGTTATGAAAAGACCAAGAAGAGTGGTATAGTTGAAACCCTAAAATGAGTTGTATTGAGTTGAAGAGCTTATATGGGAGTGCCTATCAGCCAAGAATACATATAGGAGGTCCCATATCATTTTTTCAACTCTTGGAAGAGTCCATGATGAGTTAAGCACCTCAAGAAGGTGATGAATATCAGTTTACAACTTTCCTTGGAAAAGTTGTATTGGTTTGTGAATAAAGTGAAGTGGTGATGAATGCATATTTATCATGATTTTTTGTCGCCTCTTTGGGACCATTTCGATTCAATACTTTCTATTTTATCTCCTAAATCTCACAAAGTACATGAATTCCCAATTAATTCATTTATCAAGATTATTGACTAGATTTTTATTAATTTTGTGCAGATCCTGACAAGGTTCAACCATTGTATGGAATTCATTCGAGATCCTCTCAACTTTGGTTTTGACCAAACGGTTTGCCCTTACGGTCTACCCATGCAGTTTTGACCTCTTGGTCTTAGACATTCTCTCAAACGGTCTCAAGACTGTATGACGCCTAACGGTTTCAAAACCCATACCTAGTGAGCCCCAAGGGAGGCTGAAATGGCTTGAGTCACCTGGCCAGGATGAAAGAACTCAGAGAAAAGAATATGTGATCATAAATGTTCTTTGGTAGCGCCATGAGTATGGTAAAGCCACATAGGGGCGAATGATGGAAATGGAAAAGTGTTATCTTGAATTGTTTATTTTCTTGATAAGAATTTTGAGGACAAAATTCCTATAAGAGGGAAAGGATGTTACAACCCCAATTTTTGGGTTCATTTGGTGAGAAATGTAATTTCTCATATTAAGGATATTTGACTAAACGATGATATAACTTGTTTGGAATAAATGGATTTCATTTACAATAGCCTTGATGATTGTGTTGTGGGATTTATTGGCTATTGGGCCCAAATAACAATAAAATTCAATTAGTAATTGAATAATTGAATATTTGAGAAAAGAAAAATGTGGAAACTTCTAGAAGGCAAATCCAAAGAGGGATATCGTGCCTCTAGGGTTCCTTGGGTTCCAACGAGTCCAAAGTTGCAAAGAAAAGACAATAAGAAAAGAAATCATTAATTAAGTAATTCTTTATTAAGAAAGAAATCAAAAGCAATGATAAAATGCGGAAAAGGTGGAATTGAGTTATCCTTAGTGGGATTTCGTGTCCCAAGGATTCCTAAATTTAAAATGAATACAAATGAGGAAAATAAAAGAGATATAAAGAGAAATCCTCAAAAGGAGATATTTTAATGAGAAATGAACAAGATAATGTGAAGTAATGGAAATAGATGCATCTAGAAGGATAATAAGTATTGTGAATGAGGAATTTCGAAATATTTGAGTTGCTTGGGATCCAAGGAGTCCCAATGAAGAGGAAAGAGAAAATACCAATAATGTCAAATAAAAAGATAATATGGTGCATAATGAATGTTTTTGTGGTCTTGTTAAGAAAGGAAGTAATTTCTATTAATAGAAAATAGAAATTCGTGCCAATAGATTAAAAAGCAAGAATAAAGAGAATAAGTGAGAGGAATTTCAAATTCCTAATTATTCAAGAAATAAGAAATATCAAAGAGAGAGAAAACTTGCTTCCTAATGAAGGAATCACATTCCAAGTGGGAAAAGGATTTGTGTTCCCTTGAATGAACATCTTGGGGTGCAAAAACCCTCCCCTATATAAGGGATAGAGCCTATGGCTCGAGTTCAAGGGGATTCCAAGTCCTTTCTCTCTCTTCCTCATCTTCTTCTTGCTTGTTTGCATTTGAAACCCTAACCAAGAATGCTTAATTCTATCTTGGCGGCAACTAGTAGTGGTGAATGGATCTGGGGGAAGGCATGAAGCATCTCCAAGGACCTAGGGTGGTTGGCCACCTTTTCCCTGCCAACAGCCATCGCACAAGCACATGCAGCACGGCTGCAGGGCCGTCCGCATGAGCAGACCCGGCCAGTGCTAGGCAGTGGGTTTATCCTCAAGATCGGGACTTCCATGGGAGTGCAGAGGAGCTCCGGTGGCAAGGGACCTATCCCCAGAGCAGGAGTCGTGCCCATGGCGCCTAGGACAGATGCGTCGCGTCGTTTGAAGGAGGAAGACAATGCAGGTTGCGTTGGACGGATTTACCCTCCAGGGGTATGACGGCTGGGGAACTTAAGTAAGGGCTAAGTGGTAAATTCGAAATGTTTCCAAATCTGCAAGCAACGTTGCATAGAAATAGACACGTGGCGCTCTTTGATTGGCCAAAGTAAGTGATTTATTGCAAAAATTATATCTAATAATCGGTAGCTCGGATGAATATGTATAATATATGCATTTTGCTCAGAAAAATGAGGGGAATTCAATAAAAATATGTGTAGCAGCTAATTCTATTTTCAATTCAAAAAGTAGTGTAAGTTATCAACTTTGATGAATTAAAGATTAAGAAACTCTACTTTGAGATGATTAATGCAATTAGTAGAGTTTAATGGGTGATTAAAGTTGCTATTAACATGTTAATTGTAAAAAGGTACATTAAGATAAAAAAGGATGAACTTTGAACGTAATTAGTTTAATTTAGAGATTATGTGCATAAATATGCTTGAAATTTAAAAAGTACATAAAGTTATCATCTTTAATGATTTAATTAATGAAAAACCCTTAGATTTGATGATAGATGGATTTAATGATGTTCTTTGGATAATTCAAGCCAATATTAACATGTTGTTAATAAAAGTGAAAATAGGATCTAAAAAGGTGATTTTTATATGAATGGATTAATTTAGGGTTCCATGTGCATGGATATGCATTAATGAGCTTGAAAACCCTAATTTAGGTGAATATGTCTGTTAATTGTTTTAATTGTTCAAATTCATGAATAAATAGAGATATGATGATCCTAAGTCAACTTGAGTATAAAAGTCCATTAAAATGGATAATTTGAGCAATTAGGGTTTATATGAGTAGAAATAATATTTTAGGGTTTGTTGACCTAAAAGGAATAAAGATTGAGAAATTGATCTGAGAAACCCTAATGAATACTAATGTAACCTTAATTCGGATTAGAAACCCTAGAAAGTGAATCATATCAATAAAGTAGAATTTTGATAAAGTGTGTAGTAAATAGAGTATATGTGTTTTTTAGGATTCTTTATGATGTGGTTGAATTACTTGCTTGGATTGCTTTCTTTGTTGGAATTGATATTAGCTTGAGAAATCTACTGAACAGGTATGTGGTTATGATTATGAATAATCGTTTTAGTTTCACGATGAATTCCTAATGTTTTATCTGTTGCTTGAAAATAACTGTTGGATGCCTTTTATTTCATGCAACTATAAAGTGACTGTGATTATCACTATGAATATATATATATAACTGGCTAGATATGAATCCACTTTTGTGGCTTGTAAAGGCTAAAAAGGGGTAACCTAGACTAAGGTCTAGGTTATCATGGGTTAGAAATTGGGCTACCAAGTGTAGTGCCATGATACCCTTTAGCATGCCATGAGTTAAGGAGTGGGCTACTTATGGGTAGTGTCATGTGACTCAACCCTAGAAACAGGTTCACCTATAGGTGGGACCATGAGGTGTTTAATGGGGAACTACTATAAGGGACATCGCAGAGGATAGGGAAGGCATGGATCGTGCGGATATGTTTAAAATGTAAAATTGTTTGTTAAATGGTAATTGGTTGCAATACATTGTTATGAATAGTTGCACTCATTATTGTTTTTCCCACATACCAGCTTCGGCTGACCGACATTTTGTTTGTCGACATTTTAGGTACAAAGCCAAAAGGACAAACAGTAAATCATCACATTGAGAAATACATGAATTGAAATACAAGGAGGATTAGTAGAGTAGAAATTCATATGAGGATAGAAGTTTAGAGATCCAAATTTTCAAAAGGTATGCAAAATTTTATTTTCTTACAGCTTTCCAGTATAGTCTGTTAAAATTTAATAATTGTTCTTGGTTAAATGTCGAACCTTTGATTCGGAAATTATGGGTGCAGCTTCGACCACTCGGTCTGCCTTAATTGGGGGTTACCGGAAGGTGGGGTCGTAACAAGATCCTTTAAGGATGACCCTTACTAATTCGAATGCAGAAAGTTCAGATGACGAATGAGTAAAGAGTTGTGTTTTCCATCTCGATGCTACTAAAGAATATCCCGAAGACAAAATCGAAGAACTCAAAGCTATGGAAGTTACTGAAGAACCATGTGAAGAGCCACAAGCTCCCGAAATGAATCCCTTACCAGAAGGATTGAAATACGTGCTTCTAGATGAACTCAAGGTATGCCCCGTCATCATAAACTAAGATCTAATAGTGGAACAAGAAGATAAACTTTTGATGGAATTGAAGAAAAAATGAAAAGAAATCGGCTACCATATGAGCGACCTCGCTAGGGTTAGTCAAGCACTGTGCATGCACAAAATCCCCATGATGGAAGATCACAAGCCAACTATTGAACATCAATGCAAATTAAATCCAAATATGAAGGAAGTAGTCCGTCGTGAAGTCATTAAACTTCTCATTGTTGGGTAATATATCTGATATCAAACTCACCATGGGTGAGCCCAGTGAATGTGGTCCTGAAGAAAGGTGGAACTATTGTGATACGAAATGAAAATGATGAACTCATCCCCACTCAAACAGTCACAGGGTGGAGGATGTACATTGACTACATGAAGTTAAATAAAGAAAGTTAAATAAGGCAACTTGAAAGGACCATTTCCCAATGCCTTTTCTTGATCAACTATTAGAATGACTGGCTCATCGAGTATATTTATATTACCTCGATGGTTACTCTAGATTCTATCAAATACCCATACATCCAGACGACCAAGAGAAAACTACTTTCACCTGCCCATTCAGACTGTACGCATTTAGAAGGATGACATTCGGCCTTTGTAATGCACCTGCAACTTTCCAGCGTTGCATGGCAGCCATATTTGTTGGTCTCACTGAAACAATTACGGAAGTTTTTATGGATGATTTTTCTGTGTATGGAGATTCATTTGACTCATTCCTAAAACACCTCTCCCTTGTCCTTAAACAATGTGCAAGAAGCACATCTAGTGTTAAATTGGGAGAAGTGTCACTTTATGGTAAAGGAAGGCATTGTCCTCGGCCATAGGATCAGTAATTGAGGAATTGAACTAGATAAGACCAAGATCAAAATGATTTCCAAGCTCTCTATCCCTATTAATGTAAAGGAAGTTTGAGCATTCCTAGGTCATGCATGCTTCTATAGACAGTTTATAAAGGACTTCTCAAAGATAACCAAGTCGATGACAAATCTGTTACAAAGGATACTGAATTCAATTTTGACGAAGAATGTGTTGAAGTTTCAACAAACTGAAACATGCACTTAAAAGTATACCCATCATCAGAGCTCCTGATTCGGATCACCCTTTTGAAATTATGTGTGATTCAAGCGATTATGCTGTCGGTGTTGTCTTGGGCCAATGCATAGAAAAGAAACATTCTGTGATCTATTACGCATCGAAGAACCTCGATGAATCTCAGAGGAATTATGCTACTATTGAGAAAGAACTTCTGGAAGTCGTGTATGCCTTTGACAAGTTTAGATCCTACCTAATTGGTTCAAACGTCATCGTCTACATGGATCATGTTGTTATCTGTTACCTTCTGGCAAAGAAAGATGCAAAATCTAGACTAAACTAATTGGATGGATTCTCCTCTTACAAGAATTGGATCTAGAAATAAGAGACAAAAAGGGTATAAAGAATGTCGTAGCAGACCACCTCAGTCGCATCCACACTCTGGATACTGAGAAGATTCTGATTAATGATTTGGTTGAACTTAGAGGGGGTGAGGGAAGCATAAATAATGCTTATTGCTTTGGCATGGAGCTACACTAGTTTGAGTGAAAATTCATTCCAACTACATACTTCACCCTATGGCTCCTTGTACTTGAGGATGACTGCTTTCCACATGTCATAGATCATCCCTTGAAAGTAGAACTACATCCTTCGCTTCGAATAAAGGAAGTTTGTGCCATCAAAGATGGGGGTATCATGGAGAAGTTTCATTCTAATTTAAGGGACCCAAGAAGGAGGTCACAAATATTCTCCTACTTGTGGAATTATTCTTGGAGAGGACCTTCGTTGATACCACTTGTTTGATCAAAAGGGATCTAGAGGAGGATGAACAGAGCTAAAACACTCACACAAGACCTGTTAGACCTTCAAGTTATTTCAACTAGGCACAATTGCTAATTGTGAATTTGATGGAAATTTAAACATAGATAGAAAGGATGAGAGAGATTGAAATAAGCACTAGAACAAGCAATTTATAGTGGTTCCACTCTTCAAACTAGGGTAGAGTCAGTCTATTACCTTGAGAGGTCAAGCTCTAGGATTTTACAACCCATGTATATTTATATTCCATTATATGAGATACAAGATGACCTTCCTTTTCGAGTACAAGGATACCCAACTTCCCTTTGAGGTCAAGGGAGCCAATAACCTTACAACCAAGGACTTACCAGTTCAATATCTAGTCTTCTACCTCACCAAGGTCTTATCCACTATTGAAAGCAGCTTGATGCATTCACCAAGGAGATCCCCTTCTTGCACCAAGTCTTTTTCCTGGAAGGATTTACCCACTCTACTCCTGGATATTCATCCTTGTACTCCTCCTTCACCCAGAGAAGCTTTTTGGACCTTCTTCTATAGCCTAGAAAAGCTTGCACCTTCTCCTTCACTTGGAGAAGCTTTTACTAACAAAGGAGTTGAAGAAAGGGGTTGGGAAAGGGAGCTTTGAGGGATTTACACAAGTACAATGGAGGATCACTCTAACAAATAACCTAACTCCCTCATACAAGAGATATAAAGGGGACTCTAGTGCACAAAAATAACTCAACTATAGAAAGGATCTTGAATAACATGAAAGACAAACCTTCGAATGAACTCCAAGAGGTCTTATATATAGTTGGGGTGTCTAGTAGTGTTTGGGAATGCTTAGGAACAAATTATAGTCGTTTGGGATGTTGCAACGGATCTTTTTTTTATTTTTGCAACATCCCAATGGCTAGAATCACTTTTTTTGCACATTCCATACAGTGCATTCGGTAGAGTTTTAATAAAGGTAACTCAACTGACTGCACTATGCGATAAATCTAATTTAAACCATAGACCGAGTTTATCTTGGATGAAATGGGTCCAAACAATTAAATTAGTTTTTCTCACAGCAAGGATCGGTCGAGTTTTGTGCATGTGCAAATCGACCGATCATGAATTTTCACAAAATCCAGTAAGGGGATCAACTAGTTTTTCATAGGTAAACCTCGACCGAGTAAGTCCCTGGGATGAATTTTGATAAAATTTCATGAAAGTGATTAATAGTTCAAATTAATTTCTCATGATTTTTTCTCATCTTAGTTACAAGTAATTACATCAATACAAATGATTACAAAAACCATCCTAATGTTTTTAAGATGTTTTCCACAAAAGTGCATTTGTATAGATTTTGACTTGAACTAGATCAAGCTACGGCTTGATGAATTTGATCATTTTCATGAACCTAATGTCTGAAATCAATCTCAAGTAGACATTTTAGATATATATAAATGGAATGGTTAAGTCACTATCAAAATATAGACAATGTGTAACACTTAGTTCGACAAATATCTAACCATGAAGGGCAACACAATATTTGAGGCATGAAATAAGAACAACTTGGTCTAAATGTTGGTATACTTGAAGATAATAATAAAAGAAAAAGAATCTAGAATTTGGGATAAAAAGGGACTCCTCTTGTTATAATGTTAATTGATTTAAATATATACTTTAATACAAGTTTTTTATATATAAGTTATTCCAATAATTCCTACAAATTAGATAAAATTTGGGAAAGACATTAATTAGTTTCCCTCAATGTTTCATAGAAAAAGGGTGTTCCTAGAAGCCTATAGAAAGTCATGAAGGGTGAGGGATCTACTTGTAATAAGTAAATGTTGTTACCTTATTTGAATAGAGAGAAAGGGACATGTACGGATATCCCTTTGATACATAGTCTTCCCCAATCTAAGATTTATTATTAGAAGATTTTCTTTACTATTTGGGATCAGTTGGAAAAGAGAGGAGAGTGTTATATATTTTATAAGTTTTTCATAAAGTAAATGATTAATGTATTTTTATATGTCACATATAATGTGACTAGGACTATAAGGAGATAAGATATCAGTCCCTTTCAGTGTCATGTGCGGCCCTTGGATCTGCAACCATCAGACCAGGATTTGTCTCCTACTTATGACCTAGTAGGAAACACGCACCCACTTGCCCTCTATTTCACCTGACTCTTGCACTCTCTCTATGATCATCCTTTCTTTATGAAGATGTAATGATGATCCTCCTCTCATGAAATCAAACCCAATTATGGGTTATTTAGAGGGAGTTTGTGACTTGGGCACAAAGACATACCCACCCCACAATAATGGCTCTCCACTAGTGCGAACCAAGGATCGAGGTTCACAGCCAACAACCCTGATCACTATAAAAACTACCCTAGACCTTTGTTACACCGCTGTAAACTCAAATGGCACCTTTACCATCTAAATACGGTCAAAAGGATATCTCTTCTCCCTCATGGCCACCTCATAGTGGAGGCCCTTCTCCCACTATAAGGGAGCCTATCTCCTAGGGTGTCCTAGCAGCATTTAACGCCCCCTCAACTTCGTGGGGCCATGTCAATGGAGACCGATCAGTCCTCAAGATATTCCACCTTCTCCCTCTTCTCTTTACTTTATGCTCTTATGAGCCCCCCTTTCATGGTCTTCATTGCTCCTCACACATGAAGAGAAGCAGCTACCATTTTATAGGGAAACTAAGTCATGGAGTCAGCGAGATATTATGACTCGGTGGTGAACTGACCCTTCCTCTCTTATTCCTCCTCACGTATTAATCATAACCCAACCACTTAAATGTTGGTATGAGTTTATAAGGGAGAGGAGCCACATATTTGTTGGCAAGAGAGTGTCCCAATCCTAGAGTGCCACTTCATTAAAAGGAAAGGTAATTTCTAGAAGAATGTATTATCATGTAAAAATTGTATTTAATTATTATCTAATCAAAATACAGAAAAACTATAATACCAAATTGATCAAAAAATTAAGAGGAATGCAAATAAGATAGAATCAATTCCTATTCTTTATACCAATTTCATAAGTAGTGCTAATATATGTTAAAAAGTTATTCATTACATGGAAATCCTTAATTAGATTATTCAAATGTTTAAAAATATTACTTTGCCATATTTATTGATATTGATCTGTATGATGATGATAATCAGGGATTCTAGATTAATAATCACATATAATTATGTGTAGGGTTTTGAAACCAAAGATCATAACTTGTGATTATCTTGATGATATTAATCTGATCTAAGCGGTCATAATCAAAGTATATGATAGATATCATGATTAGGTTTTCACATAATGTTTAATATATGAAGGAAAAAGGTTTTTACCCTTATTTATTCACATAAACCTAAGTTAAACCTAAACCCTAGATCTGGAACAGAGCAGAGTTTAATCTGAATAAAATGATGACACTTTAGGGTGTGTGTATATGCAAATTAAATGATGATTTCTTGGATTCATTTTTTCTTACTTGATTGGATGATATGCTTAAAGTAATTGGATTATGATTGCATGATCTGCATGGCTCTACATTGAGGTACATGCTTATAACTATGACTACACATATTATCAATTGTTGGTGTTTGCCAAGGATTTCTTCAGTATTATTGAAATAAATTAATGATTGTTTATTTACATTTTGCTCTATTACAGTGCTACTATGAGTATCACATAAAGTTAAATTTTGAACCCTGGGATGACATGTATCAACGGGTGATACACATGATCCTAGATTGGATAGTGATCGCACACTAGATAGCACATCAAGTTTGGGTTAGAATATGTGATGAAAATTCCAGTTCTTATCTGCAAAAAATTGAATGATTATATGTTGTTATAATACTTGCACACTTTTGCATGCACCCCACTCACACAATATAGCAATCTAATAATCCATGTTTTCTTTGATGTTGTTTTAGATAAACGCAATATATGAAGATATCAAGACATGATGAATAATATGAAATCGACTAATGGAATTCAAGCTAAGAAAAGGAGGATTAGTTATATGCCTCTTCTTATATGTCCTAGTTCCATTTTGGGAATTCATATAAGTCTTTATAGGAGCTTCTTATTATTAATATTTATGAATTAACAAAAATTAATTGCTATTATTTGTTATATGTCAAAATTTGGATCTTTGGATGCTCTCCACTTTATTGTCCTTTATTAATTAGGAGCCGTTGAAAAGTAAGGTTGTTAGATTTCATATCTGATCCTGATTTTTCAAACATTATTTAATAGTTTTTAATTTCAAAGTAATTTGTAGAAATATAAGGAATATTATCAATGCATAACCTAATAGTAATGGTGTCTAGAAAGAATCATGGTTTTGGGGGCTAGCATATTTTCCTTTATACTATTAAGATGGTATACAAGGACTTACTTAGCCAATGTGATATGTACTTGGCCATCCCCTAGGGTTTGAATAAGGTAACATTTACTCTAGGTCTTATCATCTCTAATTTCACCTGCTTCTCATCATCTTTATTAATAAAACCTAAAAGGTAATTACCTCCTAATATCAATTTAGGGTTTTTGAGAAGAACTACAATTATGGCATCCTCTGTAGTTAATGTACATGTAATGTGTAAATAATGATAAATCAAAGAAAAATATAAAATTGGTTTTTCTTGTAAGGGACAAACCCTATATGAATCTAGGGTTGGTTTAGGAAATCCTTAGTGGTTCAATAGAATCATAAAACCCTAAGGGTAGAAGTAGTCCTTAACCCAAACCCTAAACCCTATTCTTGGAAATGGGTGTAGTGCGGTTAAGTTGGTAACCCAACCCATTTGAACCCTACTTAGTGTAAGAAGGGAATAAGAAAAGTGCAAGTGAGTTTAGGAGACCAACTCTCCCATGCACATGCATGGAGAAACTCATGCAGGATACATGTTAAGGATTTTTAAGGAACATAATTAACCAATGGTTACCTAATAATGACGAAAATATGAAACCCTCAATACAACTTTTAGGGTTGGTATCCCGACCTAGGGTGGGCCAACTAAAGAATGGGGAAATACCTATGAGGAAGGCGAAACCCTAAACGCATGGTGTCAGGTTGTGGCTAGAGTGCCTGACATCCTCCTATGAGTCAAGATGACACCCTAGGTTAGGACCTTCCCTAAAGGGGTAAGTTGACCAATCAGTTTAAGAATTGAGGTAACCTTCAATGTCACTTAAATTTTGAAGGATTAAATACATTAAACAATGAAAGAATATACATTCTTTCAACCCAGGTTTGCCAACTCTGAGGGACACATGAAAAAGTCACTGAGGAAGTGGCTGAAAGTAGATCACCAAGTCGTGAAAGGAAGGTCACTAATATGCAAAGCTGAGAGAGGAAGGTAGATATAAAAAGAAAGTCATTGTGATGACCGTTGATCAAATACGGACATGAATGTCAACAATACGCCAAGCTGGTAATGAAAGGCCAATACTTAAGGAATTTATTGCGCTGACTGGTGATCAAGTTTGGAAAGGTAGGTCACCAATAGATCAAGCCATGAAAGGAAGACCAGTATAAAAATAAGTCATTGCAATCACTGGTGATCAATCTAGGAGAAGAAAGTCACCAATAGGTCGAGCGGGGAAAGGAAGATCGATATAAGAGGAACTCATTACAATGAATAGTTATCAAGCCATAAAGGAAGTTCATTAAAAGTCCAAGTTGGGAAAGGAAGGACTTCATGAAAGACCAAGCCCAGGAGAGAAGTATTCCATGAGGCCACTGCAGGGACATAAAGTGAAAAATGTTACCCCAAGAGATGAAAGAAATCAGGGTTAAAGAATTACATAAGAACATAATGTACTAATTTTTTTTAAAGTTGTGGTATCTCAATAAAACCATGGAAGGGTAGAACCCTAAGTCAATACTAGGTCAAGTAGGTAAGATTAAAGGTACATAAGATCTATGAGGCTAGGAGGTGATCAATTTGTAAGTGCATAAGACCAAGGGGTCAAGAGATGGCCATCAATGTTTTCTTGAGGTCCATGGGTCATGAGATTGGACACCTTCATGGGTTCATGAGGCCCAAAGGGTAAATGTGAGAGGCACTCCTATGTGCGTAAGGCCAATGAGGCCACCAGGAGATCAATCATGAGGTAAATGTGCCCCTTGAGACCACAAGGAAATGACTAAGGCTAACGAAACATGAGGTATAATTTTAAAACATACAAGAAGTTAGGTAATAATGAAACCTTTAAAGGAATTGTGCACCAACTCAAAGTGAGAAAGGAACTTGTCTACATTAAATATAGGAATATTATGGAATTAAAAAGTAATTTTGAAATGGATTCATTGTTGAGAATAATTCAATTGAAAATTTGAAATTTTTGATAATGTGTGAGTACACCTTCTCTAATCTTGAATTGAGATTAACTTTCATATTCATACTGGTGGAAAATGCTTATGAGTGACAGAGATTGGGTAGATACATGTTATGCTTAAAATTGACCTATGAGAAGGAATATACTAAGTTGAATTTAATGATAGGATCTAGGGTTTGAGGTGTTACCTCTCCCTTATGTATAAATGAATGAACAATAGGTTGGAATCCTAATGTGATCTAGGTTTCTTGTCTTATGCACAACTCCACTATTGTCATAGTGCAACTCTAGTCCATTGCTAATGCTTGGAACTACTCCAAGTTCACTAATGAACTTATTGATCCAAGAAACTTTGTTTGCTACACTCGAGGCAGAAATTTACTCGACTTCTATTGTAGAATCAAAAACTATCTCTTGCAAGGAACTTTTCCAACTCACAAGTGTGTTTTTAAGGCAAAACATAAACCATGATTGTGATCGATGAATATCTTTGTCATTTTGGAAGCTTGCAGCTGTGTAACTCTTTATACCCAACTCTTCCTCACTTCCATAAACAAAAAATTGATCATTACTCCTTCTCAAGTACATAATGATGTTCTTAACCGTAGTCCAGTAACCTTCATCTAGATCTGGATGTATCTTCTCATCATGCTGAAACCATACGAGAAATTAGGACAAAAGCATAAAAATTCATACATTATAGATCCAATAAAGGATGGATGTGGAATCTTACTCATGTGTGGCCCGTCTCCACAAGAACTAGGATATTGGGCTACAGAGAGGCTAATTCCATGGTAAATGGGAAAATACCCTCTCTTTGAGTCCTTGATTCTTAACCTTTCAACACCTTGTCAATGGATGTATTCTAGCTTAGGGCAAGAAGCCTTATACTCTATCTCTATAGATCTTAATTACAAAGATATAAGATGCTTTGTGTAAATCATTCATAAAGATGGTACATCTCAGCTAGTTCCTTACCATTTGTGGGGTACATATGTCATTCCTCGTCAACCATACGTCATCTACAATGTGAGGAATACAACAATGTTATCACTACCCTTCTTATAAACACAAGGTTCATCCTTATTTTAACTAAAGCCAAACTTTTTTCTATCTTGTCAAATCAAAAATTTCATCTCTGAGATGCTTGCTTCAATCCATTGATTGACCTTTATAGCTTACAAACTTTATTTTTATTACTAGAATTTATAAAACCCCCAGGTTTTTTCATGTACACATCCTTAAGAAGATTGTTGTTAAGGAAAGAGGTTGTAACATCCATTTTCCATATCTCATAGTCATAATAAGTTGCAATGGCAAGCATGATCCTAATGGATTTAACCATGGAAACTAGTGACAAGGTTTCATCATAGTGAACTGCTTGAACTTGTCTAAAACCCTTTGCAACCAATCCACCCTTATAGATTTTTACATTACCATCCATGCCGGTCTTTTTCTTGAAGACCCACGTGCACCCTATGCATTTTACCCCTTTAGGTGGATCCACCAAGGTATGACATGGATTCCATCTCAGGTCTCATTGCCTCAAGCCATTTCTTAGACTCTAGTTCCTCGATAGCCTCTAGGTAGATTGTTGTATCATCATCAATGACCAACTCATCACCTTCTTGAGTCGGAAGATATACAAATCTTTCAAGATCAAGGTGTGTCTTACTAGATCTCTGAGGTTCTTGTGTTACATGAGGAACTTTAGATTCTTTGATAGATTTTGACTCTGCTTATTCCCGTTCTACCTCTACAAGATCAATGTTTTCATGTTAATCTTGAATTTCATCAAGTTATACTTTCCCCCCACTAATTATATTGGATGTATATTCCTTTTCTAGGAAAACAACATCCATGGAAACAACTACTATGTTATCATACATGATCTACAAGTAGTATACCTTGGTTTCCCTAGGATATCCAACAAAATAACATTTGTCCTATATGGGTCCAAGATTTTCTGGAAACCATTTTCTCACATAAGCTTCACAACCACAAATCCTCATAAAATACCTTGCAACACTTCCCAGTCCATATATCATGTGGTTTCTTTCAAACCAATTTATATGGAAAATGTTTTATTGTAAACACTCTGGTTGGTAGAGCATTACCAAAATGGAAGTTAGTAGTTTGGAAAAGCTCATCATTTATTGCACCATGTACAATAGTATATGATTCCTTCTTTCAGATACACCATCATGATGTGGTGTTCTAGGTGGAGTCAATTGTTATACAATACCACGGTCTCACAAAAGGTCGTCAAACACGTGCTATAATACTTTTACTATGCTGGTTGTGTAATTCATTCATGAAAACCTTGAAACATAAAATGGATTTTGACTTGTGTTTCATCAAGTGAACATATACATTCCTACTAATGTCATCAATAAAGGTAATGAACTACGGGTAGCCTCCTTTGACATTTTTCCTATAAGGTCCACATGCATCAATATGCAGGAGGACTTATAGATCACTTGTTATCTCACTATTTCTAGTGAAAGGTGTTCTCCTCATCTTGTCCAACAAACAATACTCACACGTCTCTATTGTTTGAAAACCAAAAGAGTTTAGATAACCATCATTATGGAGTCTAGAAATGTGTTACTATGACAAAGATGGTTTTCTGGTTTAATTTCCAAGGACGGAATTTCTTTTAAGATGTGTAGGCTGTGATGGAGTGGACTTTTAGAATCCATATCTTGAGTTACAACAGGAGTTTCAAGTATTTTGGTAAAGTTGAGTGTTAATTGAGGTTGATATAATGATTCATATCCCTAAGTTATACCTATTTGGGGAATTTAATTGAATGATAAAAGAGTTAATTTATGGCACAAATTGCAATAGGAAGTACCTTGAGTTGTATCAAAGTCATGGTTAAAGTTTCATAATTTTCTGGTGTTCCTAAAAGGAGATATTTAAGTTTGAAGTAAGCTCAATAATTAATATTTTGATGTACTTTAGAACAATGTTTCATATTTAGCAACTTAGGCTTTGATCAACTTAGTGTCACGAGCCTATTCAATGTAGGGCCACGATTGTACTAGGGAGAGCCACGGATAAGACCTTTGTTGTCCTATTATCGGACTTGGATATCCTAATTTAACGGCAGATTTGCCATCTTCAACCCATGTCAGTTATGGACTCATGGAGGGTCAGCGAGTGGTTGCCTCGACGTGGACTAGGGGATGAGTAGTGGTCAATCTCACGATCCCAGCTGAGTGGTTATCTTCACCTGATCATGGGCTACCTGCACAACCCTCTTTTCGTGACTACAAGAACGGGAGTAGAGAGAGAGACCAGACTATCCTTTTACCCCTAGTCTTCGTTACAGTTTATAGAGCGCAATAGTGAGCCGTGGTGGTGGAGTGTCAGAGGCACAACCGGACTCCCAAGCAAATGGAGGCCCCGACGCCTACTCGCCTTCTTGCTCACCATCAGGCTCCAGCACGACGACGACGAGATCACTCTCATGTGACGGGTTGCACATGACGCTGATCCCTGGAGAAGAAGGAAGGGGAAGGCGGCGCATAGCAGGAGTAGATGAAGCAAGCAACGTCGACCCTGAGGTTGACTGCTCGTCAACTACCACTTCATCGCCACAGTAGAGTCCTTGCGACGGCTCTCCCTCATGGACTGAGAGGTCAGAGGCGGCGGCTTGGGCAGAAGAACAGGTGGCGGCGCTGTTGCTGGCGATGAGGGCAGAGTCCCGCAGGGCTAGCGGCGTGGGAGGCTAGGTCTGATGGAAGACCCCGGGTCATGGAGGAAGAAGGTAGGGCTGGATCTACCTGACAATGCCCTGAGCAGACCTTAGCAGCAGCTGCTGTTTTAGGAGGCGCACGAAGGCGCTCATTTTGATGGGCGGCGGCTGAAGCTTTGAGAACCCACACAGACGTATCGGGCTGATAACGCGAGAGAGAAGAAAGAAAGGGAACATGACTGGTTCTCTCGTCCGTGAACCGATTCCATCTAGAGCCAAATAAAACCAAACCAGAATAGAAACCAGCCGGCCCAGTGCAAGCCAGGAGGAGGAGCCGCACCCTATTGGACACGTGGTGAGATGCGATTCGCAGAAAAGGTATTAATCTCAGATAATTGCCAGATCTTCAATAAATTGCAGTAATTAGCACGCTTATCAGAAAAATACATATAATATACCAAAATTCTCAGAAAAATGAGTAGAACACAACTAAAACAAAATATCAGGCTTTTCATACACTAATATTAGTGATATCTTGTTATCTTTGAAATTCTCATATGATGGATAATAAATATCAAATGATGTCCTAAAATTATGAGAAAATACCATTAAGTGACAAATCATATATGTAATCCATCTGATGTCAGTAATCATGATGTTGATACACGAAATCATGCAATTTACTCCATATGGCTAGTTAGGGCTAATAATCCTAAATAATATGTAATTAATACATGCATGCTCAATAAATGATGAATTTACAGAGAAATCTCATATCAGTATATTGAACCTCAGATTTAATTATGAGATCATCATGATGAAGAAAATCTATGTTATATGAAGATGAATCTTAATGCATGTTATAAAACCCTAATCTAGGTTAATGATGTAACCTAGGGTTAATATGTGCACCAAAAAGGATATGGAATCTAATGTTCAGATAATGAACCATAATCTGGAAAATGACATCAGTATGATAATTCTAAGACAAGAATGCAAGTAATGATGTACACATCCTATATGAACATGATTAGGGCTAAGACGAGGTGTAAGATGATGAGAACCTGATGATAGTATATTGTCTTGTCTTGATCAGGGTTTGACCAGGTTAGAGTTGACATGAGGAATGTGATGTGTGTTTTGGATGTCTCTTTGGAAGGTACGCCATTACCTCTTACTTGGCCTATTTATACAATATGCTTGTGTTATATGCATAGTAGAATACTTGGCATATGATATTGGATGAAATGATTATTCTTGTACGATATGTTGCATGATTCTCTGTACTTATGGTTATGAACACTTGAAACATAATATATCTGTTCCATTATATGAAAGAACTAACTCTTTGGCAGTGTGCTTGGAAGTGACCTAACTCTTTGGTAGTGGTCACATTGTACATATGACCTAACTCTTTGGTAGTGCTCTGACCTAACGCTTTGGTAGTGGTCACCTTGTACAAATGATCTAACTCTTTGGTTGTGATCATAAAGGCCTTGGTATATAATGGAAAATAAGCTTAAAATATGTGTTCACTTTTGTTAATGAATATCCTTGTGCAAGTATACGCTTTTCTTATATTCTTTTGTTACTGCCAAGTACATTAGTTTTATCTTATTGCCAAGATATGATGAGAGGTATTTAAAAGACACGTAGGCGTACTCAGTACAATATTCTTGAAATATTGTGTTGACGTGTACCGCATGTAATCTTTTGTTTAGGTTGTGGTTATGCTCATAAAGATCCCGGATAGTGAGAGTTGTGTGGCGAGCTGATGTACAGGTGGACCCGTTGTCTTAAGATCATGTTGTTTAGTGGTAGTACATGTATATGTTTAAATTTGATGCTCAATATGTAATATCAAATGTTGTAACAATTCATGTTGTAATTATATGTTGAATGGAGAACATGTGTGTTTGGTTTATTATTGTTCATGTACATGTGCTATTGTGTTTCCTTCTGACTTCCTTTGATTTTCTTCTTCTTAGCCTCATGTGGGATGTTTAAATTGGGATTCTCGCTGAGGTGAGGGTTTCAATTTGGATTTCACACATCAGATTAAGTTTTAGAAAATCTGGGGACGTCACAGTTACTCACTTATTTTCCCTAGACGGCAATGCAAAAGGTATGTTTTATTTGAGTTATCTGGTTTAGCCATTTTGTATTTACTTTATATATTCTTATACCTACATAAAACTTGAATACACCATAGAATAATATGAAAATTTCCAAAAAAGATCCCATATTCTTTAATGGTACATCGACCAGTATAAGATTTTCAAATCCATTCTTGTCAAAACAAGATACATATACCGGGTTTTTGTTAATGACATGCACATAATAGTAGTTTTGTAACACTATTACGATCCCACTAGGTAGAGATAACTCATAGGTTCCAACCAGACTGGTAGCAACTCTTGATCCATTAGTGACATGTAGTTCTACCTCACCTTTCTTGAAAAGTGTTCTTATCTTCCGATCATGCACATTTGAGAAAATGTGAGATCCATATCCATGATCCAATACCCAAGATGAAGAAATGGCAAAGCTAATCTCAATAATGTATATATGTAAAGTTGACATCTCTATCCCTTACTTCATCTTCTGTTCCTCCCTAAGTGAAAAGGGAAGATTCCTTTTGCACTTACCTTTCTCCTTATTTTAATTGTTGAAGACTTGGACTTTATCTTAGATTCAAAACATTTCTTGGACTTGCCTTTACCTTGAGAATCCCCTCCATTGATCACCATTAATGGTTTGTCCCACTTCATTTATGCTTCAACATTGATCAACATGCCAAACAATTCTAATAATCGTTTAGCAATGTAATTGAAGTAATAGCACTTTAAAAACATACTATATGATTCAAGCATCAATTGTAGAATCATACTCATGGCCAACTCTTGGCCGAAAAGAAAATCCATGTCTCTCTAGATGTTCCAGATTTTTCAATCATATTGAGCACATAGGGCTCTACTGGATGTCCTTCTGTCAATTTGCACTAAAGCAACCCTCTGGAGACATTATACCTTTCTTAGTTTGCATGATTCTAGTACATGTTCATAAGATGTGGTACCATCTCAAGAATGTCCATGTCACCATGTTGCTTATCCAACGGATAGTTCATACATAGCATTAGGTTCTTTCTGCATGTGGCATTGTTAGCATGCTTCAAGTAAGCATCAATTTAAGCCTTAGATATGTTGGGAGTGGGTTAACCTAGAATTGGTGTTTCAAGGAGAATGGGATTTCTCTCATGAGGTAAAACATTTCTCAAAGTATTGTACCAGTCATGGAATTCAGTCTCATTTAATTTTTCATTTTGAAGAATTGTTCACGATATGTTGTTGTTTTCCATTTCATTCCTCAAAAGAAAATTTGGATTTTTCAAAATACTTTTGATTTGACTTGAAAATAGTGAGAATATTAATTAGGCCTCTAAATTGATTATCTCTCCCATTGTTTTGCTCAAATAAATCACCCTTGGTATTGATTTGCATGTATCACAATCTACAATTTTGTAGTTAGTGAAGATTGGTATTCTATCAAGTCAAGAATGAGCTTTGATTGATCACCCACAACATGACTATTTAGGTAGGAAACTTTTGTGAATTACATCCCATGAAAATCTTGGATATATGGTATGCATCAATTCCTTGCCATGTCCATATATATGCATCTAGGTGCATAATCTCATTAAGGTCGCCTAGTTCATCCTGACCCAAAATCCAACACATAGATTATGCATCATGCTTTGGCAAAACCTACATATCCATCACCAGACTTCCATGATCTTGATGGAAGACCATGATTTGATGTAACTTGTGCTTGGTCGAACAAGCTTTTCATGCTTTTTATGGAAAGATTCTAAAACTTAACATTCATCAAGGGATTTTAATAAATACATATATATATATATATATGTGTGTGTGTGTGTGTGTGTGTGTTTGTGTGTGTGTGTGTGTGTGTGTGTGTGTGTGTGTGTGTATCCAATCACCAAAAACTTATAATATGTATGATATACACCCTATAACCACAAGTGAATCATGCAATCACAAACATACGAGTGATATTATGGCCACACTTCTACAATTCTTTGGATTCACCAAGAGCTGCTACTTATCTAATGCCATACATCAAATGTACCAACTTATATTGGAAACTATGGTGTTGGGAATATGCTGTCTAGTTGATTGGACCCTCCAGTTGATCAGTTGGATCACTTGCCAATCAATGGGTCTCCATCGTTCAGCTGACTACCTTGTTGATCAAGTGATTGGTTGGACACCTCCAGTCAATCAGTTGGGCCTCCAATCAATCAGTTGGTCATATGGTAGATCAAATCGACCTCCGGTTGGGCGACTCCCTTGATCAGAATGCCTTCTTACGCCAAAGGGAAACTAAAGCTAATCCTATATATTTACTACATTTTTAGAAGGGAATACCTAAAGTTACATTCCATAGGATCATAGAGAAGAAAACATTAATTACATATGGAAAAATTAGAGGATTGTGTGATATGCAAACCAAATTTTGAAAAGGAAGGAAATAATCCATTCAACTATATACAAATATCAAAGGGTTGTTGTCCATAACTATGAATACATCCACCATTAAAACAATTTTTAGGAGACACATATGAATTGCATATATATCATCTTAGATATATATAGGATCTATAGAAATTCCCTAACGTATGTGGTATTTAACTGGATATGTGCATTAATCATTTAAATATTTGCATCATATGAAATACAATAAACAATAAAACTAAATCCAATCAAATCAATTAAACTTTGATAAATTGTAAGTTGGCATGGCTCTGAGACAACTATAGGGAAATATGGGGCAGAGATTGCAATAGAAATGAAAATTGTATGAGAAATATTCCCTTACTAGTAGATCGCATAAATAACAACGTATCCAGGAATAAGGGTGCAAGATATATATGTCTTGAAGCAATTACAACAACTACCATTGCATGGTGATGTGATCCCTTCTCAAATAGCATATGGACGGTGGTTAATGGCATCCTCTTAGAGTGACAACCATAGATGATGGTTGAGGGTGTCCTCCTAGCATGGAAACAATGGATTCCACGCCTCGATGTAGTCCGTGCAGACTAGAAAAAATCGAAGTCACGCTTTAAGAGCCAATGGGAAGGAGTTATCTTTCCGTTCATCAATGTGCTAGCATTTACTTCCATTCCCCTTGTTGTCTCTCAATTTTTAAGGTAAGACTGCTTGGGTTTGGATGTTACCACAACTATGATAGAAGGTGTGTCTAGATCATTGGCCACCCCCTCCTTATATAAGAATGTATGTGCTAGGATGTCCAAAACCCAAGGGATATGAAAGTCTAGATCTCATGAATTATAGGTTGTTGAACACATCCACTCAATCGGTTAGACACTCCAGTCAATCAACTGGCGTATGGTCAGTGACACAAAAACATTGGCTTTAAATGAAATGATTAATGCACATCATTATACATTTTATTAGTACTTTAACTCAGTAAAAACTAGTTGTTTCACATCTAGTCAAACTGGAAACCTTCAAAGGCAGTCTATTAGGTCAACTAGATACTCAAATCAATCAATTGGTACACCATTCAATCGATTGGGACACCAATGGCTTGACTGGATTTCGATTCGGTCGAATCATAGCCAGTGATGCTTAACTTGATTATCCAAATACTTTTAGTAACCAAGTTAAATATTATCATTTACTAAACTCCTATTCTACATGTAGCCTATGCATGTTATTCCAAAAATCCCATGTCCATACCTAGATTATAACATCACAAGCAATGAGTGGTATCTAGCAAAACACCATTGCTACCCAAGTAATAATAAAGTTGGAGAACAACTTCAACCTAAAAATTATGATCACTGTTATTGTGATTGTATAGTTTCTTTGTTTCAGATATCCATATTGAATGTGAGAGATGGAGTCATCATTCTCTTAATACTCAGTCTATGTTTCTTAAACTTGAGAAGACTTTTGATATACATGTAATCTCACAAATCAGATATTGACTCACATGAGCACAACCGTGTATTTCTCAATCTGTCTTATCAATAGGACAATATATCAACTCTGATAGGAGGGACAAATCCCATTTGCATCACTCACTGTCAATCCCCATTTGTCACAATGTACCCAAGCACCACCTTTATGGCAACACTTATTCAAGTTTACATTGGATGGTGTCCAATTTCATCGAACAATACGAGATGAGTGTAGTGACTTTAGGTCTGAGAACCAAAATCTTTACTATCACTTTGAGAGCTCATTCTGACTACCATTAATAGTTTTGTGTATCACTCTTTGTATGGTAAGCTATTCCCTAACAAGTACCTATTTGTTTGACTTGATATCTAATATCATGACTAGTGAGACTTTGTCATTAGTTAATACACAATATAGCCTTATGAATTATTTTCGTACATTTTCTTCCACTAAGTTTTCTGAATAGGGAAACTAAAAGATTGTATGTACTCTTATGATACATATTGTAACGACCCACACTTTTGAGTGTCTAAAAGACCTTAAAGTCACAGATCGTTAATCATAAATTCCAGGATCAGATTCATGAAATAATACAAAATAGTAAACAATTTCCATTAATGAACAAAAATTTACATGTTTACATAAAAACCTCCTCTAAGGAGTTACATAACTTTTAAACAGAATTAACTTATACAGGTGTGAAGATATACCATTACAACTAAACCATCAGGAATAACTCTACTGTCTTCAACATCTTTATATGTACCCTCATGTCCACGCTATCATGTATATCTGATACCTAAAACTCCAAAAAATAAATACGCGGTCAGTATATTACTGTATTGGTACGTGGGTTCAAACAATCATTCAATATATATATAAGCAACATCTTTAACTTGCATATATGAACATAAACTTATTTCATATTCCAACCCATATCTGGTCAACTACCTCAGGTGTAATCACTATCCCTCTGTGGCTCATGTGCATTACACTTAAGATCAGTCTAACCCATGGTTTAGAATTTTGTTATGTACTTTACATGATACTCATAGGAACTTTATAGTTTGCAAGAACTAAATAAACAAGCAAGAAGTTTATTTTTCATTCAATCTCAATGAGAAACATCAACAATCTCAAAATTCATTACATGCATTCATAAGCATAACCACGTACCTTATTCCATCGCAGAAACCATGTAGAATCTAACATGTACTTTAAGAGTGTATCCAAACTTCCAAGAAGCCAAGCATTCAATCTGAAATATACATACGACATATATGTCCCCATGTATTCTCTTTACATTAACCAGATCTTGACCCACTCCTAAAGTAGGGTTTAGGGTTGTATCGTGTTTGGACTAGGGATTAAGATTACAAACCCTAATTCCATCATACCATGGTTTCTAAGATTACAAATTTAGTTATGAATATTAGGTGAAACCCTAATCCTCATCTTAGACATATTAGACTCTTCATGATACCTAGATCACATTATTAGCATTAGATTATGCCAAGATGTCAATATTGGTTTTAAAATCATAAATCAACATATCTAAGATTACTAATATGGAACTATCATTATTCATCATTATCACAGATTTCCTTATTAAACATGACAAGATCAGGTATTAATTCAACACAATCAAATCTAATTAATTAAGCATCGTATTAAAGCAACCTAGATCTTCCTTTATATTAATCATATTACAACACATATTGCATATACTTTTGGAACATGGAGCATAATAAGGTTTGGATAGTATTTTATTTGGATTCCTCTCTTTATACGAGAAATTTTCATGTATATCATTTGTTGATCTGATCATCCTACTAATTATTATAATTGTTTCAAGAAAACTATTAATTAGCCAAATGAATGTTTCCATGTCATCTAGGATTACCTTTTTCTTTATTCAAAATCCTTCCATCTTATACGGGCGGAATGACCTCTGTGCCCTCATGCTTTGAACATGATCCGAGGGGTATAAGGGTCCTTTTCTCCTTTCATTTCTTCTAGCTCGCACAGGAGTCAGGCTCCGCATGCGTACGCCATGGAAACGTAGTCTTGATCCGAACTCACACCACACGGATGCGGCTGTCCCCACCTCTACTCCACAAGAAGGCGATGCTCATCCTTGCGTGCCTCCGCCTGCCCCCTTCAACAAACCACCACGGCCATCCTGGCCGCCCTCCGACCGTCACTCTTCCTCCACCATAGTCTAAGTGGTCGTAAGCTTATAGAGAATCAATGTTGCCTCTGACTAGCCCACTCCATGAGGAGAAACCTCGACCGACATGACTTCTTTTGTTCTCCCTTCTCTGACCTTGCCTGCCTACACAGCTCCATGCCGCGTGCTACTAGTCAGCCTCCACACACCCTACCATAGCCCGTAATGGCCGTCCCAGGGAAAGACTAGCAAAATCCACACATCCTACAACTGCTTTCCCGCTCACATTGCACAACCATGCGAGGGTTCTGTGTTGTGAGGGTGCCGCCTGGAATAGGTTGTTGGCATCCCATCCTTAACCATCGACCCTCCCTTCTTCAGCATCGGGGACCCATGGATGGCCTCCCATAGACAGGATAAGCAGTATGACCAGATCCTTGTAGGGAAAGACTCGGTGCACTTGATGCTGCCAAACCTACGCCTAGACATCAAGGAGAGACGTCCCCTCATCGGAGACCCAACCTTGTACGCGGACTTGCACCAACGACGACCTAAGAAGAACTCCCTCAATAGCATGGATAGTCTCTGCCGCTCTGTTTGCATAAGGAGAGCACAAAGGTGGCTACCTGGTCATCCTCCTACTAGCCTCCAGGGTTTCGCTGACCGCAACACCATGGAAGAACCCATCATTTTGCTTGCAGGCTGAGAAGTATATTCACATTCCCTTATCTCTTCTTTTCTTTGTGGGTTTCCCCTTAGTCCACTATAAATAGCTATATCACTAGGATTTACGGATTGATGACTTTGTGTCCAAGTTATACATAGTTGGTAAGGACTCTCATCATGGAAGTAATTAATTGTATTCTCCTTGTTTTATATTACTTTCCTTACATCTATAAAACTCTTAGTGCTTATCTCTTACTCCATAAGCTATGGGAAGAAACCCCCCTTTTTCCATATCAAGTCTTGGATTTGGTAGCCTTGTCATATAAGTAAATAAACAAATAACACTTTCCCCATCTTAATTTATAAGGATTTGGTTGAGATAATCATATGCGCAATACTTGCCCTCCAAGCAAACACCAGATAAACCTTCAATTAATTACATAGATCATCATATATCTTACTTTATTTTGGATGTCTATTATGATTACAAACATCCACAATATCCCAAATCATATCTCATGGCCCATATGTACACTTTGATTACCCAATTGGGCTCAAAAGTGACCCTAAGGCCCATGAACTACATCTTGGGCCTTCCAAAGGATCCATGAGCTTAAAATTAAATTCTTAATTACCAAATTAAGGATTTGCAAATCATAGCATCTTATATTAGCCTCACATGATCACATATGATCAAAGCACATTATTACCTCAATTTAATCATTTATTATGAATCTAGTGTTTGGAATCATCAAACAAGATCTCTCAATCACTTCATTGTAAAGGTTCCCTAGTTTCAGTTAGGCTTGAAATCTACATATTTCAAGGATGTAACATTCACTCCTCCTTAAAAGGAATTTTGTCCTCAAAATTTAGGCCTACCAATCCTAGGTGAATGATGAATCATATTATCTTTAAAATTTAGGGTTAGCACCCTATTTAGATGTCTTAACAACTTTTCCTTGGTATATCAATCTTTGTTGTATTTCAAAGATTGGCACATTAATTGAAATTCAAGTGTATCCACATCTCTAGTATACATATATTATCATCACTTGATGGTTTCCTTCTCATTGATGATTTCATTATTACTTGGTGACTTCTCTTTTCACCTAGGTTTCCAACCTATTATGCATTAATTAAATATGAGGGTAAGGTGACACCTCTAACCCTAGTTCATGTTATTACACATTCAATGTAGGAATTTCATCATCATTATCTCAATTTATGTAAACGTGTGTCTACACCATCTACCTCGCTCATGAGATGAAATAAGCATTTGGCTGCAGCCCACACACAAAGGTCATTCCATTCTAAAAGTGGAGATAATACATCCACACATTACACTTTAATTTCACATATTAAGTTGAGTCTTACTCTATATGACACTAAACTTACTTGTTCTCAATTTCATAGAATTCTTATCTCCCATGAAGTCAAGTGTCCCTTCTCTTACTCTTAAGTTAGGGAACAACTTCTCTCAAGTTTTCATGACTCCCTTATATCTTTATATTTACATCTCATGTATCATTATGAGCCTTATCCTAATGCTCGAGGTCTCTAGCGGTATAGGTACTTTTGGAGTGATCCCATCCTTATGCATCAAGAGAATGCCTTTCACATTCACCCATTAGGCTACATGATCCTCACGGAGGTAGCTAATCTCATGAGTCATGTACCTTGGATAAACCTAGTTGTTACCTCCGGACCACATGGTCATGTGTATTTAGGGCATATCAACTCCCAACCCATTGGTCATATGTACCTATAATACACCCTACTTTACCCTAGGATTGCATTAGGACTCTACCCTCCCTAAGGGTTTCTTTTGAGATGTTACATCTTTTAAGCACATTATTCTTTTATTTAATTCTTTAACCCAAATTTCCTTCATCTCTTTCTTTTGAGTACACATAATGTAGTGTCGTACCATCATTGGTCTCAAGCCACTATCCCTCCGGGGCTTGGTGGCATGTCAGTCTTCCCTCTTGCGCTTGACCTCTGTGATCTTCCCCTCCAGGGGCTTGATCCTAAACAACTACATTGTGGACTTAGGCCACCTTCCCTCCTGGGATTGGTGCCTACCTGCACTACTACAGAAGTGCCTTTTAGTGTCGGTTGTTTAACCCCCTTTGGCGTCGGTTTCGGAACGACGCCTATGTGGGCGCCGCTAAAAGGGTGGACACTTCAGCGTCGGTTAAAAAACCGACGCCTATTTAATATAAAGGCGTCGGTGTTTTACAAAACACCGACGCCAAAAGGGTTCCCGCCACAGAAAACGGCGTCATCTAGGACGCTTTCTGCGTCGGTTATATACTAAACAACCGACGCAGAAAAGTGTCCTAGATGACTCCCATTTCCTGTAGCGCGAACACTTTTGGCGTCGGTGTTTTATAAAACACCGACGCTGTAAGTCTGTGCTGACGGTTATCGGTAAATAACCGACGCCTATATCTATTTTTTTTTTATAAATCTGTTTGCAGGCCTGCTGTGGCTGGTCAGCAGGATGAGAACCTGCAGTTCAGTTTTCTGAACTGCAGGTTTACGACATCCATTGATATCAGCCTACAAACAGGCCACAAACCTGCAAAATTAACATAAAAAGATTCACACAAGTAGATACATTCAGACATCAATTCAATTGTCACGTTCACACATATAGAATCATTCAAATACATGTTTTAACATTCAGAAACATTCATTTACAAAGTATCATTCATCATCACTATCAACATCTCAATTATATCTTACAGTTGCCACTGTTTGTACAGCTATTGCCCATTCTTCTCTTACTTCATTTAATGATTCCCTCGTATATGGAGCATGTACATTTTTTAAGCGTTTGCCTATAGTGTGGTCAGTTTTAAACACCTGCAAAGAGAATGATGTATATATATAAGTAATAATATAAAAATAAGATTGATATATTGCATACTAACTAATGAGACTATATATAATACCTCATGTATGGTATCGATGTCCAATGCGGCATGTTTGATAATCATCTGCATAAATCGCATCACATAGTATGCGCATGCCCAGCCATTGTCTTGTGTAGCGCACTATAAATTGAAACATACAAATTAATACAACTAAGCACAATTCACATCAATAATATATACATTGGAGTCGGGGAGTCGGGAACTTACTTTTACGTTCTCCCAAGACAATGGCTGGTTCTTTTTCCTTGGGACCTTTCCTCCAGCATTTTTGAATGCATCTAAACCCCTACATGTTAATATAACACACTAAGTTGCATAAGTAAATAGTAATGTAATAAAAGATGTTAACGGATATAAAAAATGAAATATTTCTCACCAGAATAATGCCATTCTCATTACGTGTCCAATTTTAGTGTTTAATGTACTTCCTGCGGGATCTAGATAATAAACAGTGAACGTCCCGGGGACAATAACTAGTAACTCCCAATGTCTACCACTAGAGGTAAAAAGTTAACAATTAATAACTCAAAATGCAAAATAATAATGGAATTTTCTTAAGTCCAAATTATAAATAAAGCAAACTTACTTGACATTGAATGGAGCTATTATTATCGTCTTCATTTGATGACCAAAAATTGTAAAAGCATCTATACAGTATTGTTGAACACTATCAGGGTCTTTAGCTACCATACTAATCAATGATGGAATCAAAAATCCCACATGATCATATGCAAATTGTTTGCAATGATCTTCGATTAAGTAGCTGCAAAACATATAGACGTATGCATTAATATATAAGAAACTAGATCACCGGATCTTACACAAGGTATATGGATGTATAAACAAGATCTCACCTTATCCATGTCTCTATCATTGATGTATTCAACCATTCATACATAAACAGCTCAATAATATCTTGTATAAATAAAGAGCTGTCGTATGATTGACCTGCATAATCTGCATCTAAAGAAACAATTATAGGGCAAAGTATATTATGTGCCCGTAGCCAACATGCCATTCCCCTACAAGCAGGACCTAACGGGTATTGTAGGTCAGTTGGAACCCAAGTTGGTAATGCGGGAATTGGAGGTGGAGGCCTAGGTGCTCCTGGTGTCTTCTTTTTAACCTGTATATATAATTTCAGATCAGTTGACATCATATATACACATTAATAGTCTAAATCAATGTAAATTTATCTTACAATTTCAGTCGTGTAGAGGACATCTGCTTTGGGCCACAATATGACCCCGCTTTCTGCGTCACCAAGTGTATCAATATCTGGGTGGGCATATGGCAACGCAACTTCCCTCCAATCGGGTAATACATGTATCGGGCTCACACGAATGTAGCCCTGCGGCATTGGACTCCCATGAAACGTTGCCCCAGGAAGGGACTGGTAAGCTTGCGCCTCTGCAACAACATAGTTTTCCATTCTTAAGCGGCATGGCTTCAATGCCTACAAATTTACGTAAAGAATGTTATACATATATACATATCATCTTGAAAACATATCATCTTGAAAAGACTAGCTACAATGTCATAAACAATACTTACAGCAGACGTGTTAGGCGATGGGTCTCCAGGATTACTTGCAGTCTGTGCACCAGGAGAAGAGTGGGTCAGCATAGGCTGATTGGAAGCCTGAGATGTCTGCCACCGCAGCAATTCTTCCTTGACCTTCTCAGCAACCACATCGTTGAGCTTCTTAGAAACTATATCCTCGACTCTCTTATTCTCCTATACATGGATAAAACAAATATTAGCTTTTTATTAATGAATTTCCTTTTGCAGTAACATTATAAAAATAGAATATATATGTTACCTCTTCTTGAGAAAGTCCCGCTCTGGGTTTGCGCTGGGATGGCCCAAAGAATGCTTTGATGCCCACACCAGCGCCGGCACCTCTAACACGTCCAGGATGCTCTGGGTTACCCAGAGCAACTGTCAATTCATCCCTTGTGCCCTGAGGGATGAACGTGCCTTGTTTTCTCTGCTCGTGCAGCTCCCGCTAATCACCATAAACAAAAATTGGTAAGTTAACACCACAAATAATCAATATTTAAATGATTGCTCTAAGAGTTGTATTTTACCATTTTTGCAGCCGCCTGAGCAGTTTCGGGCTTCTTTATTTCACCCTTCTTGTTTTTCCTGCCAGCTATCCAGATATCATGGCGAGGGAAGGGTGTGGCTGCAGACTCCTGAGTAGTCGCAGACTCCTGAGTAGCCGCAGACTCCGCCTGTAGTCTTTGGCGAACGCTTGCATAGCCTTTTGGACCCATAGTATGGTCATGTACATTCAGTGCACGCCTTGCTTTTTGTGCGTCACTGAGGGCCTAGTTAGTATGCACATTTATAATTACGTTAGTAGCACTAAATCTTAATCTTGAATAGGTGAATACAATGTATATTAATTAAAATGGGAGTGATGCCTAATACCTTGAATTCTTCAGATTTTCTTGAAGCAACAAAATTGTCCCAATCTTCTTTGTCCAAGAAGTTCCATTGTTCAAGGGCTGACTTCTTCTTCTTATCACCCTGTCTTATGTATTCTCTGTTCAGATTTGTCCTGTAATTCCTAAGCATCTTTCCAGCGCGTTGCATCACACTTTTACGATGCAACATCTCATCCAATGCAAACAGATTCTGTAAAATAGAAATGTTATTAACTAGTACCAAAAATATAATTGCAAATAATAGAATTTGTAATCTACAAAATAGAATTGCAAATAATAATAACTCACGCATAAATCTTTCCATATCAAGTCTTTCTTCGCCTGAGGAACTTTATGCCAATTATCATATTTAACACCAAAATGGCTTCGAGTGACAACCCCAAGATAGTTTATAAAATTATTGCGGTTCACTCCAATTGCATTCCCTCCATTATCAAACTCCACAACCAATTTGGATCCACTGCCACTCAGCGCAAGTAACTTTTTCAACAGAGTGATACCCCTTTTCTTGTTAAGTTTTTGTTGCTGCGCATCAAGTTGCTCAATTGCTTCAGTGGGTAGCTGTGCATCATCAACCTAAAATTTGACAAAAATAAACACACCGAATTAAGCCAATATAGAAATACAGGATATATGACATAACTAGAAGATAATGAATTTTATAGAAATACGGGATATGTTTTTAGAACTTACGTTGGTATCCTCGTCATGCTCGTCATGGACAGCATGCTCATCATGGACTTCATGCTCATCATGGACATCATTCTCATCATGGTGAGCCATCTGAAAATTTCATTAAAAAGGAAAACATTTAGCATTTGTATCAACTAGAATAAGGAAAACATTTAGCATTTGTATAAACATACACATTCTTATATATAATAAATTCACATTCTTATATATAATAAACATTCACATTCTAGGCCAACAAACACATTTCATGTCATTCTTATATATAATAAATGTGTACCACCTATCCCATCCTTGAACACCTAATCTCACTAGTAAGTGTATAATGTGTATTGGGTTTTCAAGAAAATTTCGGCAGCATTTCCCCGCTGTTCTCTAAGTACATATGTACTTAGAGAACAAACGGGGAAATGCTACCAAAATTTTCTCGAAAACCCAATACACATTATACACTTACATCCTAAGTGAGATTAGGTGTTCAAGAACAGTCCCAAACCGGGGACTATCCAAGATTTACTCCTAATGAGTAAATTTTGGACGGGTTTCTAGGCCAACAAACACAATAATAGATATCTACAATGAAGCCGGACTCCATACAAACAGTATATAATTTAGTGATTGTTCATTCTAATTTATATCAATGTACAAGTAATATAAAAAACAATGATTGTTCACATTCTAGGCCAACAAACACATTTCATGTCATTCTTATATATAATAAATGTGTACCACCTATCCCATCCTTGAACACCTAATCTCACTAGTAAGTGTATAATGTGTATTGGGTTTTCAAGAAAATTTCGGCAGCATTTCCCCGCTGTTCTCTAAGTACATATGTACTTAGAGAACAAACGGGGAAATGCTACCAAAATTTTCTCGAAAACCCAATACACATTATACACTTACATCCTAAGTGAGATTAGGTGTTCAAGAACAGTCCCAAACCGGGGACTATCCAAGATTTACTCCTAATGAGTAAATTTTGGACGGGTTTCTAGGCCAACAAACACAATAATAGATATCTACAATGAAGCCGGACTCCATACAAACAGTATATAATTTAGTGATTGTTCATTCTAATTTATATCAATGTACCAGTAATATAAAAAACAATGATTGTTCACATTCTAGGCCAACAAACACATTTCATGTCATTCTTATATATAATAAATGTGTACCACCTATCCCATCCTTGAACACCTAATCTCACTAGTAAGTGTATAATGTGTATTGGGTTTTCAAGAAAATTTCGGCAGCATTTCCCCGCTGTTCTCTAAGTACATATGTACTTAGAGAACAAACGGGGAAATGCTACTGAAATTTTCTCGAAAACCCAATACACATTATACACTTACATCCTAAGTGAGATTAGGTGTTCAAGAACAGTCCCAAACCGGGGACTATCCAAGATTTACTCCTAATGAGCCAATCTTGGACGGGTTTCTAGGCCAACAAATACATGTGTTGTCATTCTTATATATAATAAATGTCTATAAAGTACAGGCAACATGGTTAATCCTAATCAATAGAGCATTATTAAATAATAAATCAAGAAATCAATAGTTTCAAACAAAAGGTCTAGGAATCTTTACTAGACATTATATGTATCCCTAATCATCATATTTAACATACTACATTATTATGAACATCCAGATCAGATTAAGATCATACTATGTTATAACCATTGGTTTAATAACCCTATTTCTGCATGTACATGTTTATCAACTTTAAAACCCTATAATTCATGAAATCATTCTAATTCAATTTAATATGTTGGGATCACATAATTATATAATGACATCAGAATATATAGAAGAATCATAATTAACATGATTAACAACATGCTCATCAAACTAGGGTTTTCTTGAATATCATCTAATATTTGTGTACTAGACATTATATTTATCCCTAATCATCATATTTAACATACCATTATTATAAACATCCAGATTAGATTAACTCTAATCAAATACATTACATGCATTTTTATCACAACAATTTGATCGATGCATAAAAAAGCAGAGCAGCTAGCAGCGGGAAGACCAACCTTGTCAGAGGGAAGAAGGCAGAGGCTCTGGTGGCTCTGGCTGGAGAAGTAGCTAGCAGCGACGGCGGTGGAGGAGCAGCTAGCAGCTCCGGTGGCTCTGGCGGTGGTTGCGGCGGCGCGACGACCGTGGAAAAGCACCAGGCGGCGCCGAAGAGTCAGGCGTGGCGGCGGCCTCAGGCGCTTGGAGCAGCAGGGGCAGGCAGCAGGGGCGGGCAGTAGGGGCGGCGGAGAAGGGGGCGCGGAGAAGGAGGAGTGGTGGTGGAGAAGGGGGCGCCGGAGAAGGGGGCGCCGGAGAAGAAATAGCCGGAGAAATGGCACTGGAGAAGAAATCGCCGGAGAGAAATCGCCGGCAGCAGAGAAATAGGGTAATTGCTCGCAATGAAACAGAAGAAAGGGGAAGAGTCGGGCGATCGCGGAGTATAAGTTCCCATATAGCGTCGGTTGTTTGCATCCACCGACGCCTAAACATATTTAGCGTCGGTTGTTTGCAACAACCGACGTCCAATTGGACGATATTTTCATGAAATTGTTTGGCGGGAACAACCTTCCGCGTCGGTTATAACAGGATAACCGACGCTGAAAGTGACACTTTTTGCGCAAATTTTCATCGCACATAGGCGTCGGTGTATACCTACATGACCGACGCTGACAATGACACTATTTTTTTTTTATCTAAATTTGGATTTCGCGGCCGACTTTCAGCGTCAGTTTGTTATAAACCACCGACGCTGAATACAAAGCGGTACCCGTGTCTGGCTGGTCTTTGAATATAGACGTCGGTTTGCTTAAAAAACCGATGCCTAACATATAAGGCGTCGGTTTTCCTTAATAACCGACGCCCAGAAAAGTGACATTGAATGCTATTTCTGTAGTAGTGCTGGTCTTCCCTCCAAGGCTTGACCATTTCATGACCTTCCCTCATGGGCTTGGTGATCCACTTAGGCCACCTTCCCTCCTGGGCTTGGTGCCGTACTGGTCTTTCCTCCTGGGCTTGACCAGTTGTGTCACTCAGAGTTGGCATCCTTGGGTTCAAAGAATTTAAGTATTTTCATTTTTTATATCTTTAACTCTTCACTCCTCTAGGTGAGGATTAAGGTTATTTCAATACTTAAATACATTTGTTCACTTACCTTTTAAGGAAAAGTCCTAGCCTAGGGTGCCTTCATGGCTCATAGGAGGGGGTTAGGCTCTCTAGCCACAACCTGATCCTAAGATCTAGGTTTTGCCTCCTTCATAGGTCATTCCCACTCTTTGGGTTGACCCACCCCAGGTTGGCACACTAACCCTAAAGGTTTCATAGATACCTCCTTTTTTTATTAAGCATAACTTTTATCATTATAACATATAAACCCATGCTTGCTCAACCTCTGGAACACCCCTTCATGGTCTTTGTCCATTCAATGAACTTGGGTTGCCTTCCCCGCCAGGGGCTTGTCCACCATCACTAAACTTCTAGAGACAACATGAGGAGTTTGCACAAGTTATATAAACTTTCATTTTTCTCATATATATATATATATATATATATATATATATATATATATATATATATATATATATATATATATATTATATATATATATATAGATATTGGGTTCATAAATTTCTTAAGACCTCTTACATAAGCATTATGCTCCTCATGCACACTTGCATGGGAGACTGGGTTACCTAAACCCATCCCTTTATCTTTCTTATTCCCGATTTCAAGTTTCACATGGTAGTGTCCCATACCACCACACCATGTTCATTATTTAAGATTACAGTTTTTAGGGTTAGTGTTAGGGACGATACTCTACCTCTCATAGTTTCTGTATCCCTTGACTCTCTAGAGTTTTCATACCCTAATCTAAGTCCTTCCTCTATGTAAGGGCTTACATATACATGTATCTTTCTAGTGTCTTCCGTCTCTAGGGGGACCTACACGAAAGGTTACATCTTTTCACATTCTACTCCACTTATTAACATTTTCTTTTAAAAGCTTTTAAGCACGAGATGAGAAGTAGACGAAAATGTGAGATGAGGAACTTAATTTTTCTCTTAAAATTTCTAAGGATAATTTGAAATTATTAACTATTAAGTATTAGTTGATGAATCTATGCTTTGATACCAAATGTAATGACCCGCACTTTTGAGTGTCTAAAAGACCTTAAAGTCACAGATCGTTAATCATAAATTCTAGTATCAGATTCATGAAATAATACAAAATAGTAAACAATTTCCATTAATAAATAAAAATTTACATTTTTGCATCAAAACCTCCTCTAAGGAGTTACATAACTTTTAAACAGAATTAACTTATACAGGTGTGAAGATATACCATTAAAACTAAACCAACAGGAATAACTCGAGTGTATTCAACATCTTTATCTATACCCTCATGTCCACACTATCAAGTATATCTGGTACCTAAAACACTGATAAATAAATACGTGGTCAGTAGATTACTATATGGGTACGTGGGTTCAAACAATAATCAGATATACATATATAAGCAACATCTTTATCTTGCATATAAGAACATAAACTTATTTCATATTCCAACCCATATCTGGTCAACTACCTCAGGTGTAATCCTTGTCCCTCTGGGGCTCATGTGCATTACCCTTAAGATCCGTCTAACCCAAGGTTCAGAATTTTGTCATTTACTTTACATGATACTCACAGAAACTTTATAGTTTGCAAGAACTAAATAAACAAGCAAGAAGTTTATATTTTGTTCAATATCATCAAGAAACATCGAAAATCTCAGAATTGGATACATGTATTCATAAGCGTAACTACGTACCTTATGCATCGCAAAAACCATGCAAAATCTAACATGGACTTTAAGAGTGTATTCAAACATCCAAGCAACCAAGCATTCAATCTAAAATATACATATGACATATGTGTCACCATGTATTCTCTTTACATTAAACAGATCTAGACCCACTTCTAAACTAGGTTTAGGGTTGTATCGTGTTTGGAATAGGGATTAGGATTACAAACCCTAATTCCATCAAGTCATGATTTCTAAGATTACAAATATAGTTATGAATATTAAGTGAAACCCTAATCATCATATTAGACATATTAGACTCTTCATGATACCTAGATCACATTGTCATCATTAGAATATACCAAGATGTCAATATGAGTTTTAAAACCCTAAATCAACATATCTGAGATTACTAATATGGAACTTTCCATTATTCATCATTATCACAAATTTTCTTATTAGACATGACAATATCATGTTTTAACTCAGCATAATCAAATCTAATTAATTAAGCATCATACTACAACAACCTAGATCTCCCTTTCGAAAAATCATATTACAACACATACTGCATATACTTTTGGAACATGAAGAATAATAAGGTTTAGATAGTATTTTATTTGGATTCCTCTCATTTTTCTAAGAAATTTGTATATATAT
The DNA here is from genome assembly GCA_963693085.1 of Alisma plantago-aquatica. Taxonomy (NCBI): domain Eukaryota; kingdom Viridiplantae; phylum Streptophyta; class Magnoliopsida; order Alismatales; family Alismataceae; genus Alisma; species Alisma plantago-aquatica. The sequence continues at coordinate 1,173,171,035 of OY856410.1, forward strand.
CATGTCTTGATCTGATCATCCTACTAATTATTATAATTAGTTCAAGAAAAACTATTTATTTACCAATTGAATGTTGCCACTTCATCTAGGATTACCTTTGTCTTTATTCAAAATCCATCCAGCTTATACGGCCAGAATGACCTCTGTGCCCTCATGCTTTGAACATGATCTGAGGGGTATAAAGTTCATTTTCTACTTTCCCTTCTTCTAGATCGCACAGGAATCAGGTTCTACGTGCGTAGGCCGCAACAACGTAGTCTCGATCCGAACTCGTGCCGCACGGACGTGGCCATCCCCACCTCTACTCCGCACGAAGGCGATGCTCAGCCTAGCACACCTCTGCCTGCCCCCTTTAGCAAACCACCACGGCCATCCCGGCCGCCCTCCGACCCTTACTTCCTCCACTGCGGTCTGTGGTGGCCGTAAGGTGATAGAGAATCAATGTCGCCTCTGACTAGCCCACTCCATGAGGAGCAGCCTCGACCGGCATGACTTCTTTCGTTCTCCCTTCTCTGACCTCACCTGCCTACACGGCTCCATGCCCCGTGGTGCTAGCCAGCCTCCGCAGACCCTGCCGTAGCCCGCAATGGCCATCCCAGGGGAAGACTGCTGAAATCCATGCATTCTACAATCGCCTGCCCGCTCACATTGCACAACCCCGCGAGGGTTCCGTGCTGTGAGGGTACCGCTTGGAAAAGGTTGTTGGCATTCCATCCTTAACCATCGACCCTCCCTTCTTTAGTGTCGGGGTCCCATGGATGGCCTCCCATAGCCAAGATAAGCAGTATGACCAGATCCTTGCAGGGCAAGACCTGCTGCACTTGATGCTGCCGAACCTACGCCCAAACCACAAGGAGGGATGCCCCCTCATGAGAGACCCAACCTTGTATGCTGACCTACACCAACGGTGGCCTAGGCAGAACTCCCTCAATAGCATGGATAGCCATCGCCTCTCTCTTGTCACAAGGAGAGCATGAAGGTGGCTACCTGGTCGTCCTCTCGCTAGCCTCCAGGGTGTCACTGGCCGCAACACCATGGAAGAAGCCATCATTTTTCTTGCAAACTGAGAAGTATATTGACATGTCCTTGTCTCTGCTTTTCTTCATGGGTACCCCTTAGTCCACTATAAATAGCTATATCACTAGGGTTTACGGATTGATGACTTGGTGTCCAAGTTATACATAGTTGGTAAGGACTCTAATCTAGGAAGTAATTAATTATATTCTCCTTGTTTTCTATTACTTTCTTTATATCTATAAAACTCTGAGTGTTTATCTCATACACCATAAGCTAAAGGAAGAAACCCCCCTTTTTCCATATCAAGTCTTGGATTCAGTAGCCTTGTCATATAAGTAAACAAACAAACAACACGATCGTTCGTAAAGGTCTGCTGTGGGAGGGCGATTTAGGGCTTCGGAAGCATTGTTTGTCCGCGTTGGGCTTGGGAGAGAGGCTAGGCACTGGCAAGCACTGCCTGCTCTCCTTGGGCCTCTTCCTCGATCGGTGCTTGTTGGTGCTGTCTCTAGAAGAGAGTCACCTCCTCTCCATTCTCTGTTTCTTCTCCGATCTGGTTCTTAGGCGTCTGGGTCCCTAGGCTTCAGTTCGTCAAGATTCTAGAATAGAGGTTGTCTTCAACCATGACGGTGCTTGTGGTCTGTTTGCAGGGGGACATAATTATTGGAGGTGGGCGGATCTTAGCCGATCGTGGTTCTAGGAGGTAGATTTAGGTTGTTTTCATCCAATTTCTTCTTTTCTGTGGCAGGTATCTACCTTTTTAGTTATCGTTTATCAGTGTGTTTCAATTTGTTGGTTTAATTGTTGGTCCTACTCTAAGGCGACACCCCTCTCCTCCATTTTGGTTCCTCTTTTTGTTTGAGTTTATCTATCGTGGTCGCTTGTTGGTCAGGTTCATGCCTCGGGTTCCTTCTTGGGAGGATGGTGAGCTCGGGCGCCCCTTGGTGCTTCAAGTAGAGGAGGAGAAAGTTGGGTTTGTGCTTCATGTGGGTCTTCCACCCCCTATTCACACTGGTGGTCAGGAGTGGTGGTGGAGTTCTGGGCACCCTCTACTCCCCACCTTTGTATCTGCATGAGCCATCCTTCCTATTTATCTACATTGTTGGGGTTTGGCCTCCTTCCTGGGTCTCATGGTTGGTGCAACATAGTGCTCATCGCTGGTAGTTGTGTTTCTAGTCCAGTTTTGTGTGGTGTTGTGTCTGTGTTGTTACATTGTGGTCGAGCTCTTTGTTAGGTGATCTTTCATTGTCTTCATGATGGTAATCTCTATCAGTGGCTATGGAAACTCCTCTCTGGATGTATTCATAGGCTCTTGTAGATTGATGAATTCCATCCCAGATAGATGTTGTAGACAACCACTACAAGAGGTGGACGGTGCTGAAATGTACCTATCACATCCCAATCTGAGCCTTGTGCTATGTCTTTCTACAAAAGTTGTTGCTTGGTTACTTTATGAGAGATGTCTATCTTGTTGATGTCGTATGGCATACTTTTAATGATATTGAGCTATTTTCAAAAAAAAAAACAACACTTCCTCGTCTTATTTTATAAGGATTTGGTTGAGATAATCCTATGCGCAATACTAGCCCTCCAAGCAAACACAAATAAACCTTCAATTAATTACTTAGGTCATCATATAGCTTACTTTATTTTGGATGCCTATTATGATTACGAACATCCACAATATCCAAAATCAAATCTCATGGCCCATATGTACACTTCAATTACCCAATTGGGCTTAAAAGTGACCCTAAGGTCCATGAACTACATCTTGGGCCTTCCAAAGGATCCAAAAATTACATTTTTAATTACCAAATTAAGGCTTTGCTATTCATAGCATCTTATATTAGCCTCACATGGTCGCATATGCTCAAAGCACATTATTACCTTAATTTAATAATTTATTATGAATCTAGTGTTTGGAATCATCAAACAAGATCCCTCAATCACTTCATTGTTAAAGGTTCCCTAATTTCAATTAGGCTTGAAATCTACGGATTTCAAGGATGTAACACATATGATCTCATTGTTCAATTCCTATTTCTGAAGACATATGCCATTGTGTAATATCATTCTTTAGACATCTATCATTTTATAACATTATATCATAAATGAACAAAACATAATAGTCAGAATTGCTTTTATTATTATCAATCAATTACATTATGCCTCATTACAATATTCATATGACTGGGTCTTTGGGCATAATTACCAAAAAATGGATTCTTCTTCTTCACCATGACATTATTCAATCATTGATATTTTATGAATAATTTCTTAGAACCATCCTTCCTCTTAACGATTAAACTAGAGCACACCACAGGGATGTCCTTGACTGAATCAAACCCTTATCTGACAACTTCCAAATCTATTTATTCAACTTTGTTAACTCTATAAGTGAGATCCTATTTGATGCTTGTTCTATGGACTATGTGCTAGGGATTTTATTCATCTCAAATCCATTATCACGATGAGGTGGAAAACTAGAAAATTCATCAAGAAATACATCCTAAAACTCACACACTATTTGTAGTTTTAGATGCTAGATCACATCATGTTATTATCTACAATGTGCGCCAAGGAAGCCTCAAAACCTTACATCATCAACTTCTCTACAAAATTCATAGAAAAGAGACAAATAAGGAGAATCTTTTAGTCTCCTTAGAAAGTCCTCGAGACATTCCCCTTCCAAAATATAACAACACTGGATGCACAATACAATGCCATCTTATACTTATTTAGGGTGTCCATCACAAGGATCACATTGAATATGTAGATGTTATGTGGAATGAGGTCCACTTGAATGATGTGTCTAAAGAAAATAAGAACACATTAACTCTCATAAAACTACAAAACCAGCTAAAAGGGTTTTGAGATAAATATTATTAGATTGGTCACTAACATGCAAGTTACAATGTATAATCTTTTCTTTGGTGATAAATGAGTGTGTCACACCCATGTCAATCAAAACACTCACACACACACACACACACACACACACACACACACACACAGACACACACACACACACACACACACACATATATATATATATATATATATATATATATATATATATATATATATATATATATATATATATATATATATATATATATATATATATATAAAGTTAGAATGAAAAAGTATGACATGTTATGAAGACTCCTTCAGGAAGACTCGTGGGATTGAATTAGATTGTTGTCAGCTATTTTGCTCAGCCTTGGTTTCTTCCGACATATTTTGATGATTGTATGAGGCTTGACAACCTATGGGAAATGCTATATTTTTCCTTTATTCTAGCATGCATCCTAGTTCAACTGTGGGTAGAACATTCATTCTTATGTGTCGAGTTTGGTTATAGGGGAAGCAAATTTTTTATGGAGATGTACGTGAACCTATTGGAACAATCAATGATATATAACCCATATTGCATGCCTCAAATGGCAACGTTACTCAACCTCTACCCCTACTTGGTGACCATTGTTGTGATAGAATAAACTTTTGATGTATTTGAATAGGTAATGAGATATTTGGATCCATGTCGAGTTATTTTGAGGCTCCCAAGTGTTTTGGTAAACTTTAAGTGTTGATTGGTGTTGATATCACGAATACGATCTCTTAGCTTGTGTCCTTTTGAGGTATTTAACTAACATGTCAAACAGTGGGGTTTTGACGCTAAGTTTGAATAACATCTTGAGCTATGATGAAGAGGTTCTTAATTTTGGTGACATTGGAATGTTCCTAGAAGAAGCTATCCAAGTTTATAATTGAATAAACGATGTCAATCTTGATGTACTCTAAAATAACATTTTATTAAGACTTAGGCTTGATTAAAATATGTCACACGCCATGGGCCTTTTGGGATGAGGTTGCTCGCAAATTAGCTTTGATGAGAAAGGATCCTAATGAATTGGCACTACAGCCTTAATCCCCTTTATGGTTAGGGATGATTACAGAAGGCCACTTCTCCATGACGTGATGCTCGGAGATCGTGGTAGAAAGGAGTTTCTGATCGAGTAGTTCGTTTAGTCTAGTCTAAAAGGAAGCCAACAACAAGTTTCTAATTCATATGCCCACCATATGCGAGAGAGCAGTTCTCCCTCTTCTCCTCACGACTTCTATGTCCCCTGTGGCATGTGTACCTAGCGTAAGTTCAATGGAAGGAGGAACCACCATTGACAATCTTGAGAGGTTGTCGATCATTTAGGTGGTCGAGTGAATCTCTTGGGCGTAGTAGGACCTGACGAGTAGGAGGATCTCTTTGTGGTTCACTCGCCGGAGCAATCCTTCTTCACAGCGACGGCTGCGAGACACAGACACACCAAGTATCGGGCAAAGAACGGATGCAAGTAGCGTCAAGCCGAGAACGACGCCAAGCGTCAGTCCAAGTGGATCCAGAGGAAGAGGAGACATTTACTGCTGATTTCTCATTGGAGTTTAGGCCACGAAGGCAGCCAACGGCTCACGGGCGTGGAGCTTAAGAGTAGTGAAGGAGGTGAGGATCTGCAATGATCCCTCATCGGAAATCTGTCTAGGCTTAGGCGGCGCCAGTGCAAGCACACACAGCGCTGGGTAGACGGCAGCGGCCGTGACCATGTGAAAATGCAGGGGAGAGAGAGTCAGAGATCAGGAGGAGGAGGCACTATTCTACTACTTGCCGGAGGTGAGCTGTGCAGCGGCGCCGAATAGATCCCAGTAGTGGTGAGCAGGTGCGGGCGGAGTGTAGCCAGAGACGAGGCCTACGGCGGCACTGCATCATGGGAGAAGAGAGACCTTGTGTGGGACTTTTCTCACGGGTGCACGGAGAAATCCCAGGCGGCGGCGTCGCTAATCCCAGTGAGACTCACGCAAAGCGAGAACCTGTGAAAGGGAGAGACGCGAACCGGCCGCAGCGAGCAAACCAGATCGCTTAACCTTGGTTGCCACGTGGCGGCGTGCCACTGGCTGAAAAGGTAAATATTTTCAGTAAATATCCAGTTCTTAGATGAATAATAGAAAATAGCCCGCTTATCAAAAAAATAAGTATAATATATCAAAATTCTCAAAAAAATGCATAGAACAAGTGGGAACCATTATATTAGGCTTTTGATGAACTAATCTCTGTGATATTATGTAAGATATGTAATGCTTGTCTAATAGATAATAAATGTCAAACGATGGTTTAAAATTATGGAAAAATATCAGTAAGTCTATAATAATGTTTATAATGCACCTGATGTCATTGATGATCATGTCCATGCACGAAATTATGTAATTACTTAATATGGCTAATTAGGGCTTATAACCCTAATTAATATATAATAAATACATACATTGCTCAATAAATGATGAAATTTACAGAGTAATCTCATATCAGTACCTGGAACCTCATATTTAAATATGATATCAGGATGATACACAGAATCTGTGTTATATGACGATTTTTGCTCTTAATGTGATATAAGCCCTAATAGGCTTAAGGAACATGATCTAGGGTTAATATGTGCACATAATCATATGAAATCAAATAATCAGATTATTGATCATAATATGGAATACAACATCAGTAATGTCAATCCTAGATAACAAGAAGAGATAGACAAGAAATAATAATGAGAATATATTAATGAGTAAGAAAAACCTAATGAACACGATTAGGGTAAAGATGAGATGTAAGATGATGTGAATCTGATGATGGTACATATGATCTTATGTTAATCAGGTTTGACCAAGGATATAGTTGATATCAGGGATATATGTGATTAAGTTTATCTCTTGATCAAGGTACATTATTACCTCTTACTTGGTTTAATATACAATATGCTTGTGTTATATGTGTAGTAGAGTACTTGGCATATGGTATTGGATGAAGTGTCTGTTCTTGTATGATATCTTGCTTGATTTTCTATACTTATGGCTTTGAACACTTGAAACATAATATATTTGTTCCATTATATGAAAGCACTATATCTCTTTGGTAAGCATAGTGCTAGTGAGTGATCTATCTCTTTGGTAAGCAGATCACATGTACAATGATCTATCTCTTTGGTAAGCAGATCGTAAGGCCTGAATGCATCTATCCCATTGGTAGGCAGATGCACGAGCATATAATGGAAAATGAGCTTAAAACATGTGTTCTCTTTTGTTGATGAACATCTTTGTGCAAGTATATGATTTTCTTATATTTCTTTATAACTTCCAAGTATTAGTTTTATCTTATTGCCAAGATATGATGAGAGGTAAATAAAAGACACGTAGGCATACTCAGTACAATATTGTGCTGACGTGTACCGCATGTAATCTTTTGTTTAGGTTGTGGTTATGCTCTTGAAAATCCAGGATAGAGAGAGTTGTGTAGCGAGCTGATGTACAGGTGGACTCGTTGTCTTAAGATCCTGTAGTTTAGATGTAGTACATGTATGCGTATAAGTTTACTATTCAATGTGTAATATCAAATGTTGTAACTATTCATGTTGTAATTATATGTTGAATGGTGAACATGTGTGTATGGTTTTATTATTGTTCATGTACATGTGCTACTGATTGTTTTCCTTCTGACTCCCTTGATTTTCTTCTTCTTAGCCTAGTGTGTGGTGTTTAAATTGGGATTCTCACTGAGGTGAGGGTTTCAATTTGGACGTCACACATCAGATTAAGTTTTATAAAATCCAGGGATGTCACAATTGTGATTGTGCATGTGTTACCAATTTAAATGTAGCACTACTCTACTATATCTACTAAAAATGTTGCCTCGATGGTGTAGAAAGCCTGAACTTTTTTGAACTCCCAGAATCATTTCTCCTCTTCAATGGCCCACTAGTGGCCATCAATACCCTTCAATAGGAAAATCACATGATTTATCTTTTTTTATTATTATTGAGAGAACTAACCTCATAGAAGCACCATGTTTGTAACTAGCCACTAGGTTGCGAACCTAGATCCCTTCATAAGGGGACACCATGCCAAACCACTCCAACCACTCCTCCTAGGCTACATGCTTTACCTTGTCTTCATCACATATGTATAGAAAAAGAATATATTTTTTCTCACTATGTCAACCACAAATCTACATCCAGTGGAGTTGTGGTAACTGAGTATTTTATGGTTTTGCATGCTTCAACCTTAATAATGTCTTTCTCAAACCTATAGACTCGATGTTTGAAGAGGATACATTGGCAGTAGGAGCTGGTACCTTTTGGTGAAAATAGTGAATGTGGACATCATCTATCAGAACATATTCTAAAAGGTCCGATAAAAATGTATTATCAGGTTCAAAGGTATGGTCATGCTCTACTCTAGACCTATCTTCGATACTCTTCCTTTGGGAGCACGCTACCTCTATCCACTTCCTGGCACATACTCTTAGCCTATTCTTCATGATGTCATGCCATATCTACAAAACAATAACCAATAGTTAGATATGATGGACACATAAGAACATACACAACAACCTAATCATTTGCCCATGTAGACTCAGTGAAAATCGGTCGTGATACCAAAAAATTGAGGCACCCCACTTCTATAAGGGGTTGAGTCACTAAAAACAAACATCAATCTAAAAGCAATGATTATCATCAGAAAATAATTATATTATCAAAACATGGAACAAAATATCAAAATATCATAGGAAAAGATATTAGCAAAGATCTTGAATTTTATATAAAATTTCAAGAGAGAGAGATATCAATAAAGATGTAGAACTTTCTATGAAATTTCCACAGTTACATTTACACTCCACAAATTATGGTTTCTCACGCATAAAACAAAAGAGATGTGATAGCCAGAAACTAATAGCTGAAAACCCATATAACAGGCACAACATATGAAAGGAACACATCTCAAAATATCAACATGTGTATATAACCACTTTATAAAATTACCAGCCATGACCTATGTATAGGATGACCCTATAACTACCTAACTCAAACACATAAACATCAGCTACATCAGAATGATGTCAGACAGATTATGACACTAAGAGACAAGCACACCACACCTACCTACAAATTATTGGCATCCATCACCAGACTATCTCTCAATCGGTTCATGGAATGCTCAACCACTCACCTAAAATTTTGGAAAACCATGTGGTGAGATTCCAAGTCCCAACAATATGATATAGAACCTAAAACTTGTATTACATAAAAACATTTATGCATGATTATGAAAAGGCAATTAACATTTATACATTTGAATAAGTTGTGTACTTAAAATTATACTCTTAACACACAACATATATATACCACTATTAATACCTAAGCAAGATATAAAACACCTATATTTCATGTAGTAGACAATCACAAACCATGAGAAAATCCATGATTTTGACAAATAAACTTAAAATATATTCTACATGATCGAGTTACATATTTTTAATATGCACTAGAATGTTTGGGTTGACCACTCAAAACACTAGCTAGATTCTATAAAGACATACTAGAAATCGGTATGATATATAAGGGTATTTAGATTCCATTAGATTTCTCCACTCAACCTTAAGAGAAGTGCATAACTAAAAGGTAGATTGCTCACAAGCCAGGCCTACTATGGGAATGAATTCAAACTAGATCCAAACATCAAATAGCATTCTTGGGTACAAAGTTCATGACACAAACTGAGGGTATCAACCCATCTATGATTGAGACATGACCTCATCCATTCTTGATTAAATTCATGTTTTAGTTATCATCAGACCATTAATCATAATCGAGTCCTACATATAACTTAAAGTTGTTTGGGTATGCCTACCCTTATTGTTCCCATATATTCACATATATATATATATATATATATATATATATATATATATATATCTTCATGCTTCCTATTCAATCTACATGTCTCTTAAGATCATCCCATTATTCTATTTCCCCCAATGGCATAGGGCAATAAGTGTAGGGACTCATGGCTCAATATGGTTAGTGTTGTACTTGATTAATTAGATTGATTATTATTTTATGACTATATGAAATAAGTTACATACAACTAGTAACAAGATGATGACAAAATTAATCAAGGAATTGAAACTTCAGAATATATAGAATGAATTAATATAAAATTCCAACTTCTAAATCAGGGTGCACTATAATGTCTCCTACATAAAACAAGGACTTTCAATAAATATTGAGCATTACAAGCCCTAACATGCAAAACAAATAAAAATGTCCAATCCTCTCCAGGATGTCTTACCAAGTAACCATAAACTATGTTCACTTGGAGACATCATGATCATCTAAAGACCTCTCATCTCCTTGTAAGAAACAACAACACATCACTTAAAAGATATAAGTGACATACAGATCTCGTGATCATGATAAAAGAAAAGATACTTTCAAGTATAGACACTCCATTCCTATAAAGTAGCTCCAACTTCATATAATTTTGGCAACATAGCAACTAAGTTAAATGACTTCGAATATTATAGGGAAGTCCCCAACATGAAGGGATAACATGTAGTTCTTATTTGATATCATAGGCTGAAATTATGTATATGCATGCTAAAGAATCATGTCTCTGACATCAAGGAGATATTCTTCACATTAAACATGCAATTATGTATTCTCTTTATATTGAATTAGAATGATACACAATTCTACCTTTTAGTATATGAGAGGGATTACAAGAAAGATAAATATGTACATGTATTTTTAGGTAGTAAATGTAATGTATGTTGTATCATTGCCTTACAGATAGTGAAGATGAATCCACCTTAAGATGACTTTGGGAAAACCTTGAGCTTCACCCTTTAGGATCCAAGATGATCATTGCTCAAGAAATCTACATTCTCTTGAATTATGTAAGATTTCATTTATTAAATATTGCCTCATCACTAGCTCCATGGCCTAAGAGAAGCTATGGCAATGAAGAAAAAGGAAATCAAGGTGTATGACTACTACAGTTGAAACCATAAAAGAGGAATGTTGAAAATGAAGATAAAGAATAAAAGCTTCAAAGAATTCTATTTTACACCTATGGCTTCATATGTTAGTAGCTTTTTTGTAGGAAAACTCCAGTCTACAATAGGTAAGTGATAACTAGAACTCCATTGGTTGTGCAGTGATCCATGTTCTCAATTGTTCTCCCAGACTTTAGATACATCAGTTGATATCATTGGTATCTACCATCATTCCAATAACATATGACACCCATTGGTAGGATAAGATTAATATCGATCAATTAATCTTCCCAACGTTCATTGTCATCATTAGTTCCATCTTCCATTGATTCTCATCTGATGAGGCATCGATGACCAACTGGCTATTTTCCACATCAATTCCCAACCTATGAAGAGTCACCAACCCACCAGCTAGCCCCATAAGTCCTCAATAGAAGAAGTGTAAATGACCATCTATTTCAACAACTCATAAATAGATGAATTTGATATGAGTCATCTGATGATGACAAGAAGGCTCCATCAATCTCCATCAAATAGATCTGACAATTAATGAAAACACACAACGAGAAAATACAAGTTGTTTTCTTCAGTTCTTAACTAATGAAAAGGTAGGCCACTTGATTAGGTGATCTTAGTTCACCAAACCAAGTCCAAGCTAGAGGGAGAGAGAAACCATGGTTATGCGTAAATCAAAAGATGGACCTCCTATCATGGAGAATATGCACATAGGCCCTCACAAGAAAAGCACGAACTAGCTAATTTCATAGATAAAACAAGCATGTAAGTAAAGGATCTAAACCATAGTTAGGCTAGAAAAGCATGTTTAAGATACTAACCTAGGATAGGGGTCTTAAATTAAGGGTGTATTGTTGTAAACTTGAGTTTAGGTAATGTGCCTTATCCTGTCACCTATTTGTTTCCATTCCATGGTCATGCATATGATGTTATCACTACTAGTACCTCTTGGACAATATTTGTGATTTTTTCGATCTATTACAAATACATGTATTAATTTGCACAACCATTTGCATGCTAATGTTGCACTTAATTAAGTTCAAAATGACCTTCGACGGTACATAAAAAGAACCATTTTCCTTGCAATTTAGCTGATGGATGAGCTTATCATGTAATCTATTTTGTTGATGTTTTCACTAAGTTATATCTACTTTCTTAATGATCCTAGATACATGAAATGTTGTTTAGGATTCTATAATAAAGAAAAGGACTTTCATTTGATAAAGTAATCTATACCTATTTTTACCACCAATTAAGCATAGTAGGATGTAGGTCAATTACAAATTGAATCTAGATACATTCATAAAGGCTTAATGGTGGAGCTCTAGTTGGTTGAAACTCATATTATCTGAATGACCTCAACCCTCATTAGGGAACCTAGTCCATTACACCAATTTTTATTAAAAAAATGACAAACTCATTTAGACCTTGTTAGGTGTCTGTGTTGTTCCTGGGATTGATCAAATTTTATGTATTGTTTATGCTTAAGCCACACAACATAGAGATATTAGATGGATTATGGGTTGTGATTCCAAGATCAATAGATGCCACAAAGAACAAAATCAAACCCTGAGTAAATGTCATCATAATGATATAAACAATCATACATTTAAAAAATTTATTCTAAATAACATCCTTATCAATCTGTTTACCAAAAATTCCAATTTTATGTGGAATAGAGGAAAATCTACCTTCAGAAACAAACTTTGATTACTACTATCCCCTTACTTTCTATAAAGCTTCATGTCATACTATCTTGGACCACATCATGTACCTTGGACTTCCCATATCATCTTATACTCTCAACAAATCAATGCGTAAACCAATCATTAACAAAATTGATATCATATTTCTATCGTTGAAAATAAAATTCCTCAACAGAGTTGGATGCCTTACTCTTCTCAACTCCACATTAACTCCCATCACTAAATTCTTCATCAGTTGCATCCTCTTATAACCAAAATAGTTGCACAACTTGGTAAAATAAAATGCAAGTGTCTATGGGTTGATTCAGATCCTAAATCTAAACTATATGTCGGGCACAATAACAAAATTTGTAAACTTAGGATCTTGATGTTTATGCATAATCATCAACATGAAGGTACATTTCTACTTCCTCATCAACAAGTTTATTGACAAATTGTGAAAAAATACCACTATTTGGAGAGACCACAATTTGATTAAATATTATGAACACCACAATCACTGATGTAACCCTTAGAACTCCAAATCCATACCATTGTGGCAATACAATGACAAATAAATCTACATCACCCAATTTCAAGACACAATATTTTTTATTGATCCTTGGTTTGATGGTTCCTTTCTTATATGAATCTTATGGTTGTCAATATATAATCCATTACAAACATCGTCATCAATAAGGCTACATCTTTATAATATAAAAATACACAACTCCATGAAGTGTTGACTCCTATCTTGTTAGTTTATACCTGATAAACTAATAACCATAAAACATCAGCTTAACCCATACCATTCAGGTTCAAATATTTGTTGGATTCAGGAAATTCATTATACAATTGACAAAGAATAGAATTGCTTCACTCATCTTGGAATTTATATTCTCTTTGGAAAGAGAATTTGTAGCTTCCACTTCTAACCTAATATCTTGTTATGTCTTATTGGTCACAATCAACTCCTAATCCATACTCGTTGGCACTCAAAGGACTTGAAAGGGCCACACCAATGTTTGATGTGCAACAATATATCATATGATTGTATTCATCTATTCTTAACATTTTCTGACACTAAATACACTTTATTATACTTCATCCTCAACGATGATACATATACAAACAATTGTGTTTATCCTCACAATATATTCTTTTATGGTTCTCCTTGAATCCATATTATTTGACATAAATTTATCCTTGCTAGTTGTTCTTGTTGGTTTATATGGAATGAGAGAAACCTATGATTTCATAATAATTATTTCTTACATTATAGATAGATGTAACATGTTCTCTGACTTATAGCAATATATTTGATTTTCTTTCAATTGATGCAGGTCAGTAATAAAAAAGATGTGCCAAGGAGGTCTATGTTCATGGCATTTTTCTTATAATGTTGTGTTCTCTATAAAAGACCCATTTTTGTTCGAATAAATTTTAGATGAATCAGAAGAGGTTGTCTGATTTTTAACCTTAGCTACTATTTATCCTTCATGTTTGTTTGTTACCATATGTTTCTTTTTAGGGTTTTTTCAAGGGATCCCCTCACTATGATGAACATTTGTCATGACAGAAACCAACATTTTGAATGAAATATAGGTACTTTTTTTGAAATATTCATCACTTTTTTTACAAATTTACATATTTTGCAATGGTGTTCTCTATATTAGGTATTAATGGATTGAATGACTTTCACTAAAATGACATTTTGGAAATCATACATAGGAATCAAGTGATGTCTTGTATATAATTCACTCACAATATAAAAGGGCTTTGATAAAATTTGACATAATCTAAGTGTCTCCAAGTACTACCCCACATGGAAAAAGGCAATGAACGTAGATTATGTGGTAGTCACCTCGTATTACACATGCATTATGCCATTTTTGTGAAATTTCTTCAATAGTTTATGCTTAGTATAGGGACCATTGAGCATAGGATATATTATCCTTGTAAATTTCTACTAAACAGTTAGCCAAGAGACAATTGATTGTTAACCTATATATGTATGTACACTTTTAGTTTAATTAGTTGATATTGATATAACCAAGCATTCCAACACAATCAATCCTTGTAGTGAGGTGAGACAATGAAATGATGGTGTGATCAATAGATTCAAGAAATTCAACAAAAATGTCTTAGGTGTTTAAATGATGGTGTGATCAACAGATTCAAGAAAAAACATGTTGGAAATATTTGATTTTCAAGTTATTGTATAGAAATCCATATTAAAAGTGGAAGAAATTATTCATGGATATAATAAAGAACAAAATAAGAATTTAGAAGAATATATATGTGAAGCAACATCATCAAGATCATTGTTGTGAAGACAGAATCCAGCACTTAGCATGCTTTAATTAACAACTTGCTCCCAAACTCATTCAACTCCATATCAAGTATTGTCTCCCAGTTCTAGTAAGAGATCACTATTGAAAATTTCATTTTTTTTCTCAAACATAGCTGCAAACCATGTCACGGGAATCTCACTAAGATAAAAATGATGGGTAGTATCTTCAAATCACGTCACTAGAATCTCACTCAAATACAAGCTAGAATAAGGTGTGTATTAAGGGCCACACACACAAATAGTGGGCAACAGATAGCAAGACTAGTGGTCAAATGAGAGGAAGTAAAAAAAAATCTTTCATCTAGGAGTGTCACAAACATGATTACTAATGCAATTATCGTAAATGAAACACTTTCAATAACTGGAAAATTGATTCATACATAGTTTCTGTCAATAGAAAACTACATCATATATATATCCATAAAGTCTAATCTATTGGTAAAATAACTAAGCATGATAAAAATGTATCTAAACTTTGGATCGTCTTGGTGAATGGAACCCTACTAGGCAAGCTTGAAAATATCCTAGACCTTTTCTTGTCCTTTGATCTTCAGTTGCTCCAAACCCTACGAACATCGCATCGCCATCCATGCATTGGGAAAAACAATCGTTATAGTAAGTGGCATGAGTATTCCAAAATGTACATTAATAAAAAAAACTAAAGATGTTATAAAATATTCTTGGACATTATAAAACTAATATCAATGTTGATTCAAATCTGGAAACATAATATCTCTTAAATTATTTAACTCTTATCTTTATACTCTATCTTTTTGGAGACCTATACTACAGGTCTCATGACCAACACCAAAGTGTCTAGGTCATACTTATCTTATCTAAACTCCTCTCATCACACTCATGGATGAGATCACATACATGCTCTAATCTAAAGTATGTTTTACTTCCACTTTTTATCTATTTGTGGCCACCTTTATACAATAAGTCCTCCTCTGTGACACCGAAGTGTCCTCTATGGTGCAATGCACCCTCTGTTGGCACAACGTGCCCTCTGTTGAAACTGAAGTGTCCTCTATGGTGCAACTCACCCTCTGTTGGCACGATGTGCCCTCTAAAATGGAGTAAACACTCCTCTGAATTGGCAACAGATGCCTATGAATCGTCCTGGGACTCTATGAATGAGGACTTATTATGTAATGTATTATGTGAAGGTTTTGAATTAATTATCTTAACTTTATCTTTACTAAACTCTGAATCTGAACTTATCTGAAATTGAGTACTCAACACATACTTAGTTTTGAATCTGAAATCTAAATCTGAATCTCTACTCTTTAAAATCTGAACTGAATCTATTATAGAATTTGGATATGTATCTCAAATTACAGCATAATTGAGATTGGGGCCTATAACCCTTATCATGTATCTTTATTCAAAATTGGCTACTCACACAGTGAGTAGTCTAAGTCTGAATCTAAATCTCTTATTCTTAAGTTATAAACTAAATTCAATATTGGATTCGAACTTGTATCTCATTATCTGGGTAAACCTTATTCTAAAACTTTGATTTGGTAAGATTACTTCATTATACCAATTATATCATACATGAGTTTAATGTCTTATGAGACAATATTTGAAATGAGTATAGAAATACTAAGTATACAAAAGTAACTTATGTAATGTGTATAGCTAAAGTATGATATATGATTCTGGGCAAGATAACTCATTCTCTGTTAAAACCTCATCAAAATCTGATCTTAATGGACTTAATTCTTAAATCATAAACCGTAGAATAAAAACTTAGAAAATCTTAACTTGCATCTTAATCATACTCAATTTATATAAAATCTCATTAAGTCTGATGTCAATACATTTGTATGAACTTAAATCTCAAACCTTAAAGTGGAAATCATATAGATTCTCATTGTGCAACTCAATCATGACTCAATGTCTCATAATTTGATAATATCATCACAAACTCATGTTGCAATATCTGTAGTCCCACTAGTACATTTATCCTGGAAATTAGGTCATGGTCTACGATCACTGCGTATATAAGAAACCTTGATGACATGTTCCTACTTGAATTCTTGGCATTCAATTATACCAATACATGAGGTAAAATCTTAACAACATTTTATACATGTAATCTCAATACATGATTAATGACCCTAATAACATATTTGTACTTAAAATTCTAATACATTGTTGTATCACATAATCATGAAAGGGTGGTAGTCTTATTTTTATCTTATATCTTGTAGTCCTGAATATCCATATAAAATATCTTTAAGGGATATTATAGAAATATATTTTCTTATCCTTCTTATGAACTTAAGTCATGATCTAGAATCCTTCCATGACACATCACTACTTAATGTGTTGAGCATATGAATTTCTACAATCATAAGAACACAAAATATTTCTTACATATTAACTTCCAATTTAGGAAATGAAGGTCTTAACTAATAAGCATGTAAATGTACTTGGTTTGATAAACATAAATACTCATGGGCATGAACCACTTACATTTTGCGCTGATGATGTCCTTAACTTAGTCTTGATTCCTTATTCCAAATCTTAATCACCTTATTCAGATATTCATAACCTAACTTATCCTTCATCATCTAGCCACATGCCAAATCTGATTAACAACATGATTGTATACATGCATTAGATTCTCATCATTAACTCTAATTATCTTCATTTTAGGGTTTTGTCCAAGTTAGGTTCTAAGTTTCTTACTTATTCATTGGATGATCATATACTGATCTAGAGGTCATCATGATGGTGTGGTTCAATTTTCATGCCATTACCATGTTCCATGAATTATATATGACCATTGCAAGGTTTAAGGTGTTTATATGTATTCTAGGCTCAAAAGACTCACAGTAGAGCATCTAGATCATGATTCATCAAGTCAAGAAGTCCAGACATAAAAGATGGTTTAGATCATCAAGAATAGGCCATAATAAATTCATTAAAAGTATGGTGATGTCCACTAGTGTCTAGGCACCATGATCCAACATGGGGTAGCAACATACAATCACACGTGTAATTAGGGCCACATAAGACAATCATTTAGAAAAAGATCTTGGAATGCAGTTAGGGCCATAGCTAAGCACAACTTGCTGATTTTAAAGGTTAGTGTAAGACTGTATGTCATTTCAAAACAAGATTATTAATATGGGCCAGACATCATCACTAATGTGTCAAATAAGTCACATATGGGCAATATGGGTAAATTAAGAGAAATCAGATGATTAGGGATCCGATGAAGTTTAATGGTGCATAAGATTAACTGATTTGATGAGCAAGAGAGTACAAGTTTATCAGCCATTCAAACTTCATCATAATCATGCATTACATATGTTCAATCATGGTCAAAGATCTCATTTTTAGCATAAAAGATAAAAAGGAAGGGGTTTTAGGGTCTGAAACTATGCTCAAATTGTAGATCATTTTGAGAGGATCGATTTGATATATAATTTTCTATGTTTGGCCTTAAGATGGGGAGATATTGATTTTACAACTTTTGTTTTAGAACTATATTAAAAAGGGGGCCATTACCTATAATATCATGCAAATGATCTGGGACGTCCGCTTGTGGGAGCATCGTGGTCCTACCACAATCCAGTGGCATTTGTAGCTCCTCTTTCTTGCATAGTGCCAACTCCAAGCAGTGCCTAGGTCCGCCGGAGAGAAGAGAAGAAGGAGCATACAAGCTCAGGGGACTAAAGAGAGTGGTCGGTGGATTTTGTGGTAGGAGTGCAGACTTGTGGAAGGTCGTTTTGAGCACAGTGGTGGACGAGGGCGTAAATCCCCAAGTGACAAGCGGCGGCGGCAGCCAGGTCGAGTTCACTAGAGTCGCACGTGTGTCATGCTGGATGCAGTGGGGGCATCGACCGAGGTGCCGACTACCATCCCTATGGCTTGACGCATCCAATGGTCTATCCATCTTGTGTTGCGATGGCCCGATGGATGGGTTTCTTTGTGGCGGCACCGACAAGCTAAAGGTAGGAGATGAAGTTGGAAATCGAGCTAGAGAGCAAGGAAATGTGAGGAAAGAGAAGAAAAGAGTTGGGGAAGAAGCTTTATAGACAAAAATAGGGTTAGATACAAAAACAAGGGCTAGAACGAGGACAATGGAGGAGCTTGAAGGGGGTAAATGGCGGCCATTGTGGCTCACGTTTGTGGCTGGAACGAGGGTGGGGAACACCCCTAGCTTTCAGATCTCAGATTGGCCATCTAACGGCCAAGCCTGGATGCATGTTATTGTTTTCCCTAGAATGGGTGGCGGCTACTAGTCCGCACCCCATAATTGGGCCCATTTTGTTCAAAAGCAAAATAAACCCAACATTAAATAGATATATTCAATGGACCATAACTTTGGCTACATAGCTCCGATTCAAGCAATTTTTGCATCATTGGATTCATAATTGAATCCTCTACAATGTGTTATATATTAGAGAGACAAAAGATCAAAGTGTTTAGTTCAACGTTAGATACAAGAAGGTGACATGATATAGCAAGATACTTAGTTAAAAGTACAAATTAAAGTCACACATTGCAAAATTGACCATGGTAGTTGAAAAAATCAGATAATCACGACGATCCCATTATAAATTCAAAATCAAATTGAGTAAGAGAGACTTAACGAGAGAGAGGAGTACAATAGAGGAGAGGGAAAAAGGAAAGGAAAGACTAACATTTATATTTTGAGTTAACCATAGTACTAGGTGCATGTAGAAACAGAAGTACGCATTTTGAATCACATTTTATAATTCCTTCTTCAATTTCTTATAATAAATATCACTTTGTGATCTTTTTGCATAAACACCTTCAACGAATTATATTTGCGAAAAACTACATCGTTAGACTTAAATTAGCCTAGAAATTTTGGGATGTTACAATTCTACCCACCTTGAAATAAATTTCATTCTCGAAATTTTTCTAGGCTACTACCCACCTTAGGGTTATTCTTACCTCTTCATTTATTATAATACACACTTATGTCCTAACTTTTGCATGAATAGATATATGTAATGTGTCTTTAAAATATTTATGTAAGTATTATCTATTAACTTGGTCCATTTCTCAACTCATACTTAGGTTTTATGGAACCAAACTTGGATCTATACTTAGGGCATATACCACAACCTTTAACTATAGGCATAGGTGAATGCCTACCTTTAAGTCTTTAGGTGCTTCCTACATTCCTAGATATGTGGTCATCAGCCACATACCCAGAGATGTGGGATCTTAACATGCTACCCATCACTAACTTACTAATGCAATTGTCCCATACCACATGCACTAGTGAGAAAGGAGAGGTGCATACAAGGTCTAATGCTCATGACATTTCTCTTCAAGTCTCAATTGGGTGGCCATAATGAATTAGAGTGGAGAGGTTATATAAATATCTAGGGTTAGGTTGATACCTAAGATTTAAAGAGGAAAACACCCATCTCTGTTCTCTATAAGGTGCAAAGACTAGTCATTATAGGTCATAACATCTTGTTCTGACTCCATACTTATACCTAATCCTATATCTTCATCCTATGGTGACTATGAGAATCATGTTTTCCTAGTGAAAATTTACCAAAATTTCTCTGATACCATATTGTAACACCCAGATTTCATATCACATGAGTTGAAGCAATTTTTTTCTTTCATCTGGGAGTGTCACAAACATGATTACCAATGCAATTAAAATAAATGAAACACTTTGCATGACTGGAAAATTGTTTCATACATAGTTTCTATCAATAGAAAACTACATCTTATATATATCCATAAAGTCTAATCTATTGGTCATATAACTAAGCATGATAAAAAGGTATCTAAACTTTGGATCATCTTGGTAAATGGCACCCCACTAGGAAAGCTTGGAAATCTCTTAGACATTTCTTGTCCTTTGATCTTCAGCTACTCCAAACCCTGCAGTCATCGTGTCGCCAACCATGCATTGGGAAAAACAATCGTTAGGGTAAGTGGCATGAGTATTCCAAAATGTACATTAATAAAATAAACTAAAGATGTTACAAAATATTCTTGGACTATAAAACTAATATCAATGCTGATTAAAATCTGGAAACATAATATCTCTTAAATTCTTTAACTCTTATCTTTCTACTCTATCTTTCTGGAGACCTATACTACGGGTCTCATGACCTACACCAAAGTGTCTAGGTCATACTTATCTTATCTAAACTCCTCTCATCACACTCATGGATGAGATCACATACATGCTCTAATCTAAAATATCTTTTACTTACACTTTTTATCTATTTTTGGCCACCACTATACAATAAGTCCTCCTCTGTGACACTGAAGTGTCCTCTATGGTGCAACACACTATCTATTGGCACAACGTGCCCTCTGTTGAAACCGAAGTGTCCTCTATGGTGCAACACACCCTCTGTTGGCACAATGTGCCCTCTGAAATGGAGTAAAGACTCCTCTGAATTGGCAACAAATACCTTTGAATCATCTCGGGACTCTATGAGTGAGGACTTATAATGTATTATGTGAAGGTTTTGAATTGATTATCATAAATATATCTTTACTAAACTTTGAATCTGAACTTATCTAAAACTGAGAACTCAACACATACTTAGTTTTGAATCTAAAATCTAAATCTGAATCTCTACTCTTTAAAATCTGAACTGAATCTATTATAGAATTTGGATATGTATCTCAAATTACAACATAGTTGAGATTGGGGCCTATAACCCTTATCATGTATCTTTATTCAAAACTGGCTACTCACATAGTGAGTAGTCTAAGTCTGAATCTAAATGTCTTATTCCTAAGTTCTAAATTGAATTCAATGCTGGATTTGAACATCTATCTCATTATATGGGTAAACCTTATTCTAAAACTCTGATTTGGTAAGATTACTTCATTATACCAATTATATCATACTTGAGTCTAATGTCTTATGAGACAAGATATGAAATGAGTATAGAAATACTAAGTATACAAAAGTATCTTAAGTAATGTGTATAGCTAAAGTATGATATATGATTCTTGGCAAGATAACTCATTCTCTGTTAAAACCTCATCAAAATCTGATCTTAATGGACTTAAGTCTTAAATCATAAACCATAGAATAAAAACCTTACAAAATCTTAACTTGCATCTTAATCATACTCAATTTATATAAAAATTCATTAAGTCTGATCGCAATACATTCGTATGAACATAAATCTTAAACATTAAAGTAGAAATCATATAGATTCTCATCGTGCATCTCAACCATGACTTAATGTCTCATAATTTGATAATATCATCATAAACTCATGTTGCAATATCTTTAGTCCCACTAGTACATTTATCCTGGAAATTAGGTCATGGTCTACGATGTGCACCACCCATATCTCTTATTAAGGAATCTACTTCACTTCTTAATTCTTAGATCACTACGTATATAAGAAACCTTGATGACATGTTCCTACTTGAATTCTTGGCATTCAATTATACCGATACATGAGGAAAAATCTTAACAACATTTTCTACATGAAATCTCAATACATGATTAATGATCCTAATAACATATTTGTACTTAAAATTCTAATACATTGTTATATCACATAATCATGAAAGGGTGGTAGTCTTATTTTTATCTTATATCTTATAGTCCTGAATATCCATATAAAATATCTTTAAGGGATATTATAGAAATATATTTTCTTATCCTTCTTATGAACTTAAGTCATGATCTAGAATCCTTCCATGACACATCACTACTTAAGGTGACGAGCATATGAATTTCTACAATCATAAGCACGCAAAATCATTTTTACATATTAACTTAGAATTTAGGACATGAAGGTGTTAACTAAGAAGCATGTAAATGTACTTGGTTTGATAAACATAAATACTCATTGGCATGAACCACTTACATTTTGCGCTGATGATGTCCTTAACATAGTCTTGATTCCCTGTTCCAAATCTTAATCATCTGATTCAGAGATTCATAACCTAACTTATCCTTCATCATCCATCCACATGAAAAATATGATTAACAACAAGATTGTATACATGCATTAGATTCTCATCATTAACTCTAATTATCTTCATTTTAGGGTTTTGGCCAAGTTAGGTTCCAAGATTCTTATTTATTCATTGGATGATCATATACTTATCTAGAGGTCATCTTTATGGTGTGGTTCGAGTTTCATGCCATTACCATGTTCTGTGCATTATATATGACCATTTCAAGGTTTTAGGCGTTTACATGTATTCTAGGCTCAAAAGACTCACAATAGAGCATCTAGATCATGATTCATCAAGTCAGGTGGTCCAAACATAAAAGATGGTTTAGATCAGCAAGAATAGGCCATAATAAACACACTCAAAGTAAGGTGATATCGACTAGTGTCTACACACCATGATCCAACATGGGGTAGCAACATATAATCACATGTGCAATTAGGGCCACATAAGACAACCATTTAAAAAAAGATATAGGAATGGAGTTACGGCCATACCTAAGCATAACTTGCTGATTCTAAAGGTTAGGGTGAGACTATATGTCATTTCAAAACAAGATTATCAATATAGGCCCGACATCATCACTAATGTGTCAAATAAGTCACATATTGGCAATATGGGTAAATTAAGAGCAATAGGGTGATTAGGGATCCCATGAAGTTTAATGGTGCATAAGATTAACTGATTTGATGAGCAAGAGAGTACAAGTTTATCAACCATTCAAACTTCATCATAATAATGCATTACATGTGTTCAATCATGGTCAAACATCTCATTTTTAGCATAACAGAGAAAAAGGAAGGGTTTTTAGGGTCAAAATGCAGATCATTTTGAGAGGATCGATTTGATATATAATTTTTCTATGTTTGGCCTTAAGATGGGGGAGATATTGATTTTACAACATTTGTTTTGGAACTATATTATAAAGGGGGGGCATTACCTATAATATTATGCAAAGGGTCTGGGACGTCCGCTTGTGGGAGCATCGTGGTCCTACCACAATCCAGTGGCATTTCTAGCTCCTCTTTCTTGCATAGTGCCAACTCCAAGCAGTGGCTTGGTCCGTCGGAGAGAAGAGAAGAAGAAGCATATGGGATCAGGGGAGTAAGGAGAGTGGCTGGTTGATTTCTGGTAGGAGTGCGGACCTATAGGAGGTCTTCATGAGCATAGTGGTGGACGAGGGCGTATAGCCCCAAGTGACGAGGGGTGGCGGCAGCCAGGTTGAGTTTGCTAGAGTCGCATGCATGTCATGCTGGAGGTAGCGGGGGCATCGACCGAGGTGTCGATTGCCATCCCTATGGCTCGACGCATTCAATGGTCTATCCTTCTTGTGCTGCGATTGCCCAATGGGTGGGTTTCTTGGTGGCAGTGTCGACAAGCTGAAGGTAGGAGATGAAGTTGGAAATCGAGCTAGAGAGCAAGGAAGTGTGAGAAAAGATAAGAAAAGAGTTGGGGAAGAAGCTTTATAGACAAAACTAGGGTTAGATAAAAAAACAATGGCTAGAATGATGACAATGGAGGACCTTGAAGGGGGTAAATGGCGGACATTGTGGCTCGCGTCGGTGGTTGGAACGGGGGGAACAACCCTAGCCGTCAGATCTCATTTTGTCCATATAACGACCAAGACTAGATGCATGTTAGTGTTTTCCCTAGAATGGGTGGCGGCTACTGGGCCGCGCCCCATAATTGGGCCAATTTTGTTCAAAAGCAAAATAAACCCAACATTAAATAGATATATTCAATGGACCATATCTTTGGCTACATAGCTCTGATTTAGGAAAAATTTGCACCGTTGGATTCATAATTGAATCCTCTACAATATGGTACATATTAGAGAGACAAAATATCATAGTGTTGAGGTTCAAAGTTTGATACAAGAAGGTGACATGATATAGCAATATACTTAGTTAAAAGTACAAATTAAAGTCACACATTGCAAAATTGACCATGGTAGTCGACAAAATCGTCGGATAATCATGATGATCCCATTATGAATTCAAAATCAAATTGAGTAAGAGAGACTTTACGAGAGAGAGGAGTACAATAGAGGAGAGGGAAAAAGGAAAGGAAAGACTAACATTTATATTTTGAGTTAACCATAGTACTAGGTGCATGTAGAAAGAGAAGTATGCATTTTGAATCACATTTTTTATTTCCTTCCTCAATTTCTTATAATAAGTATCACTTCGTGATATTTTTGCATAAACACCTTCAATGAATTCTATTTGAAAAAAACGACATCGTTAGACTTAAATTAGCCTAGAAATTTTGGTATGTTACATGTTGTCTCTATTAATTTGATATTTTAGAAATGACTCAAACTCATCCCTTTTATAGATGGACACAGAAACACAATTTTGCAAACAAAAAACCAATATTCACCAACAATCATTGGGTATGCAAGTTTGCAAATAAATCATACATTGGACAGACCCAAATGGAACCAAGGCAACATGGACCACTCTTCTAACAGATAATACATGTGGATGAAAAAAGGGAGGATTTGGTTCAAAGGATATATGATTGAGTGGTGGATGAGAATATACATAAGACAACATTTCGGACTCACCAGGGTCATTATGAGTATCTTGTGATGCCATTTGTCTTAACTAATGCTCCGGCTACATTTCAGTACTTGATGAATGAAATTTTTAAGGATTTCTTGTGGAAATTCATAATGTTTTTTTTTATGATGTATTGGTATATAACAAAGATCACACATCTCATCTACAACACTTGCATGTGGTACTACAAACGTTACGAGCAAATCAATTGTATGATAAAAGGAGTAAGTGCATGTTTGGAGTTCAATCAGTGGAATACTTGGGTCATATAATATCTCAAGAGGGGGTACATGTGGATCCTACTAAGATTGCAAACATTTTGGATTGGCCAAAACCTACCATTATCAAAGCTTTAGGAGGCTTTTTGGGACTGACATGTTATTATAGAAAATTCATCAGAGGCTATGTTCAGGTTGCTTAGCCTTTAACTAACCTCTTGAAGAAGAATAACTTCCTCTCGAGCAAGGAAGCTGATGTAGCATTTGATCGACTTAAGGAAATTATGACCTCTCCACCAGTGTTGGCTATGTCGAACTTTGAGGCAAAATTCATGATCGAGTCTGATGCTTCTGGTACAGTAGTAGGCACGGTACTGATGCAAGTTGGGCGGCCAATAGCATTTCTTAGCTCAACATTGAAAGGAGATAGCTAGGACGGTCCACTTACGAGAAGGAGATCCATGCTATACTGTTGGAGGTAATCAAATGGAGACACTATCTACTGGGATCTCGCTTTATTATCAAAACTGATCACAAAATATCAAGCATATGACGGACCAGACTTTGCACACTCCAACTCAGCACAAATGGCTATCTAAGCTATTGGGCTATGATTATGTGATTGAATACAAGCAAGGGAAAATAAATCATGTGGTTGATTCTCTGTCCAGGAAAGAAGACCTATCTAGTAATGAGGTGCATGACAGTCCTTAAATTTGTAGTATTTGTCTCCCAAGTCCTCAATGGTTAGATGAGGTACGACAGTTGCAAAATGAAGATCTAAATTTGGTTGAACTCCAGCAGAAATGGGGAAATGGAACCGCAGAAGATTCAAGTGAGGAATGAAATCTTGTTTAAGAAGAACAAAATTGTTCTAAGCCAGAAATCAGAGTTTAGTAAGAAGCCAGAATTAAGTTATACTCATACTCCAAAGGAAAACTAATCACATATTCATCCACATGTAAGGCGCAATTCGAGGTGCCACATTCCCATAAACATCATGTCTAGAACATATATTTACGACTCCTACGAGCGTCACAAGCATCTTAGGTGCAAAAACACTCCGTTCAAGGTTGAAACAAGGGTTTAGAAGCTTAGGTTATGCCATAACATATTTCATATTTTAGAATGTACATCCTCATTTCACCCAAGCATCAAGGTTCCAACATGTACTTATACATATTACAAAGGAGTTAATTATACTTAACAAATTTTTCCATATAGACCATATTAGTGTGACATCAACATTATGTTGTGCTAATTGATAAACTATATTCTTCATTTTTATTAGGAACTATGATTGACGTGTATCAATAATATGATCGTATTTCACTTTCATGTTAGGTTACACTTATTAGCGACTTCATCACTTGATTCACCAAACTTATATTGTCAATGTTATTCAAGCATAGTGGTTAACCATCCATACATGGATATATATTAAACCTTACAAGGTTTTCCATCATGTCAGGCCTATATATCATTCCTGTGAGATTAGATCACGTTCTTACACATATTATATTATGCATGTGCTAAAAAAATCATATCAATGGCTTGTCGACCATGTATCAAAACTTTATGTAGTCCCACTCAGGTTAACCCAACCCTTACATTGAGGGTAGTGTCATGCCCAGTCTCTCTGAGCTCACTCAACTATATGAGTATCTCATAAGAAAAACATTCTCCCACTTTTAATCTTGGGTTCTCTGATTACCTCATTGGCACTAGTTGATAACTTCACAAGATTTAGCCACTCAAGCACAAAAAAACTCAGATATGATGCATCATTCTCTTCACATTTTCTCTACCCATGGTACATGCTTACCCAAAACTCTATTATATATGCAACCACTAGATTCCTATAAGGTATCATCAACCTGAGCTTGAGGCTTTACTAAACTTAACACATTTACCTCCTTCAGGGTCTTAGGACTTTCTCTCCCTCGCCCAGATGGTAGGTACTCATATTCATGTTCACATGTTTATAAATAAACATCGTCTCTCTGACTATTGTGTTTGGTCCTCTCAAGGACATCTAGTTCAATGAAACTATAGTAACTGCGGATAGAGAAACTCAACTCGTTCACTTAGGAGTAGTCTAGTTTAGGACATATCTTAACACACATTTCTCATAATTCTCATATCTTGGAGTTTAGGTTCTTTGACCTTCTCTCTCTGGGTCTCACTCTCTCTACAGTCAACTGTAAACAGGCGAGATCACTTCCTTACTAAAATTTAAAGGAAATACAAAACATCCACTCTTTTCAAAGAAAATAGACATTGTGGAATGCATGTATAATAATCCAAGTAAATAAACAAGTTCCAGATACATGTAAAATTCAATAGCAGCATAAAGAAACTAAGTTATTACATTGCTTTTTGAACTCTAGTTCACTGCATGAGTTTCTTTGAAAAGAAAAAACTAAAAAGAAACTATAGGATCTATCAATAAGCAACCTAGTCATCCATGATACTAAAACTTGAATCTACTAGTCTTGAACTTGGTCACCATGGCCTTGTCCAATACCTTGATCTAACCATGGGTTGTTGGGAAGGCACCCATAAAAAGAGAAAGAAAACAAGGTATGTGTCATAGAAAATGAACAAGGACAAAATATACGAAAACTATATGGAAATAAAGGTTATCTTTTCATCACAAGCTGAAGATAATCAAAAGTACGAGCCATAAGAAAATAGATGCTTGCCATTAAAAAAATAGTAAAATGGTTGCATGCATGATTAATATTGACTACCTAAATTATGTAGGGTTGAGGCACCTACCTAACTGTGACGTCCCCAGATTTTCTAAAACTTAATCATTGTGAGACGTCCAAATTGAAACCTCACCTCAGCGAGAATCCCAATTTATACACCGCACACTAGGCTAAGAAGAAGAAAATCAAGGGATTCAGAAGGAAACAATCAGTAGCACATGCACATGAACAATAAACAAACCACAACACATGTTCACCATTCAACATATAATTACAAAATGAATTGTTACAACATTTGATATTACATATTGAACAACAAACTTATACATATACATGTACTACATCTAAACTACAAGATCTTAAGACAACAGGTCCACCTGCACATCAGCTCGCCACACTCTCTCAACTATCCTGGATCTTCAAGAGCACAAGACCACAACCTAAACAAAAGATTACATGCGGTACACGTCAGCACAATATTCAAGAATATTGTACTGAGTACGCCTTCGTGTCTTTTTCTATACCTCTCATCATATCTTGGCAATAAGATAAAACTAATATACTTGGCAGTAACAGAAGAATATAAGAAAAGTGTATACTTGCACGAAGATATTCATTAACAACAGAGAACACATATTTTAGCATGACTTTCCATTATATGTAAAGGTGATCAACCACATGCACTATTCTACCGTAGAGATTTAGTACTTCCATCAATGCACTATTTTGCCAAAGAGATTTAGTACTTCATAAATGCACTATTCTGCCAAAGAGATTTAGTGCTCACATGTACTATTCTGCCAAAGAGATTTAGTACTTCCATCCATGCACTATTCTACCAAAGAGATTTACTGCTATCATATAATGAATCAGATATCTTATGTTTCATGTGTTCATAGCCATAAATATGGAAAATAAAGAAACATATCATACAAGAACATTCATTTCATCCAATATCATATGCCAAGTATTTTACTACACATATAACACAAGCATATTGTATAATAAGCCAAGTAAGAGGTAATGGCGTACCTTAATCAAGACAAATCTAAACACATACCTGATGTCAACTCTAACTTTGGTCAACCCTGATTAAGACAAGATCATATACTATAATCAAGTTCTCATCATCTTACATCTCATCTTAACCCTATTCATGTTCATTAGGGTTTATCTTATCTCATTAGGACATTCCCATCATTACTTGCATTCTTGGCTTATATATATCTCATTGTTGTCGTATTCCATATTATAGTTCATCAACTGGATATACTTGTGTTTCACATTATTATGTGGACATATTTGACATTATGACACTTTCATTAACCATATTGGGGTTACATCTCATGTATTAAGGGTGATTTTAATATAACATGAATTATATGCATCTATGTGATTATCAATTGACATATTATCTTCAGATTACTAATATAAACCTACTTTGTAAATTTCACCATTTATTGAGCATGCATGTATTTAATACATTTTATTTAGGGTTATTAGCCATAATTAGCCATATCGAGTAAATTACATGATTTCATACATCATCATGACCATAAATAGCATCATATGCATTATAAATATGAATATAGACCTACTGACATTTTTCCATAATTTTATGTCATCATTTGATATATATTATCCATCATATGAGCATTTCACATCTTACATGATCTCATTGTTATTAGTACAACAAAAGACTGATATTATACTTTATTTGTATTTTTCTGATCATCGGGCTAATTTCTATGAATTATACAAGATCTAGATATTTACTGGAATTACTGGGAAATTACCTTCTTAGGCCAATCGGCCGTTGACACGTGGCTAGCAAGGATGTGGGACCCAGACCGGGTCTGGGGGTGGGAGCAGTGGATCCAACGACCCACGTGCCCGAGCCGACTTTCCCCCTTTTCTGGTTCTCGCGGGGGCCTCTATTTCCTCTGTGAAACAGAGCCCCGCCCAAGCGGTCGTTCTCAGAAGATATGTCTCTGAAGGCTAGATCAGCACCCACGCGAGCCGTGGATCTCAGTGCAGACTCTCTAGGGAGTGCTACGGCAAGCAGTTCACTCTCTGCAACCCGATACAGGCGTCGTCGTAAGGGCTCGCCTACACATACGCTCTCGATTCCGTCCCTCCGCATGTCTACCGCCGCCTGGCTCTCCTCTGGTGTGGACTAGGGGCCGCTGTCCTCCTCGCCAGCTCATGTCCTCCTGCTCTTGGGTGATCAACGCAACTTCTCTTTGTATTCATGGACGGCCTACTACCTGCGATCCCCCGATCGTATCCCATGCATACGCAGCTGCAAGACTCCTGTGTCTGTTAGGTCTCCAGTGTGCAAGATCTACCGTCGTGGCCAGCATCCCCGACGTGTGATCGGTGGCCCATCTCCTTTGGTTCTCAAGTGATCCTTCTCTCTTTCTCTCTTGCCTCAGCTTCTCGTCTGATGCCCCTTTGCATCTTTTTGCGTTGGGCACCACATGAGTGTGGCCAGAGTTTTGGGTGCCTCTGTGCAGGACAACGGCTCCAGGCTCTATTGTCCATGAGCTTAGGCACCATCCTTTGGAAGGTCTCCTGCAACTGTAGACTCCCTGCTGCTCCGCAAGGCTGGTGAAAGTCTTCGCAGCAACCTAATGCCGCTAATGATGGGGAGGCCAGAGAGGGGAGGCTAGCTTGTCTATCTTGTGTTGTTGTCTCATGCCTAAATGAGACTTGAACTGCACCTCTCAGTAAGTTAAGGAACTTCCTGGTTCCTGCCCCAGTCACCCCACAAATGGTGATCGTGGGTGGCTACCTAGGCAAGCATTTATGTGGTTGCTCCATGATCTCAGATCAGTTCCAAGCAAAGGGGTCTATTCCCTACCATACGATCATTCTCACCCAAGGATTGCAAGACATTTCTGTGGCAAATCCAGGTCAAAGCTATGCCTATTGGATCGAGACTAACCCATTCAAATCTTATCCATGCATCACATAATTAACACATGAGTGTGACACAACATTTAATCAAGGCCAAGCTTCTAATTGTGAACATTGGTCCAAAACACATCAAAAAGTAAATCATTTGTCCCACTTCAAACCTAAATAAATTCTTCTAGCCACATTGAAACCTTATGAAACTTTGACCATAGTTTTATCATCAACCAAGATATCTCACGCCCAACCTTGGTGCCAAAACTCAACTATAAGACCAATCAATTAAATTCCTCAACAGGAATAACTTATCGATCAAAATCATTATACAAACCTCAATCAACACTCCAACTTTACTAAAACACTTGGGATTCTCAAAACAACTCAACATAAATGACTTCACTTCTGTCATTAGACATTTTAGGTGTAAGGACCCTGACCTTCATTTAGGGCTCACCCTGGTTGCTTTGCTTAACCCTGGTGCTTTGGTGCTTGCTAATCACCTTTAGTGGTGATTAGGGTTTGGTTGTGCTTTGTCGAGCGTTGAAGGTGCTACTTGCAAATAACCCAAGTTTAGCGTTTTGTGGGCAAGTTTGCCACCTTGTGAGGTGTTCCTCTCTCTCTTTACTTCCTCTAAGGTTGAGAGGAAGGCTTGGGCTCGTTGCTTGAGTTCTTTGGGTCTTGGTTGAGCTTGTATGGGCCTTGAGGTGCCTTGTTTGGGCTTGGTTGAGCCTTGTATCGGCCTAGAGGTGTTTGTGTCGGCCAAGTTGAGTGTGTGTCACCCATGGCAATGGTGTGTGTCGCCCATGGAGAAACATGTTGTGTCGCCCATGATGCTTGCCCTAGCTTGACCTTGATTTGGTGGACACTTGGTGCACATCTTGGACATGTGGATGAGGCTTTCTAGAGTGGTGGCTTGTGCTTTAGGACAAGTGTCCCTAGGCGAGTGACACCTTGCCATGCTCCACCATGTTTTCTCCTCCCTTTCCTTCTATATAGACAGTTCCTTCCTTAGCTTAAGGTCCCTTTGGTTCCTCTCCATCTTGTGCACGACACACCTCCTCTTCCTTGCTAGTGGTGGCCGATATCCCCTTGAAGAAGAGAGTGGTGGCCGATACAACCCCTTTGAAGGAGCAAGGTTGGTGGTTGACACACCTTGGAGGAGCAAGTGGTGGTCGACATCCCTTGAAGCTTGGAGATCTTCTTCTTCCTTGGAGCTTGTAGCTTAAGGCGGGTTGCATAACTTCTAACCCTAACTACTCTACCCTCTTTCCATATATGTTGCTTTGTTCATCTTGCTTATATGCACATTAGTAGCTTGGTTCTTGTTTAGCTTGCATGTTGGCCTATCCTTGTCATCTAGGGTTTGTAGGTGAGCAACACTCCTTTCTCCCCTTGGTCTAGAAGAGTGAGTTTGGGTCCTAGTGCCATGAGCAACACCCCTCCTTCCTAGTCGATTGAGGTGAGCTTGTGACCTAGTGGCTCGAGCAAGACCCTCTTCTCACCATGGGCTAGAAGGTGAGCTCGGTTAGTGGTGACTCTTTTCTAGGGTTTCTCCTTGTGGCCGTTTGGTGATAGATGAAGTGCAAGAACCCTCTTTCTTAGTTGATTGAGGTGAGCCTTCTCTTGACCCACTAGGGTTATGGGTGTTCCTGTGAGAGGTAGTAGACAACCCTTGTTTGATATGTACCTTGGATGTTTTGGGCATGGGGAGGTGCTACCCGACAACCCTCTTGACCTAGTTTCCCTTGCACGGCACATGAGTGGGCAATAGACCCTCCTTTGGTTCCTTTGGTGATGGGCGTCACAACCTTGCACGGATAACCCTTTAGGCGCGTCGTTGTGCTGTGGCGGGTGAGCGCGCTGACCCTGCACACCTGACAGGTTGTTCGCCCTGCAGAACGCGTTACCACCCCTGCATGGCACGCTTGGGAAGCGTCTTGCCTGATATGCATGACTCGGTTAAGTAGTTAGTTCTGTTCGGTGACGGGCGCGCGAGCAAGTCTTTGAGTACCCGGCATCAGTCCTGCACGCCTGGTTGAGGTGCACACCTTTTGATCTTGCCTGGTAGAGCTGCTCGCCCGACAGAGTTGCACGCCAGCTGAGTGCATCACACCTTTGCACAATGCACCCTATGTCGCCCGACCGTGACGCCCGACCGTGACGCCCGACACTCCTCTGCACGACATCAGTGCCCGGCACGCCCGACGCTCGCCCGGTATGTGTTGCCCGGCACAAGTGCGTGGGTGAGTCATCGTTCATGAGTTGCACGCTGCACGCCCGACATGCTGCATGTTCGGCAGGCCGCACGCCCGACAGGGCTGCACGCCCGACAGGGCTGCACGCCCAACATGGCTTTAGGTGAGGATGAGCCCTCCCCGGTATGGTCTTTAGTGAGGGTTTTGAGCACTTCTTGTGATGGTTCAGTTTGTCATAGAAAGATAATACGTCAGCTATGCTTTTGTTAATCTATGGTGACTCGTTGCTTGATAATGTTCTTTATGTTGAAGCTTGTTCATCAAAATCATAAATATGGTTATACACATGAGTATGAGCACCTTATTTCCCTCTTTAATGTTAAGAACAATAACGAGCATGCATTAGGGGTTTTCTTGATGATATACATGCAAACATAAGATGAGGTATGATTAAGGAAAGGATGCAATCACTAATTTTATTTTGTATGCTTAACCCTAAATGCCACCTTGTGTTGATAATATATGTCCTCTGATTATTCATGTTGATTATTGAATGATGCTAACCATGCAGGTAACACATAGCCAAATGAAAGGCTATGAGGAATGGTTATATGTGAGTAATGAGATGACAGTGGTATTATGAATGATGTTCCATGATGATGATATGAGCCTTGAGAGGCAGTTGCACTATGAGATGAGGGGTTGAGATCCCATGGTATGTGATGATCCTTGAGATGAATCTGGATGATTGGCAAGAGGCCAAGTGATAACATGTGATGTGGGATCCTTTTGATGGTTCAATGTGATGTGAATTTTGGTAATAGCATAATGTTGAGCTTGTGTTTCTTATTTCCCTTATATAGCTTGCATGTTATACAACTTGGTTGAATCTTGCAATCCATCTAAAAGATACTAACTAATCACAGTGAAATCTATCATGTAGTTTTCCCTGGCCATAGATCCATCATCGTCAGGACTTGGTGATGGTGAAACGGGTTCTCTTGCGGGTTAACCCGGAGCGCATATTTTTGAATATGTGAGGTTTCTCCTAGCCTCAAATAGAGAGGTGAAACGAGTGCAGCTCTGGTTGCAGACTCAAATATATGATGAGCATGGTGAACAGGCCCATGGCTCCGGATATGTGATATGATGAGCATGAATGCGTTCATGGCTCAGAGCATGGTGATTAGGCACGTGGCTCAGTTTTACTAGCGTCGTGACCTCTACCGAGGCGAGCTAGGCAGAGGGTAGCCTGAGGAGCTGACCCTGTGGCTAAAGGCCACTGGAGCATGAGACTGCGGTCCTGCTTTGTTTCTCGTGTACTGACCACGAGGGGTGAGGTCGTGGATTCCGACTCTTCCATTGACCTTGTATGGCACCGGTTATGGGCTTCGCAGCTAAAGGTTGGAATTGAACGGTACGGTTCACTTCCTCAGGGCATAATAAAACATAATTCAGCCGTTTAGTACTTACTGCTTAAGACAAACACGAAACATTGGTTGAGGCCTTGTTTGTGTAGTTACTCTCTTTATATCTTGCAGTTATTTATATGTTCTTCGATGGCTATAGAGCTTGGATATCCTGTCCTGATAATGATGTTTCACATGTAATACTTGGATATACCTGGTAAGCTTAGATAGCCTTATTTCATAAACTACTCTTGCTATGTCTCTTATCAGTTAGCTGCTTAATGTATATGTTGATCTGAGGTTTTGTAGTTTTGGCGGGGAGTTATGCCTCCCGCTGGGACAATGTTCAATTGTCTCACCCCGCTGGTTTACACCCTTTTTAGGTGGTCGAGATAGACGTGGTGGTGGCTGCGGAGTTGCGGCCGAGCAGGAAGAAGAACAGTAAAAGGCAAGTGTTGGATATGCTGATGTTTAGATGTTTTTTGATAGAGTCTAGAGTCATCCCTGTACTCTCAGGTCCTTGGCGGTGTTTGACTTTGTTTCACGATGTACAGTTGTAGATGTTTTGTATATCATGTTGTTGGTCGGATGTGGGCCTTTATGTATAAATAGGTGATGAACTCATGTGACGACATGACAACTGTTGTTCTAAGTTGTGGACATGTAACCAGGCTTGTATGGATATGTATATAACCTATTTTCTTGCAGGATGTGGACTGGAATGTGATAGTTTCTCAGTTTTCTGCAATCGGTTTTAATTAACCCGTGTTTTTGATAATCTGTGGTTATGGTGATTTCCGCACGTTCTCGCGTAACACCTCGATGCCTGTGTGATAGTGGGATGTGTTCCACATTAGGATTCCAAAAGTCCACACTATCACATCCTACACACCTTATAAGAAATTCCGTCCTCAGAATTAATCCAAAAAATCCACTTTGTCACACCATATACACCTTAAAAAGAAATTTTGTCCTCAAAGTTAAGCCATTCTCGTACTCCAAGGAAAAACTTAAAGGTCTCCATACACAACTCAAGCACAACTCTAGGTGCGAGATAACTGAAAACAAAGCTCCATACCCATATACAAACTACTATTAGGAGGTTATAAAACATCAAGGGTGAAGCACCCCTTCATAAAATATTGAAACAAGGGTTTAGAAACTCATGTTAAGTCATGACTTGTCTTATATGTTAGGGTTGCATCCTTATCTTTACCCATGCATTAGGGTTTCTACATCATATTACCATGTTCTTAAGGAATTAACTAAGATTAACCCATTATATGAAGGCATCATCAACATTATATTGAGCTAATTGTTTGAACATGTTCAACATTAGCATATGCCTTTTAGGTGGGAGTTACCTTAATTTAACCCACTTTATCCATGTATATAATATCAAGGTGTCCTAATCATCATGTTGTGCTAACCGTCAAACTGTATATTTCATCTTTGTTAAGCACTAATATTAACACCTCATGTAACATGTTTCATTCATATTATCTTATTTCATTACTCATAATAAATTGTAACCTTTATTGGTGATTTCAGCACAATATTAACCAACAGTTTCACATTATCATCATTATTCATGTATATGATTAACCATTTATACTTTGATATCTATTAAACCATTTATAGGTTTCCATCATATCATGTCTATATATCACATCTCAAGATTAGATCACATGCTTACAATTATTACATCATGGTTGTGCTAAAAAAACTTTTGTGAGTGGCTTGAGAAACATATATCAAAACTTTATCTAGTCCAATTGAGGTTCCCATGACCCATATCATGAGGGTAGTGCCATGCTCAGTCTCTCTGAGCTAACCCATCTCTATGAGTATCTCATAAGCATATGCTTTATGTTTCCTCAATGATCAAGGGTTATTAGGTCTACCTCATTGGCACTAGTGATTAACTTCACAAGGTCTAGCCACATAAGCACAAACCAAAACATGACATGATGTTCTCATCACAGGTCTTCTACCCATGAAACAAGCTTACCCAAAACTCTCTTATATACACCACTAGATTCCTATGTGGGAAACCACCAACCCGAGCATGAGGCTTCATAGAAACTAACATAGCTACCTCCTCTAGGGTCTTAGGCTCTCTCCCTCACCCAGATGGTAGGCACTCATATTTCCTTATTCACATATGCGTACATAACCATCCTCTCTCTGACTCTAGGGTTTGGCCCTCCCAAGGACATCTAGGGTTCAACAAACTGTAGAAAGCATGCATTAGGCAGCTCAACTCATTCACTTAGGAGTATTCTAGTTTAGTACATATCATATCACATATTTGTCGTATTTCTTATCATGGAGTCTAGGTTCTCTGACCTTCTCCCTGTGGGTCTTTCTCTCTCTTGAGCTAACCTCAAAACTGGTCCTAACACTAGAGGTCCTCCTTTGTAAAAGAGCTTGAGGCTCATGCTGACTCACGACATGTCTCATCATAACATATCTCATCTCATAAAAGAACTCATACTTGCATCATCAAAACTTATCTCAAATCCTCAAACTGAACTTAAGTCCTCAAAGACAAACATAAATCATCTTATATCATCTATATAAAACTTATGTGATATCATCAAAACATATATCATCTATTCCATCCATCATATATATCAAAAAGGCTCTAGACATCTAATCTACAACTACTCTCTCTTCTAGACTGATGTCACTTTCACTTAGGTTGCATGACCACATCCTACTCGTACATGTGTGGGGACACATTTTTGTAATACATATACATATTAAAATATTATATAGTTTTTCTCTGATAACACAAGCGTCAGAGAAAACTATCCAGGTTCGATTCGATTGGAATCAAAAACCAAATCCAGAAAATGAGGGCCCCACACATAGTAGATAGTCAGTGTCATGAAAACTAGTGAAAGAGGTGAGAACATGATGTAGACTGGTGTAGCTACCAAAAACATAGATGCATCATATGTCAAAGGTTTCTCTTCCCTTGATGCACGTCATTTCCAAATAGTGCAACGTCCCATACCGCTGCACTACAAGGAAAGAACAACATCTAAGGACTTGCTACTCAACAAGCACCAGTCTATACCTAGTTCTCAGACATCTAGCTGCTAACCTAGAGTCTAGGTCAGATCTAGTCTCTAAAAGATGACTAATCTAACCCTAAAAGATTATTAAGTTCAAGGTTCTTTAGTTTTGAGTTTCATAATGAGCAAATGTCAGGCTTTGCTATTGTTCATGCTCTGATACCACCTGTGATGTCCCTGAATTTTCTAAAACTTAATCTATTGTGAGAGGTCCAAATTGAAACCTCACATCAGTGAGAATCCCAATTTAAACACCACACACTAGGCTAAGAAGAAGAAAATCAAGGGAGTCAGAAGGAAACAATCAGTAGCCTATGCACATGAACAATAAACAAACCACAACACATGTTCACCATTTAACATATAATTACAACATAAATTGTTAAAACATTTGACATTACATATTGAACAACAAACTTATACATATACATGTACTACATCTAAACTACATGATCTTAAGAAAACAGGTCCACCTGCACATCAGCTCGCCACACACTCTCAACTATCCTGGATCTTCAAGAGCACAAGACCACAAACTAAACAAAAGATTACATGCGGTACACGTCAACACAATATTCAAGAATATTGTACTGACTATGCCTACATGTCTTTTCTATACCTCTCATCATATCTTGGCAAAAAGATAAAACTAATATACTTGGCAGTAACAGAAGAATATAAGAAAAGTGTATACTTGCACGAAGATATTCATTAACAACAGAGAACACATATTTTATCATGACTTTCCATTATATGTAAAGTCGATCAACCACATTCACTATTCTACCAAAGAGATTTAGTTCTCACATGTATTATTCTACCAAAGATATTTAGTACTTCATTAATGCACTATTCTTCCAAAGAGATTTAGTGCTCACATGTACTATTCTGCCAAAGAGAATTAGTACTTCCATCAATACACTATTCTACCAAAGAGATTTAGTGCTATCATATAATGGATCAGATATCTTATGTTTCATGTGTTCATAGCCATAAATATGGAAAATCAAGAAACATATCATACAAGAACATTCATTTCATCCAATGTCATATGCCAAGTATTTTACTACACATATAACACAAGCATATTGCATAATAAGCCAAGTAAGAGGTAATGGCATACCTTGATCAAGACAAATCTAAATGCATTCCTGATGTCAACTCTAACTTTGGTCAACCCTAATTAAGACAAGATCATATACTATAATCAGGTTCTCATCATCTTACATCTCATCTTAACCCTATTCGTGTTCATTAGGGTTTATCTTATCTCATTAGGATATTCCCATCATTACTTTCATTTTGGTCTTATACATATCTCATTCTTGTCATATTCCATATTATAGTTCATCAACTGGATATACTCACGTTTCACATTATTATGTGGACATATTTGACATTATGTCACTTTCATTAACCATATTAGGGTTACATCTCATGTATTAAGGGTGCTTTTAATATAAAATGAATTATATGCATCTAAGTGATATTCAATTTACATATTAGCTTCAGATTACTAATATAAACCTACTCTATAAATTTCACCATTTATTGAGCATGCATGTATTTAATACATTTCATTTAGGGTTATTAGCCATAATTAGCCATATCAAGTAAATGACATGATTTTGTACATCAACATGACCATAACTGGCATCATATGCATTATAAATATGAATATAGACTTACTGACATTTTCCCATAATTTTATGTCATCATTTGATATTTATTATCCATCATATGATCATTTCACATCTTACATGATCTCACTATTATTAGGACAACAAAAGACTGATATTATGATCTGATGTTGTTGTCATTATCTTTCTGAACATTTTGGTACTTTATTTGTATTCTTATGATCATCAGGCTAATTTCTATGAATTATACAAGATCTAGATATTTACTGGAATTAGTGGGAAATTACCTTTTTAGGCCAATCGGCCGTTGACACGTGGCTAGCAAGGATGCGGGACCCAGAACGGGTGTGGGGATGGGATCTGTGGATCCAACGACCCACGTGCCCGAGTCGGCTTTCCCCCTTTTCTAGTTCTCGCGGGGGCCTCTGTTTCCTCTGTGAAATAGAGCCCCGCCCAAGCGGCAGTTCTTAGGCGATATGTCTCCGAAAGCTAGATCTGCACCCGGGCGAGCCGTGGATCTCAGTTCAGACTCTTTAGGGACTGCTCTGGCAAGCAGTTCACTCTCCACAACCCGATACAAGTGTCTCCATAATGGCTCACCTATAGGGACGCTCCCGACTCCGTCCCTCCACAGGTCTACCACCGCCTGGCTCTCCTCCGGTGTGGACTAGGGGCCTCTATCCTCCTCGCCGGCTCCTGTCCTCCAGCTCTTGGGCATCAGCGTGACTTCTCTTTGTATTCATGGACTGCCTACTACCTGCGATCCCCCGATCGTGTCCCACGCATACGCAGCTGCAAGACTCCCGTGTCCGTAAAGGTCTCCAGTGCGCGAGATCCACCGTCGTGGCCAGCATCCCCGGCGTGCGATCGGTGGTCCATCTCCTTTGGTTCTCAAGTGATCCTTCTCTCTTTCTCTCTTGCCTCAACTTCTAGTCTGGCGCCCCTTTGCATCTTTCTCCGATGGGTGCCACATGAGTGTGGCCGGAGTTTTGGGTGCCTCTGTGCAGGACAACGGCTCCAGGCCCTGTTGTCCACGAGCTTAGGCACCATCCTATGGGAGATCTCCTACAACTGTAGACTCCCTGCTGCTCCGCAAGGTTGGTGAAATTCTTTGCAGCAACCTAGTGCCGCTAATGATGGGGAGGCCAGAGAGGGGAGGCTGGCTCGTCTATCTTATGTTGTTGTCTCATGCCTAAACGACACTTGAACTGCATCTATCAGCAAGTTCAAGAACTGCCTGGTTCCTACCCCAATCACCCCACAAATGGTGATCGTGGGAAGATACCTAGGCAAGTGTTTATGTGGTTGCTCCATGATCTCGGATCAGTTCTAAGAAAAGGGGTCGATTCCCTGTCGTACGATCATTCTCATCCAAGGATTGCAAGACATTTCTGTGGCATCTCCAGGTCAAAGCTATGCCTACTAGATCGA
The DNA here is from genome assembly GCA_963693085.1 of Alisma plantago-aquatica. Lineage (NCBI taxonomy): Eukaryota > Viridiplantae > Streptophyta > Magnoliopsida > Alismatales > Alismataceae > Alisma > Alisma plantago-aquatica. The sequence continues at coordinate 1,173,212,102 of OY856410.1, forward strand.
GACTAACCCGTTCAAATCTTATCCATGCATCACATAATTAACACATGAGTGTGACACAACATTAATCAAGGCCAAGCTTCTAATTGTGAACATTGGTCCAAAACACATCAAAAAGTTAATCATTTATCCCACTTCAAACCTAAATAACTTCTTCTAGGCACATTGAAACCTTATGAAACTTTGACAATAGTTTTATCATCAGTGAAGCTATCTCTCACCCAACCTTGGTGCTAAAGCTCAACTATAAGACCAATCAATTAAATTCCTCAATAGGCATAACTTATGGATCGAAATCATTATACAAACCTCAATCAACACTCCAACTTTACTAAAACACTTGGGATTCTGAAAACAACTCAACATAAATGACTTCACTTGTGTCATTAGACATTTTAGGATTCCAAAAGTCCACACTATCACATCCTACACACCTTATAATAAATTCCATCCTTGGAATTAATCCAAAAAATTCACTTTGTCACACTAACTTAACCAATAGGTGAAGGAGAGTAACACATTCCAATCACCTACAAATATTCTATATTGGGAAGAGTAAAACATTCCCTTGAGCGAATTTAGACATGCCCTATCTATAGGCAGTTGTACAAAAGTTCCAATGCACTAGTTAAATAGTCTAATGAAATCAACATGCTCAGAACGATGGCAAGTATAAGAATCAAGTAAATTTAAGAAATGGCAGTGGGGTATAAGACCCAAGAAATAAATAATAAAATGATTTTGAGGAAAATATATTAAAGGAATTATCAAAAGAGAAATTAGGGATTCATAGAAGCCTCATTAGGGAAACTAGGTAAAGGTATGCAATTATTCTCAACTTAGGTCTAAGGAAAGTGCATACCTTTATTAATGAGATCAAATTACTTCTCCTTCACTACTTTAATCGATCCCAAAGTTCGCTTTTCCTATTTCTAATATATAATCATGAATTAGGTTTTACACATGTATAAAGGTAAGGAAACTGTAACTTTTAGATTTTTGGAGCAAAGCCTATAATTTGACTCTTAAATTATCACCATTGATCTTATTACGTTCTCATATTTAAGAAAACATATAATTTTGTCTATTTTGGAGTTAGGAGGTTAAAAGTGCATATTTGGTGATTTTTATGTATTAAATTCATTTTTAGAAAACACCTTTTGAAAAAACTCACAACCAAGTTTCAAAAACATTTTTATTAGAAAGATCAAATTTTTCTGATTCCAAAACATATATTTCCTGCATTTTTTTGACATAGGACTAAAAAGATATGATTTTTCCTATTCCAACCAATCATGGAGTGCCACGTCATCAAAGCCATCACAGAGAGGTGAAGAGACAAGAAAGAGTGGGCCTGCCTTACTTACATGGACCATTCAGAACCGACCAAGTCAGGGGTCAAAGGCGGGGATTTGACTCTCTCAAAGCAAAGAAAATGGGGCGAAAAGATGGTACTACCCTCAAGTGGAAAACAAAGGGAAAAAGAAAATGAGAAGTGCAGTAGAGGGAAAACACATAGGGGATTCATCCCCTTCGTCGCGCCATACCATGACTGATGAACAAAAGCTCAAGATTTGTGTGAATTCATGAGATTTGATCAAACTTACAAGCAATCACACGAAAATAAAGAGGGAATCACTACAAACCTGAGAAACCAATCAACTTGAACCGAGGTGCCAAGGAGTACGAGCATGATCATCCGTAAGAACTAGATAAAAATAAAACACTGGAACATGAAGATGAAAGAAAATGAGCAATTGAAGCCAGAGAAAGGTCGAGCAAGAGGCTACAAAGATGGAGGGGACACTATATATCAGTGGGGGACTGCAAATCCAGAGATGGATAGTTCACACGAAATCCTTTGAGAACAAGAATTGGGCATTCCCCAATTTCTTGACAAAACACACCAAATAGGGGATCGGTAGGTGCGATTTTGCATTTATAATCTTTTAGAAAAGATTTTGTGAAGTTTGATTTAGAAACGATCGTGAAATTAAGAAAACAAAATCCACTTAAATATGTTCCTATTTCCCATTTGACGGGATCTATGTAAAGATCTGTGAGCCATTGGATCATGGATGAAATGATCGAGATTGCGCGGTTCAAAGGTCAACGTGTGACATATAATCAAATTTCCAATTTTATTGGAGTATAGTGTATTAATGGATTAATTTCCCTTTTTCTCTCTCCTCATTTGAGGGGCAAACATGCTCCAAATTAAATGAAAATCGACACCAAACCTAATTTTGATATGAGGAATCTGAATATGCAATTATTTTTGCCTGGGTACTTTTAATGTGTTCAAAAATTAAAACTTATTTTCTATTTCCTCCTTCACTAATGGTTATAAGATTCTCCAAATTTGATAAAACTCCACCCACAAGTCCCATTAAGTGCCTAGGATACGAGTTTGCCATCAATTTTACATGTCGGAGTTATTTGTTCGTTTATTTAATATTTTGAAGGTTCTACTCCCTTTCTCTCTCTTGATTTCACCTTTTAATGAAATATTATCCAAATTGAGTGAAAATTCACCCAAAGGGATACTTTAATGTGTACATCACAGATTCATTATCAATTGCTATTTTTGGATTCAATAAAGATTTTATTTTGTATTTTTGAGTTATCTCTTGTTTACCCATTCAATTAATTCAATTATACTCACTAATCATCCATAAGTTGTGAAACTTACTACCTAAGAAAACTTGTACTCAAAGAAAATGAATTTGGACATAGAATTATCTTTTTCTTTCCATTTTTATGATTTTCACGAAATTTAATCTTATTTTCAATCATGGAAAAATTAATTCATTTAGTGTCATATTTTCTTAGCTTTTAGTATTTTCTTTTCTTTATCCTACATAACATGGCATAGAAACTTCTAGATCGGTTTTAATTTTATCATTATCTCTCTTAAGTGGAAATTTTGCAAAGTAAGTCCATTAGTAAACTTTCACCATGGTATTTTTGATTAACTTCTTATAAAGTAAAATATTGGGATCAAATGTACACCAAACCTTTATAATTTCCACTAATTCAACATCAAGGATAGAAATGAAAGAAAAAGCTTTGGAAAAAGGCTAAACTAATATTATACATGGATTTTAATTTGTTACAACACTCCACCTGTTAAAAAGGATTATTTCCCCAAAATGTCAAACAAAAAGAGAAGGGTGGTTAGGCAACATCTCATATCTAAGCTACCAAGTGGTTTCTTCCAAACCATGATACTTCCCTAAGACCTTCACCAACTCAATCTCCTTGTTCTTCAAATACTCAACTCAGGGTTAACAATCTTCACATATAACTCTTCATAAGTCAGATTCTCTTGGACCTCCAAAGGTTCGATAGAGACTCTATGAGAAGCGTCCTTCACATGCATTCTTAGCACAGAGACATGAAACACATTATGGATCTTGTCATAGGTAGGAGGAAGAGATAAATGGTATGCATAGTCTCCAACCATGTCTAAGATCCCAAATGGTCCAACATAGTGGGGACTAAGCATGCGTTTAACTTTATATCTTGCAATAGAACGTATAGGATTGATCTTCAAGAAAGCATAGTCACCTATTAGGAAACTCACTTCAGACCTCTCCTTATCAACATACATCTTCTGTCGATCTTGTTCAGCTTTCATCCACTTCTTGATCAACTAAACCTTCTCTAACATCATCTTCATGTCATCACTCTTCACTAGAGCACGTTCTCGCACATCATCCCAGTGTAATGGAGAATGACAAGTTCTCCCATAAAAAGCTTCATAAGGTTGCATACCAATACTATCTTGGTAGCTATTATTGTAAGAAAACTTGGCTAATGGGGAAAACTTATCCCATGCGCCTCCCCAATCCATAACACATGCTTGAATAAAATCTAAAATTTGCATCGTTCTTTTAGATTGACCATATGTTTGTGGATGACAGGTGGTACTGAAACACAAGTCATTACCCATCTCTGCTTGAATGTGACTTCATAAATGAGAGGTGAACTTTGGGTCTCAATCGGATACTATCACTTTAGGAACTCCATGTAAACGAACAATCCAATTCATGTACAACTGAGCCATCTCATATAACTTGTAAGTGGACTTGAAAGGAAGAAAGTGGGCAAACTTTGTGAGTCGATCAATCACCACCCACACAACATCAAAACCCTTCCTGGTCTTAGGGAAACCAATGATGAAGTCCATACTCCCATTTCCATTTTGGAATCTCAATCAGGTGCATAAAACCACCATGTCATTGATGCTTGATCTTCACTTGCTGACAAGTCAAACACTTGGCAACATACAGAGTGATATCCTTCTTCATGTTCTTCCACCAAAAACTTCATTGTAGGTCCTTTTATATCTTGGTAGTACCACGGTGTATTGTGTACTTAGACCTATGGGCTTCACTCAAAACCTTCTATCGTAAACCACTAACCTCAAGTAGCTACAACCTTTGTCAGAAATGAACAACACCATCCACTCCAACTGAAAAGTCAGACTATGGCTTCACAGCTAAGGCCTTCATCTCCTCAAGATCATAACATTCAAGTTGTGCAACAACAACTTTCAAGCTCCAAGAAGGCGTAATGGACAAACTAGCCATGTGAACACACAACTTCTTAGTATCTTCTTTATTAGTAGGTTCTGGTTGCCAACAAGAAACATACTCTCGGTTCATAGCAGCACATACTACATTCTTCTTCTAACTTAAAGCATAAGCAACTACATTCACTTTACTAGGATGGTATGTTTCAGTAAAGTGGTAGTCTTTGAGATACCCATCCATCTTTGCTACCTCAGATTCATATCCTTCCATGTCAAAAGATATCTAAAGCTTTTGTGATCTGAGAAAACTTCAAACTTCACTCCATACAGATAGTGTCGCAAGATCTTTAAGATATACATGATAGAGGTAAGCTCTAAATCATTATTAGGCTAGTTCTCTTCATTAGGTTTCAACTGACGTGAATCATAGGAGAGCACTTAATCCTCTTCCATCAAGACACACCCCAATTCTTGCTTAGAAGCATTGGTGAAGATAATGTAGGGTTTTCCTTCAACATGTAAAGAAAGAATAGGAGCATATGTCAAACATCTCTTCATCTTCTGGAAACTATCCTCACATTAAGGGGTCTATACAAACTTGACTTCTTTTCTCATCAACTTTGTCAGAGAAAGAGCCAACTTAGAAAAACTCTTGATAAACATCTGATTCTAACCTGGTAAACTGAGGAAACTACAGATCTTAGATGGAGTCTTCAGAGCTTTTCACATGATCACAACTTCTACCTATGCAGGATCAACAACAATATGTCTGGAAGAAATCACATGACCCAAGAACATGACTTCCTTGATCCAGAACTCACACTTTGAGAATTTAGCATATAGTTGATTTTCTTTTAGTGTGTTTAGAATGATTCACATATATTCATGATGTTGTTCTTTAGATTCAAAGTAGAGCAAAACATTGTCGATGAACACCACCACAAACTGATCGAGGTAATGATAAAACATTCATTCATCAAGTCTATGAAAGAAACAGGGCATTAGTCAAGTGAAAGGCATGACTAGAAACTGATAATGCACATAACGTGTTCTAAAAGCTATTTTTGGGACATCTTTATCATTCACTCACATGTAGTAGTAGCCACTTCACAGATCCATCTTTGAGAACATAGCGGCTGACTTCATCTAATCGAACAGGTCATCGATGCAAGGTAAAGGATAGAGATTCTTTATTGTCACTTGATTAAGCATACGATAGTCCATGCACATAGACAACAAACCATCCTTCTTCTTCACGAACAAAATAGGGGATCCCCATAGTGAAATACTAGGGCACACAAAGCCAATGTCAAGAAGCTCCTAGAGATGCTTCTTAAGCTCAGTGAGTTTTGTAGGGTCCAAGCGATAAGGAGGCTTCACGATTGGATAGGTTCCTAGTGACACTACTAAAATAATGGTCTATAGCATCGGGTTTTTTAAGCTTGTACCGTCACTTTTTAACCGTTGCCTAAGTGGTCGTCTCTATAGAATTTTCTCTATAGGGTCGGTTTTTTTGACCAAAGAAAACCGACCTTATAGAGTAAAAACCGACCCAAGAGGATGTAAAAACCCGACCCAAGTGAGAAAGAAGAGGTTTTAAGGTCAGTTATTCCTAAAAAACTGACCCTAGAAATGTCTTTTAAGGTCAGTTACTGCTAGAAAACCAACCCTATAAAGCAACAGAGTTTTTCTCAGTCAAAAAATAGTCGACCGAGAAGGATTTTGGTCGAGAAAATTGTCAATCGAGAATGTACTATCTTAAGCTTCTTAGAGGTCTTCTAAGGTCAGTTATTTCTTAAAAAACCAACCCAATAGTGTACAAAAAATGAGCTTTATGATCCCATTGCCTATAAGGTCGGTTTTTCCTAAAAAACCGACCCTAGAAGTTAAAAAACTGACCCTATAAAGAAACAAAGTTTCTTTAAGGTCAGTCTTGCTTGGTCAAAAAACTTGTCGACCGAGTGGCTTTCGGTCGAGAAAATTATCGACCAAGAAAGTATTGTCTTAAGCTTTCCAGAGGTCTTTTAAGGTTAGTTATTTCTAAAAAATCTGACCTCATAAAGCAACATAGGTTTGCTCGGTCGAGAAATATGTCGACCAAGGGATCTCTAAGGTCGATTATATTTGAAAACCAACCGTAAAGATCTCTAAGGTTGGTTATTTGGATAAAACCGACCAATAGGGAAGCGAGTACCTGATAAGTTTGCGTTGAAGCTACAATGTCAGTTATTTAAAAAAACTGACACAATAGGTCTCTAAGGTCAGGCTTTTTAAATAACCAACCCTAGAAGTCACATTTTTTTAAAGAAAAAATTTGCAGAATAGAAATCTTCAGAACTGAAACCTGCAGAACAAAAATATGCTTTACACAATTCAAAACCTGCAATAGAAATAGACTTGCAAATGCAATGATGCAAGCCAGAAAATGCATTCCAAAGCCATTTGCTAGCTTTTATGTCCAATCCTTTTTGAATCGATGTATCAATCTCCAAACCACACACATTCATAACAACAATAATTCAAAATATTTAGTTGAGACGTACTCGTACACATAGCACATACTAACATTCATGCAAGTCCAAGATAGTTTCATTCAGTTGAGACATATCACATACTAACATTCATACACACAGAACATACTAACAACAATGATAGATTGCAAGTCTAAGATGATATTAAAGGTTATGTTAGATACAAAAGTAAATTTGACAGAGTTTCAAAATTACATACACAAATGAAGCTATGCATTCAATCCAATGCTATAGTCACTTCATTAAGAATAGCCTCTGACCACTCTTCTCAGAATTCATTTAACTCATCAAGTGTGTAAGGCTGAGTTGTAAGGATCTGCAACAAAAAATGCACATGCTAATATTTTATAAAATGAGTACATCTCACTTATTATTTAATGATGTTATTCTTTATTACCTGATCTATAGTCTGAATGTCATTTGATGCTCCTTTGACAATAGCTTTCATATATTTCATTACATAGTAACCACAAGCCCAATCATTATTTTGTATATGACACTACAAATAACGAATTATACTTAATGTTAGTAAACTAATATAAATAGAGTTGAGATAAGACTATAAGGGTTGACATATAAGAGTTGACATATACATTACTATAAGAGTCGTACATATATAAGACTAAGCTGTCAAAGTAGTTACCTTCATATTTTTCAAAGTCAATGTCTAATTTGGTGGGCATTATTCCTCCACCTTCACGAAAAGCCTTTATACCCCTATCAATTAAATGATTACAGTAGTTGTTAAAATAGAAATTCTAAGTAGAAATATCATGTTGAATCATAACAATTGATATCGTAGAAACTAAATTTATGCTTACTCCATAGTTGGCAATTTCAAATTGTGACTCCTTGTTGTTATTCCCATTTGGTCAAGATAATAGAAAGTCATCAATTTTTGGACAACCACCACTAGTTCCCAATGTCTATATCTAAGTAAAATGCATATTGAAAACAAATATTAGAATTATAAATTTATTCAATATTAGAATTATATTGAATAATAATACTTGCTTGAAGTTAAAAGGAATTAGGATAATTTCCTTTCCCACACTAGCAAAATATTTGAATGCAATACAGAAGTACTCATTCACATCCTCAATGCCTGTCTCCACTTGACTAGTGATTGAAGGAACTAAGAATCCAACATTGCTTATATCAAAGTTTTTCATCACAATATATAAATGGATGAAAAACATTTGTAATCATTTCATATATTAGAAATAAGCTAAAAATGTATACTGGAGTTTTCTATATTGATGAATCCTTACCTTATCCATACTTCTAATATCAAAGTATTAAGACAATCATACCAGAACAAATCTTTAATATCATCAAGAAAAATAAAATTCTCAAAGTCCCTCCCAGCTGCATCTTCTGTTAAATTGACCAACATAGGTGATCCCGAGCTTTGGTTGGCTAAGTATCGACACAAACATTTACATTTGCTTCCCAATTCATCGAATGTAGCTTAGAGAATGAAAGATGGCATGGGCATAGGAGGACGACTAGTAGAAGTTTTACTTTTTGGTTTACAAACTTGTTAATTAAATTACATACTTTTATTACACAAGTTCTTATTTGTAGTCAAATATTAAAAACATGGTACATTTTAGATATATACCTTTCCATTGATAACCAAGTGTTTAGGCCAACCTACCGTAGGACCCTCTTCTTCTTCAACTATACTATATTCATGATTATATATGAGTAGTGGTTTGTCCCCCATTCCATCATACACAAGATGGATGGACACACGACAAATGTCATCAGAAACTGATTGGCAATGCAATGTACCACTGAGGTTGTATACCTTATCCACTGCCACAACATTATACTCTGGAACCTGCAGTGCAAGTTTACAGTTCATACCAAACTAGAATTAAAATAATATAAGTTATATATGAATCGGTAAACCAGATACCTACTACAACTATATATATACATAATCATATATATATCATACTAATAACACAACATATAGAACAAAAACTTACTGTAGATTGTTGTGGTGGGTCATTGGGAGTGCTCCCATCACCTTCTACAGTTGGAGCATGGGCTTGTACCTCATCATCTGAGAGACACACAGTTTGAATAGGTTGATAAGTTTAAGTAGGATGAAATGAAGACATTATTTATTTTACTTTATGTGCTCTTAATGCTTCAACTCCGTTTTGTGTAAGACATCCTGCATGACATCTTTAGATTGCAAAGGGCCAAAAAAACACTTGAATCCTATGCCAGCTCCTAATCCCCTAACACGGCCAGGATGCTCCTCCGTACCAAGAGCAAAGAATAGTTCATCCATGCGGTAGTTGGGATGAAATTTCCTTCATTCCTTTGCTCATGAAGACCAATCTATTCATAGTTAATAAAAAATATAAAATCACAATATCAATTAGATATAAATAAATCTAAGTTTGTGGGAGTTACTCTTTACTTAGTTGGGATAAGCCTACCATCTTATGTGCCATCTCCTTAGTTGCAGGGTTTATAATTTCACCTGCTCGATTCTTTCTAGCATCAATCCACTACAAGTGTCAGAATGGATGCTCAACTTGATTTGTACTAGACTCTTCTCCAGAAGAGAGTTGCTTCTCTTGTAGTTGGCAGCGAAAGGCATAACCACTGGGCCCCAAGCGATGGTCATGCACATTTTTGGCCCATCTTTCCTTTTGGGCCTCGTGACTAGCCTGATCATTTAAAATGAGGTATTGCAATTTAGAATTGGTAAACGTATATAAAAAGATTCACCTCCTTAATTATATAAAATTAAAGATTCATATAATACATCAGAATCTTTATTACCTGAAACTCTTCCGATTTCCTAGCTGCAACAAATCTTTCCCACACCTCAGGATCTATAAAAACATATATATTTGTTGCTTTCTTCTTTTGTTTAGGATTATCTATAAATTTCCTTTTGAGATATGTCTTAAAAGCCCTCCATCGTACACCACAATGTTGTAACACTTTTTTCTTGTGATCTTTTTCATTTATATGAAAAACACCCTATACAAGCGAAAGAAGCAATAATGTTGTCTTAAAAAGGATGTCTTTTCAAGCAAACTAAATTAGAATCAATAAACAAACACATATTAAAATAATATCACTTCCACTTATAGATATATCTTTCCATAGGAGGTCTTTTAAGGCATTAGAAATATCACGCCAATTTTCTATATCTATTGGCACCTTACTGTGCACGATCACCCCTATGTAATGCTTGAAAGCACTAGCATGTTCCCCAATAGGTGCTCCTGTGACATCAAATTGGACTGCCAATTTCTCCCCTTTGGCCCTGAGCTCCTGCAGCCTACGCATTAGTGTGGGACCTCTACTTTTCTTAGCATCACCACTACCATCCTCATGGTGCTCATACTCAGAATGTTCATCTTCACTTGCCATTTTAGAACCTGCATGTGTACATGATAAAAGAAACATAAGTGATAATAAAAGCAAAAGTGGTTGAATGATATATGATGTATATTTAAAAGACTACGTGCTTGAATGATAATAAAATAAATAATTCAAAGAATGCATGCCTCTAGTATTGGTTGAGTTGTTAGTCAAGTAAAATTCCTTCAGCATGGTCTTGACGTTTATAGTATTCATCGGTGTTATCTTCCACATTTACACTTGGCAAATCAAATGAGAATGGACTGGAATCATCAAACTTTTTGTAGTATTATTCTTCATTTATAGGATCTACAGTAAAATGAATTTTTCCATGAATAACGACAAACCAATTCTTATTTACCGGGTCATCAATATATGTTTTGATTGGTCTGCCATGATGAATGGCTCATCTTTCTCACCAATATTTTCAAAATTCACCATTTTGAAACCCAACTCATCCACTAAAACTCCTTTGTTGTTATCAACCCAATCACACCTAAAGATAGGAACTCTAAAATTTGCTTAGTCCAATTCCCATATGTCCTCAATGACGCCGTAGTATGACATCTCAGCTTCATGTGGTCTTTTATCTTTGGCACTAGCAAAATACAACGAACAAGCTTTAACAGTGACCCCGCTATTTCAGACTACACTACTTTCATCTTGATGCTTTGTGTAGTATGAAAATACATTTATGTCGTAACCTTCATATGATGTGACATCCATTTTTGGCTTAAAGGGGAGCCATTTTATGTTCTCAGCAACATTATTCGATGATTCAGATAGTTGATTAAAGACTTTCTCTTCTAACCACCTAATAAATGTTTAATTATGCTCTCTTTCAAGCCACATTGAACTGGATCGTGGATGATTTCTCTTGATAAGATCATTGTGTTTTGTGATGTAGCTACTGACTTTATCGATGTTGTGTAAAATATACAAATGTGCTTGTTCCCACAAATCACGACTGATTCCTTTCACTCATCCTCCCAGAGCTCCTTTGCCACAATAAGATTCAATGTGATGGGAATTTTTTAGATCGCTAGAAGTTTTATTGCAATTCAAAAAATCATTACAAAAGTCAATCACCTCCCTAGCCACATAACCCTCAATAATATTCCCTTCAGGATGATAATGATTTTGAACATCACCTTTAAAAATACTAATGTACCGTTCAAATGGATACATCCAGTGTAAGAAAATTGGACCCAACATCTTCACCTCCCTTGTAATATGTACTACAAAATGAACCATGATATCAAAAAATGAAGGAGGAAAGTGCATTTCAAGCTGACACATGGTAACAATTACATCTTTCTATAATTTATCAAGAGTATCAGGATGTATCACTTTGTTGCATATTTCATTGAAGAAGAAACAAAGTCTTATGATTGCAAACCTTACATGCTTCGACAATATAGATCGAATAACCACAGGTAAAATTTGTTTCATTAAGGTGTGAAATTGTAAAATTTGAGACCTATAAACTTCAGATCCTTTTTTGATACCAATCTACAAATATTAGAGGAGTATCTTTGTGGAACCTTAATATTATACAAGCACTCACAGAGAGTCTTTTTCTCCTGCTTTGTCAAAGTGTAACCAGGTGGTGGTAAATATGTACGGAAACCCCTGATCTCCACTGATAATTCTTTTCTTATACCCATTAATTCTAAATCTTTTCTAGTTTTGATGTCGTCTTTAGTCATTCTTGGTATGTTCAATAGCGTACCAATGATGATATCACAAACATTTTTTCAACATGCATGACATCAGTGCAATGTCTAATTGCCAAAGATCTCCAATAAGGAAGATCCCAGAATATTGACCTCTTCCTGTATAGAGATTTGTCACATTTCAGAGTACGACTACTTGAACTCTTTCCAAATTCATTAACAATATGTTTCACCCTATTATATACAACATTTCCTGGTATAGGTTTAGGAGCACTTCGTTCCTCAGTTGACCTATTAAAGGTTTTGTGTTGCCTTCGATAAGGATGCACTGGCGGGAGAAATCTCCGATGACCAAGATAAATGATTTTACCACCATGTTTCAGTTGGATTGCATCAGTATTTTCCTCACAAATAGGACATTCTTTGTATCCTTTTATGTTATATCCAGGCAAATTTCCATAAGCTATAAAGTCATTAATCGTGCAAAACAACATAGCACACAAACTAAAGATCTCTTTACATGAAGCATCATATGTCATAGCACCTTCTTCCCATAGTTTCATTAGGTCATCAATTAGATGTTGAAGGTAAACATCAATATCATTTCTAGGTTGTTTGGGCCCTGATATCAATATTGACAACATGACATACTTATTTTTCTTACACAACCAAGGAGGAAGATTGTATATAACAATCATATCAGGCCACGTGTTATGTTGGCTGCTTAATGTACCATAGGGATTCATTCCATCTGTACAGAGTCCAAGTCTTAAGTTTCTTGGTTCTTTACCAAATTGAGAGTATAATAAATCAATTTTCTTCCATTGTGGTGAATCAGATGCATATCGTAGGATGCCATCATCATTGGCCTTTAACTCCCCATGCCAAGACAAATTTTGTGCATCTTATGTATTAGCAAATAAGTGTTGAAATCATGGTATTATTGGTAGATACCACATCACCTTGGCAGGAGAGCCAGTTTTAGCCTTAGCTGAATTTGTGGTCTTATACCTTGACACAACACATTTTGGACAATTTATCAAACTACTATAGTCCTTTTAAAATAACACACAATCATTTGGACATGCATGAATCTTCTTAGCCTCCATTCCCATTGGGCACATTATTTTCTTTGCTTGATATGTTGAAATTGGAAGCTCGTTGCCTTCAGGAAGAATTTCCTTTAAGAAAGACAACAATGAAGTGAAACTCTTATAGCTCCACTAGTTTTGAGCTTTAAGAATATATAATCGCATCACAACACTCAACCTCATGAACTTACTACAACCCTTATATAATGGTTTTTCAGCATCATGGACGATGTTTGCAAATAAAGAAGGTGGATCAATGACATGGTTCTGACAATTACATAGCATCTCATCAACCGTATCATCCTGAATCGGGTCATCCTGAATTGGTTCATCATTGACATTATCATCATTATCTATATCTTCTGTGCCACAACTATTAGTATCGACATTTTTTATCCATAATTAAATTTCTCTCCATGCCATTACCATTCATTATAACCTTGTATGATCCCATTGCATATGACATGATTCTTAATTTCCTCACCAGTATCAACTTTCAAATTGTTACCGCAATTTCTACATGGACAATATAGCCTATCTGTAGGTAGTTTCCTATGTTCCTCAACAATTCTGATAAATTCATCAAGACCTTTAGCAAACTCTGGACTGCAACGATTCTTAATAGACATTCAACTTCAATCCATTTTCTATATCACATTAAAATTAATTATAAAACTAAGTATTTAATATTGATACTATAAGTTGTAAGTTTTTATTGATAGGAAATTAATTACTTTTATACTAAAGTGTACCACGTATCCCATTTTTGAATATTTAATCTCACTAGTAACTGTATAATGTATGTTTAGTCTTGAAGAAAATTTCAGCAACATTTCCCCTAAGTTCTCCAAGTACACCAATGTAAATGACAAATAACCACTCACATATGTACCCAGAAAACAAATGAGGAAATCCTACTGAAATTTTGTTCAAAACTAAACATACATTATACAGTTACATCCTAAGTGAGACTAAATATCCAAAAACAGTCCCAGACTGGGGACTATCTAAAATTTACTCCTAATGAGTAAATTTTGAACTGGTTTCTAAGTTGATACATGCATAAATGTATTATTGTCATATTTATATGTTAAGTTAAATATCATGCATCGATGATCTCATCTATAAACCCTAAAGTGTCAATCTGGGAACTAAGACTGAGAAGCTTTAGATACTCTTAGAATACATCTCAACTAATCTTGGCCCATCATGGTCTCGATGCACCTTGGGTAAAATACATATATTCATCAAACACAACACATAATTTACAAAATTCAAAATAGTAATTTTTTTTGTTAACACCAGTTGTTGCATGGTAGGCAACACATTTTTAAACAGAATCAATCATACAAATAAAAGTTACAAAATATATTTTTAATGGTATCACATCACTAGAAATTCTATATGCAATTTTTTTGTATTCAAAAATTTGTTTTAGGTGTACCACATTTTACTTGTTTTGTATGAACATTCAGGATATATGGATAGGAAAAATAAAAAAAACACATCACTTACAACAAATAAAAGTATATTGGAAATAACTGATGTGTCATTTGGGGAACATACTGGTCAAGATCTTAAATGTGATAATGCCAATGGAGATGCATGTTTCATAATATTATTAATGTGTGAAGAAGAAGATACATGTTAGAAAGCCAAGCTAATGATTAATTGGTGAGTTCACTTGAGAAAGGAAGGTGGAAAAGAAGGTTCTTCTCCATAGGTAGAGCACCTTACCTCAGCGTTCGGGTACCGTCAGCGACGGTTTCTTCTTCTTCGCAGGTCCGGTGGCGGTGAGTTACTATCTTCTCCGTAGGCAAGGCGGCGATGCTCTCACACGTTAGACCGGCGCGACGCAATGATTAGGTGAATGATGGCGGAAACGGAAACGACAACGGAAATGGGCTCATGTGCGGAAGAGGCAGTGGCAATGACAACATCAATGGAAACAGGCTCGTGTGCTGAAGCGACGGCCGGAAACAGAAGCTCAAACAGCAACATGTGAGAGTAGCAGGTTTTGATCTAGATGGCGACCTAACCAATGCGGACGACAGGTTATAGTTGACCTATAACGTCGGTTAACAGGGGGAAATTGACGCTACAGGTGAAGTAGTGCTCGTGTTTTTTTTGACATATAAAGTTGATTATTTGGAAAACCCGACCCTATAGATCGAGGCGTGAAGCCAATATCGAGCAAATTTTCTACGCGGGAAACTTAATGGAGCCAATTTTTGTCTCGATCGAGAGTTTTGTCGACCAAAATACCCTACAAGGTCGGTTAGAAGGAAAAAATCAACCCTAGAGGTAGTTATACACGCGTGAAGGCAAAATGGAGCCAATTTTTATCTTGGTTGAGATTTTTTTTGACCGAGATGCCCTATAAGGTCGCTTATAAGGAAGAAATCGACCCTAGAGGTGCTTATACACACACGAAGGCAAAATGGAGCAAATTTTCGTCTAGGTCGAGAATTTTGTCGATCGAGATGCCCTACAAGGTAGGTTATCAGAAAAAAAACTGACCCTAGAGGTACTTATACAGGCGTAAAGGCATAATGGAGCCAATTTTTGTCTCAGTTGAGAATTTTTTCGATCGAGATACCCTACAAGGTCAGTTATAACGAAAAAACTGACCCTAGAGGTACTTATACATGCGCAAAGGCAAATGGAGCTAATTTTTGTCTCAATCGAGAATTTTGTCGACTGAGATGCCGTATAAGGTCGGTTATAAGGAAAAAACTGACCCTAGAGGTAACTATACACACGTGAAGGCAAAATGGAGCCAATTTTTGTCTTGGTCGAGAATTTTGTCGACTGAGAAAGTACTGTCTTAAGCTTCTTAGAGGTCTTCTAAGGTTGAATTTTTAAGAAAACTGACCCAAGAGGTCTTAAATGGTGCCCACATTTTTTGTAAATATATAAGGTAAGTTATTTGGAAAAAATGACCCTATAGATCGAGGCGCGAAGCCAAAATCGAGAAAATTTTCACCGCAGAAATTTATGGGTCGGTCTTATGATCCCATTGCCTATAAGGTCGATTATTTTATGAAAACCAACCCTATATAGATACACTACAAGGTCGGTTATTTTAATAAAACAGACCCAACTGGTCTTAAGTGGTGCCCACATTTTTTATAGACATATAAGGTTGGTTTTTTGGAAAACTGACCATATTGAGATACACTACAAGGTCGGTTATTTTAAGAAAACCTACCCAAGAGGTCTTAAGTGGTGCCCACATTTTTTGTAGACATATAAGGTGAGTTATTTGGAAAAATGGACCCTACACACAGTGACGTTATTGGCCAAAAATGTAGTAATGTGAGAGCTCGATAGAAAAATCCACCTCATGATTAGGGGGGCAAACCAGGAAACTCCTCAGGAAAAACATCAGGGAAGTCCTTCACAACATCTATGTGATCAAGAGCAGGACATGTGGCATCGAGAACGATTGAGGCTAAGAATGCTCTACACCCTTGTGTGATAAGCTTTTCGACCTTGATGGCTTAGATGACAAACTACCAATACTCTCACTTCTTACCCTTGACACACATCCTTCCTCAATAGGATGTAACAACCTGACCTTTCATACTTCACAAAACAAAACATATTTGTACCTCTTCAACCAATCCATCCCTAAAATGACATCAAAGGCGGTCATGTCAAGCAAGATGAAATCTGAGGGAAACATTATACTGGAGTGACAGAGATCCAAGGTCGGGAGTTTGAGATAAGAAAAGAAGATCCTACCACTAGGAGTTTTAACATCCAAAACATGATCCATATATTCTAATTTTATCACTAACACGACAAAAAACATAGTTGATATGAATGTATTCGATGAACCAATATCAAATAGTGCTTTAACGTGATGCATATTAAGATGTAAGGTACCTTTGATGGCTTCATTATCTCCTTCAACTTCCTTAGCATTAAGATCAAACACACTTCCCTTATGTCTCTCCACCGGTTACTGTCAACCTTGTCGGTTCTGATTATTGTTGTTTCTTGGAGGTAGATTTTGTCACTGTTACGACTGTTGGGAAGTCTACTGAGCAGGCTTCTAAAATGAAGTTGGTCCCCTCCCAAGCTTAATGTAGTTAGGTCAGATGTGTCTATCTTGACCGCACTCTAAGATGGGTACATGTCGCTCATCTCTATGGGCTTGACCATTTCCAGTAAGGCATCTTCCCGACGGGTGAGAACGTGAGCACCTACTGCACTTATTGCACCCTTGGTTTCCACCACCGTTTTGTCTTTTGTTGTTGTTGTTGTGCCCAGAAGAATGGAACCCAGGGTATGACTCGATCACCAAAGTCTTGTCAACCATTTGTTGAAAAGTAAATGGAACCTAGGGAACAAGGTTGTGTCCTACGTTGTAGGTTAAACCCTCGAGGAATAGGGTTGTTCTCCTTTCGGCTCCTATGTCCATCACATAGCACTCTAGGAGAAGAAAACATTACATGTACTCAAAGAAACTCAGGCTTCCTTGACATAGACTATAAAACTCTTTTTCCTTCCTCTTCAGATAGGAAGGACAGATATACTTCTCATGGAAAAGTTTGAGGAACTCTTCTTAGGTCATGCTTGATGTTTTGCCGGTATGAGACATACTCGTCCTCCAGAACCATTTGGCGCATCCACCATATACTTCACAAAGAGAACCTTCTGGTGAGGAAACACCATTCCCTCTAAGGTACGCTCAAGATCCAAAACCTAGTCGTCAACTTTATCCATCATGTTTGGCTCACTCTCACCCTTAAAGTACAGTGGTTGCATCTTGATGAAGTCCATAAGGGTGAACTCCTTCAGCTTAGTTGTAGCAGCTACAACATTGGAAAGTCATCCCACTAAGGTAGTCGAGAGCAGCTGGTGCAACATGGTCAACTCCTTCTCAGTTGTCAATAGAGGGGTACCAACAGGGGTAGTAGGGATTGTCCCAGTGTTGGAGGGAGTCATCAGAGTATCCTGGTTGTTAGTGTTTCTGGAGGTGGCTCATGCAGTAGAGTTGTTCATGTTTCCAAACAAATTTACCTGCTCATAAGATAAGGGTGTAACATAACATACATGAGTAGACAACATGGATAGAAATGGCTATTATTTGCTCTGAGGATACTATTTCAGGAAGTCAGTATCAATGTAGGCCAGGTAGGTATCATATGGATCCAGGAGTTCTCGCAAACCAAGATAGTGATGCGTAGCAAATATTGCCAGTCCCCAAATCCTGATCCATTCTAGACACCCATACTTTCAACTTATTCCCTAGCAGGTGCCCAATAAGCTTTGATACCATGGTGTAAAGGGGTGAGATCACCTCCTTACTAAAAGTTAAAGGAAATACAAAACATCCACTTTTTTTCCAAGAAAATAAACATTGTGGAATGCATCTATAATAATACAAGTAAATAAGCATGTTCCAAATACATGTAAAATGTTTATAGAAATGGAAAGAAACTAAGTTATTACATTGCTTTTTGAACTCTTGCTCACTACGTCTATTTCTTTGAAAAGGAAAAATTGAAAAGAGGCTATAGGATCTAGCAATAATCAACCTAGTCATCCTTGATTGCAAAACTTGAATCTACTAGTCTTGAACTTGTTCACCTTGGCCTTGTTCAACATCTTGATCTAACCCTGGGTGGTTGGGAAAGCACCTAGAAAAAGGGAAAGAAAATAACGAATGTATTAGAGAAAACTAACAAGGACAAAAGATAAGAAAACTATATGGAAAGAAAGGCTATGTTTTCATCACTAGATGAAGATGATCAAAAGTATGAGGGATAAGAAAATAGATACTTGCCATAACAAAAATAGTAAAAAGGTTGTATGCATGATTAATATTGACTACCTAAACTATGTAGGGTTGAGGCACCTACCTAACCTCAACCAATAGGTGAAGGAGATTAACACATTCCAATCACCAACAAATATTCTATATTGGGGAGAGTAACACATTCCCTTGGGCAAATTTACACATTCCCTATCCATGGGTGGTTGTACAAAAGTACCACTACAGTCATTAAATAATCTAATAAAATCAACATGCTAGGAACTATGGCAAGTATAAGCATCAAGTAAATTTGAGACATGGCAGTGGGGTGCAAGACCCAAGAAATAAATAATCAATCTGGTTTTGAGGAAAATATAGTAAATAATTTATCAAAAGAGAAATTAGGGTTTCATAGAAGCCTCATTAGGGAAACTAGATTATGGTTTGCAATTATTCCCAACTGAGGTGTAAGGAAAGCACTTACCTTTCTTAATGAGATCCAATTACTTCACCTTCACTACTTTAATCGATCCCAAAACCCTCTTTTCCTATTTTCAATGTATAACCATAAATTAGGGTTTACTCATGTATAAAGGTAAGGAAACCCTAACTTTTAGATTTTTGGAGAAAAACTTAATTTTGACTCTGAAATTATCACCATTGATCTTATTAGGTTCTCCTAATTAAGAAGAAATATATAATTTTGTCTATTTTGGAGTTATGATGTTAAAAGTGCATTTTTGGTGATTTTTATGTTTTAAATTCATTTTTAGAAAACATCTTTTGATAAAACTCAAAACCATGTCTCAAAAACATTTTTATTAGAAAGTTTACATTTTTTCTGATTCTAAAATATATTTTCTATTAATTTTTGGACAAAGGAGTAAAAAGATATTGTTTTCCCTATTCAAACCAATCAGGGAGTGTCATGTCATCAAAGCCATCTCGTAGAGAGGTGAAGAGAGAGAGAGAGAAGAGTGGACATGCCTTGCTGACATGGTCCAATTAGAGCCGGCCAAGTCAAGGGTCAAAGGCGCAACATTGAATAGCTCAAAGAAAAGAAAATAGGGCAAAAAGATGGCACTGCCCTCAAGCAAAAAGCAAAGGGAAAAGAAAACGAGAAGGGCAGTAGAGGGAAAACAAAGAGGGGATTCATCCCCTTTGTCCCGCAACACCATGTCTAACGAATAGAAGCTCAAGATTTGGGAAAATTCATGAGTGTTGATAAAACTCGCAAGAAAGCACACAAAAAGAAAGATGAAAGCACTACGAACCTAATGAACTAATCAACTTAAACCGAGGTGCCAAAGAGAACGAGCACAATCCACCACAAGCACTAGATCAAAATCAAACACCGGAACATGAAGGTGAGAGAAAATGAGCAATTGAAGGCAGATAATGGATGAGCAAGAGGCTACGGAGACTGAGGGGGCACTATTTATAGGTGGGGGACCGCAAAGCTAGAGATGGGTAGGTCACCCAAAATCCTTGAAGAATAAGAGTTGGATGTTTCCCAATTTCTTGAAAAAAAATCAAATAGGGGATCGAGAAATCCTTTGGTGTAGTTTTGTGTTTAGAATCATGTAGAAAAGATTTTGTGAGTTTGATTTAGAAACGATCGAGAAATCAAGAAAACAAAATCCACTTAAATCTGTCCTAGTTTCCCGATCATGATGATCTGTGATCTGTTGGATCACATATCTATTGTTCAAGATTGCGCAGGTCAAAGGTCAACGTGTGACATATAATTAAATTCATAATATTATAGGAATATAGTGTATTAATGCATTAATTTCCCTCTTTCTCTCTCCTCATTTGAAGGGGCAAACATGCTCCAAAGTAAATGAAAATGGACACCAAGCCTAACTTTGATATGAGGAATCTAAATATTCATTTAGTTTTGCCTTTTGGGTACTTTTAATATATTAAATAAATAAAAACTTATTTTCTCTTTCCTCCATTAATGATTATAAGATTCTCCAAACTTGATGAAACTTCACCCACAACTCACATTAAGTGCCTTGGATAGGAATTTGCAATCAATTTTACATGTTGGCGTTATTTATTCATTTATTTAATATTTTTAAGGTTCTACACACTTTGTCTCTCCTGATTTCACCTTTTAATCAAATATTCTCAAAATTGGGTGAAAATTCAACTAAAGACATATTTTAAGGTGTAGACCACGAATTTGGCATCAATTGTTACTTTCAGAGTCATTAAAGATTTTATTTTGTATTTTTGACTTATCTCATATTTTCCCATTCAATTAATTCAATTATGCTCACTAATCTTCCCAAAGTTGTGAAACTTACTACCCAAGCAAACTGTACTCAAAGAAAATGAATTTGGACTTAAAATTATCTTTTGAGTTCCATTTTTGTGATTTTTAAGCAATTTAGTCTTAGTTTAACTCAATGTGAAAATTAATTCATTTAATGTCACATTTTCTTAGCTTTAGGATTTTCTTTTCTTTTCCCCACACAACATGGCATAGAAACTTCTAGATCAATTTTAATTTTATCCTTATCCCTCTTAAGTGGACATTTTGGAAAGTAAAACCATTAGTAAAGATTCACTAAGGCATTTGTACTTAACTGATTATAAAGTAAAATATTGGGAACAAATGTACACCAAACCTTTTTAATTTCCACTATTTCGACATTAAGGATAGAAATGAAAGAAAAAGCTTTGGAAAAAGGATATACTAATATTATACACGTATTTTAGTTCATTACATTAACCATATATCTGGTCCTAACTTTAGAAGTCCTCCTTTGTGAAAAAAACTCGAGGTTGTTGACAATTCATATCTTGTCTTAGCTTATCTTAATTTAGAAAAGCACAAGTACTTGCATCATCAAACCTTATCCCAAATCCTCAAATCTAAACTTAGGTCCTCAAATACAAACATATATCATCTTATATCATCTTTATAAGGCTTAGATCGTATCATCTAAACATATTCCATATATTTCATCTATTCAATCTATCACATATTCCAAGAAAGGCTCTAGACATCTAATCTAGAACTACTCTCTCTTCTAGATTGGTGTCATTCACTTCCAATTTTGTTGCATGGACACCTCCTTCTCATATATGTGTGGATACACATTTTTGTAATATATATATATATATATATATATATATATATATATGTATATATATATATATGTATATATATATATATTCTCTGATAAAACATGTGTCAAAAAAAAATTATTTAGGTTTGATCCGATTTGAAATCAAAAACCAAATCCAAAAAATGAGTGTCCCACACATAGTGGAGAGTCTAGTATCATGTCACCAAGTGAAAGGGGTGAGACATGGTGTAGACTAGTGTAGCTACCCTAGACAAAATGCGTCATATGTCTAGGATTTCTCTTCCCTTATTGAACATCATCTCTGAATAATGTAGCACCCCATACCGCCACATCGTAAAGAAACAACAACATCTTAGGACGTGTTATATAACAAGCACTAGTACAGACTAGTTCTCAGACATCTAGGTGCTAATCGAGAGGCCTTACATGACTTCCCGTTAGAAGGTCTTGCTGACTTCCCTTTTTGAATTGATCAATCATCTCGCCAATCACCTTCGACCCCGGTAATGCCATTCCCACAAAACTGGATTATATTCCCTGTCCTAAACCCAATCTTGATTTGTTTCCTATATTCGGCGGTCTCACATTCTATCCTATCATGAGAGTGCCCTTTCTCCAGAATAAGTAGTGACTCCTGCCACACAAGACAAACAAAGTGGTCCTCTTCGGGCTTTGTGACCGACCGCTTCCGGTATAGTCAACTACATTTGTCAGACTTAGGCCTAGCCAACCTCTGATTGGGCTACTTCATTAGAAGACAGTTAAATATTGAAAGTGAAGAAGCTGATTTAAGCGATCGAGGCATGAACGGAACTATTGAAGGGAAAATACTAAGATCAAGGGTTGACCATGTCGGGGAAGATAGATTGACTTATGAGCGAGGTACCTCCACTTATATGTGGCCAGGTTGACACCATCCTTTAAGATCTTGAAGTCCCAATCCCATAAGATAGACATTCAAGAAGAAAGATCTTTCCTAGTTCTTTGACCCCATACCAAATTACAAAAGGAAATCTTGTGATCAGATATTGGGAACAAATGTACACCAAACCTTTATAATTTCCACTAATTCAACATCAAGAATTTAAATGAAAGAAAAAGCTTTGGAAAAAGGCTAAACTAATATTATACATGTTTTTCAATTCATTAAATTAACCCTATATATGCTCCTAATTAGCTTATCTTAAATTAGAGAAGCACATGTACTTGCATCATAAAACCTTATCTCAAATCCTCAATTATGAACTTAGGTCCTCAAAGACAAAGATATATCATCACAATTCATTGTATATCATCTATATAAGGCTTAGATCCTATCATCTAAATATGTTCCATATATTTCATCTATTCAATCTATCACATATTCCAAGCAAGGCTCTAGACATCTAATCTAGAACTACTCTCTCTTCTAGATTGATGCCATTCACTTTCAATTTTGTTGCATGGACACCTCCTTCTCATATATGTGTGGGGACACATTTTTGTAATATATATATATATATATATATATATATATATATATATATAATAACTTTTCTCCAATAAAAATGTGTTAGAGAAAATTATTTAGGTTTGATCCGATTGAAATCAAAAACCAAATCCAAAAAAGAGTGTCCCAAACATAGTAGAGAGTCTAGTATCATATCACCTAGTGAAAGGGGTGAGAACAAGGTGTAGACTAGTGTAGATACCCTAGACAAAAAGTGTTATATATCTAGGATTTCTCTTCCCTTGATGCACATCATCTCTAAATAATGTAATGCCCCATACCTCCACATCATAAAGAAACAATGACATCTTCGGATGTGTTATATAACAAGCACTAGTAGGCGTAGTTCTCAGACATCTAGGTGCTAAACTAGAGGCTAAGTTAGATCTAGTCTATGAAGATGACTACCCTAATGCTAAAGATTTTCAAGTTCAAGGTGTTCTTTAGTTTAAGTTTGATACTGAGAAAATGTCAGGCTTTGCTATTGTTCGTACTCTGATACCACATGTGACGTCCCTGGATTTTCTAAATCTTAATCTAATGTGTGATGTCCAAATTGAAACCCTCACCTCAGTGAGAATCCAAATTTAAACACCACACACTAGGCTATAAGGTTTGCATTCTTGGGTTAGAAGGCTGGCATTCCTCATCCTCTTAAAATCCAAGTAAGGAAGTCCTTTGACCAAGTCCTTTTTACTCAACATCTTCAATTGATGCATGTTTACTTCACCAAGCCTACAGTGCCACAAAGATAGATCATTTTATCAACATTTAGGCAGTTACCAAGAATAGGATTAAGAGAATCAAGAACAATATTATAAAGATTTCCACTTCTATTTCCATTATATATGAAAATTCAAGAGAGGGTGTCTACAAAAAAGCATTCATGTGAAGTGAAAAAACAACATATCCATTATCACAAAGTTGGCTAACATTAATTTAATTGTGGTGTAGGCCATCCGTAAGAAGTACATTCTTTATGCATAGCAAATCACCTACATCACCCTCACCTATCACTTTACCTTTCATGTTGTCCCCAAATGTCACCAAAAGTCCTTTCTGCTTAGCAAGTGTGTTGATGTGGTCTCTATCACCGTTCATTTGCTTTGAGCATCCACTATCAACAATCCATTTGCCTTTTTCCTACATAAAAAAGAGATATTAGTACCTACTTCAAACTTTGGGATTCAGAGTTAGCTTTTGGACCCATTTCATGTTTGGGTTGGTCACTTTCTCTTTGTAAGGACAATAGGTATAATAGTGATCATCACTCTTACAATGATCACAAACCATATATCTCTTACAGCTAGAATTCTCTCCATGGTATATTGGAGGGCCCTTGCTCTTTTTCTTACCATTTCCCTATTCCTTTGGGCTCCCTCATATCTTAAACCACTACTACCATTTTATTTCGTAGAGTGCTCCAAGACAACATTTAGGGACTTATTCCATTAGAGGAACTTTTAAAAGGTCTCTCTACGTCCATGGTTTTCATCACTAACAGTAATGATTGTAGAAGAAAGACTAGGAAGATCATCGTCAGCATATAAAAGATCATCCTCCAAACATAGGTCTTTAGTCAAATGAGAACCCTTTTCAAGAGTCATACTAGCTATTTCTTTACTAGGCAAGATAGGTTCATCAACATAGACTTCATTTTCATCTTTTAGATATTTCATTTTCTTTAGATAGACACCATTTTAATACTACATTATATTGAAGTCCAAGATAAATAATTTGGCCTTATAAGGAATGTATGATATCAAGATGAAATTTTCATTTTGTTCAAGAATTTCAATTCTAGCATATAGATCATCTATGATTTTCCCTAATATATTCTTTTTTTATTTTCACTTAGAGAAAGAAGAACAGGAAACATTAATTATATCAATGAGTGCATCTTTGAAAAATTCATTCAAGCTTACCTCACCTACCTCACATACATCTCCACTAGTGGAGGCCATGAGATCAAGGTGACAATCTCCTTCATTTTATATGGAATCACTTGAGGAAGACTCCTCCAAAGCAGCATGGGAAGCATGCTTGCCTCTTCTTTCCTTCTTCTCCCTCTTATAGAACTTGCTCTCCTCGTTGTAGTCCTTATTATTCTTGAAGATATTCTTGTTTTGTGACTTCTTTGCCTTGGGACAATCATTCATGTAATGTCCCTTTTGACTAGACTCATAGCATCTAGGAGTAGAGGATGAGGAGGGCTTCCCTTGAAGTATTTCCCCTTGAAGTAGTTGGCTTAAAAATCACTAGGGGATCCATGTTCACGAGAGGGGGGTGTAGGCCAACAAGAAAGTTGTTGTTGAAGAACAATGGCCTCTACTTGAGCTTTGAAGGTTTCATCGTTTAACTTCTTGAATTCTTTATCCTCTAACTTGTCTTCTTGTTCTTGCTTGTCGAGCCTCACTTCAAAAGCTTGGAGATTCCCAATGAGCTCTATGATTGTAATATCATTATGAATTATTGTTTCTTCAATGGAGGTAATGTGGGATTTCCACCTCTTGGGTAGAGATATTAGAATCTTGGAGTTGACCTTGCCTTTGTTCATGGCTTGTACCAAATATGCAAGCCCATTCATAATGGTGTTGACCCTAGCAAACACTACATGAATTCTTTCTTTCCTTCTCATCCTGAAGTACTCAAGAAAGTCATTGAAAATGTATACCTTTGACACCTTAATTTCTTAGTTCCTTCATAGGTAAAAAAACATATCCCATATCTCATGAGTTGCATCCCAAGAAAAGAACTGGTTGAGTTTAGTGGGAGTGAGGGATGTGTAGATGAGGCTTATTTCCTTGGAAATGAGTTGAGATTTCTTTGTGGAAGCTTCATTAGAAGTACCCATGTCTCCCATCGATTCCTTGTATGGAGAAGAAACCACTCTCCACATCTCGTAGCTCATCCCTTGAAGGTAGAACTGCATCATTCTCCTTCAATAAAGGAAGTTTGTGACGTTGAATATGGGGGGGACACAAGGAGAATCCACGTTCTATGTTAAGGCACCCCAACAAATTCTCACCCATCTTCTAATCTCATAGGAGCACTTGGTTGGAGAAGATCTACTATGATGCCACTTATTGGATAATTGGGCTCTAGAAGGGGGGTGGTTGAATAGATATAAAACACTTAAACCAAATTCATTGGGCCTTCAAATTATGTCAAAAGATAAGGTTGCATACCTGGAATTTGAGTGCAACTAAATATACATAAAAAAGATCACAGAGATTGAGCAAGCAAAAGAGAAAAATCTATGTATAGTGGTTCCAAAATCTAGACTAGTATATGTACATCCACTACCTAGGGGGGTCAATCCCTAGTATTTGTAACCATTGCACACTTCTTATATTCCATTACAAGAGACACATTATCAACTATATTTTCTAGGATAAGGTTACCAAGAAATCCTTTTAAGGATCAAACGAGTCAATAATCTTACAAGGACTTATCCACTTGAGAGAATGAGTCATCTACCTTCACAAGGACTGAACCACTCTTGCAACAAGCTAGCCCCTTTCACCAAGGATATCTACTCTTGCAATAAGTCTTTAGATTTGAAGGAATTTCCCATTCTTCTCTTCGATCTTTAGCCTTCAACTTCACCTTCACCAAGGGGAAGCTTTCTCCATCTTTTCTTGAGAGGAAGAGATTGGGAAATAGAAGTTGAGAGAAAGACAAGGAGTACTTTGAAGCACTTCTCTTAAAAATAATCTATTTCACTTAGATTGATGTAGATTAGTAGTAAGATAGAGATAGAAAGGGGCTCTTAGTAGACTAAACCACTCAACTATATCATAGGGACATAAGAAGGAAACTTGTAATGAAGTCCAATAGCACCTATATATAGTTGGCAGTTTCTACTAGCCAGTAGATGCACCTGGGAATGAATTCAGCTGTTTGGGATGTTGCAACATATATATTTTTGAGTTTAGCAACACACCAACAGTAAACATTTTTTCTACACATTCCATGCAGTGTCTTTGGTTGAGTTTCAATAAAGGTAACTCGGCCGATATCACTATGCTACAAAGCAATTTTGACTTGTCAATCGAGTTCATCTTGGTTGAAACTCAGTCGATGGCTTACAATTGATTTTCCTGTATAGGGTGTCGGTCAAGTTTATCCTGGGGTAAACTCGACGGAACATGGTAGTTACCAAGACTCATCAGGGCTGTCAGTCAAGATTCATACGAGTGAAAATTTTCCAGAAAAAGTTCATGTGCAAGATTGTGGTAATTTCCATAAAAGTGCTTAAATATTACTTTTATGTGCATTTTATATTTTTCACATCTTAGTTACAAGTCATAGTATCAACACAAATGATTTAAAAAATTGTTGTAGGTACTTTAGGGTGTTTTCCATAAAAGTGCATTTGCATTAATTTTGGCTTGTTTTTTATCATGCTAGGGATTGGTTGATTTCATTCTTTTCATGTATCTAATATTTAAAATCAATAAAAAATAGACATATTAGATACATATGAATGGGATTTTTGAATCATCATCAACGTATGGACAATGTATAACTTTTTGATCAACATTCTCCCCATTTTTTATGATGACAAACTATTCCTCAACATATCAAAAAGAACATAGAATTTAAACTTTTACCGTGTCAATTGTAGGGGGGATACATGATTGTTTAGTAGAAATTGCTCCCCCACAATTCATATCTACCTTTCTTCTATGGTTATATCCTCCAAAAATTATAACCATAACATATATCTTCTATTTGAATCCACTTTCATAGTCACAAGATATTCATATAATAAAATAGAAAAGAATCAAATTCAATATGTATTAAGTTCATTTATCCCCAATTGTCATACAAAATAGGGACCACACACAAGCCACAAATAGAACAAATATACAAAATTCATAACCAAAATATGGAATAATATACTTATAACTGATGAGATATAATGTAGCATAGAGTTAAAGGAACATATAATAAGATAAAAAATGTAAGTCCTCACAAGATTAAAACTACAAATAATTAAGAAATAGACGACATATAGAAATATATATATATATATACATATATATATATATATATATATATATATCTATGTGTGTGTGTGTGTGTGTGTGTGTAAAGAGGTGAGATCACCTCCTTACTAAAATGTAAAGGAAGTACAAAACATCCATCTTTTTGGAACCCTAAAAATGAAATAGTAACCCTAGGGCTCGAATAGGTCTATTAGACTTGGATACCATGATCCATGATAGAAGATATTGGATGTTTGTTTCAGGATCTTATTGAATGCTTGCTTGCCTTGTTGATTGGACTATTCTGTTTCAAGTCTGCTTAACAGGTATGTGGTTACGCTTATGAATAACCGCATTAGTTTCCCGCGTGGTTGCCGGATGATTGATCGCATTGACTGCAAATTATCAGTTTGGATGTTCATATTTGCAAATTATAAAGTCACTATGATTATCACATTAATAATAGAAGTATGGATTCTCGCACCTACATGCCACCCTGATGGATGATACCAAAGGTCAGGCCCAGATGGGTAGACCAATGGACACCTTGAGTGGTGACCCCAGGCACCAAGAAGGTGGCCTATGATATTGCATGACTAGTGGGCACCATCAGTGGTGACCCCCAGGCACCAAGCTCGGGATTGAGAAGGTGGCCTTAAGTCATTGGCAAGGGGCACCCTAAGGTGGGTATGCCAGGGTTAGGGCAAAAGCGGTGGAGAATGTCATACTGAAAAGTGTAAATTGGCTTGTTAAATAATTTGATTGTGATTATTAAATTGTTAGCCATATGTGCAAACTTTTGGTTGTCCCCACATACCAGTATATTTCGATATACTGACCGACGTTTTGTTTGTCGGCGTTTTAGGTACAAATGAAAAGAACAAACAGTAAAGTGACATATGTGGAATTAAATGAGAAGTAACGTACACAGGAGGATTAGTTAGAGTAACATCTTCATGGATAGAAGTTTAAAAATCCCAGTTTTTCCAAGGTAAGAAAAGTTTTATTTTATACCAGTTTTTAGTTTAGTTGGTAAAGTTTATTAATTATTACTGATTATTTGTCGAACCTTTGATCCTGTTAATTAGATAACGGCTCTGACCTTCGGGTCTCCCTTAATAGGGGGTTACTGGGAGGCGGGGTCGTTACAATTGGTATCAGAGCCTAGGTTCCTCATCTAATCATTAATAATTATTAAATTTTACAAATTCCGTAGAACCCAAGGGAGTTATTAGAGGATTATCCGAAAGACAGAGGTGTCTAGAAAAGGATCACGACCTGGGGCTGGCAATATTTTCCTCCGCACCGCTAGTCGGAATACGAGGACTCCCGGATCCGTGTGACTGCCTGGCCAAAGTCTTAGGGTATGAATCGAAATAAGATACCTTTTAGGACTCTCTCATCTCGTTCATCCTTTCTCAACTCAAATTCTGTTAAGGATCTTAAGGATTAGGGTTTTCTCTCTTTTCCTCACCCTCTTAAGGTATGGGTAAGGTTGATAAGGATTAAGAAATCCTCCATCAAATTAATAAAAAGCATGTAAATAAGATGTCATGGACATAAGCTTAATAGAATAAGCGTAAAGGAATAGATACATGCTTAGGTCGTATGACATGAGTTGTCATTGCCCTCAGGAGAGATCTGAGGATAGACCTCCTTGGCAGGAGGAGGTGTAGAGAGAGAGTTAAGCTTGGAGGTAGAGACCTCCATTACAAGTAGATGTCTGGCATATCCTTTGAGGATGATGTTAACCTTAACCCTAAGTGAAGGGTAGAGATAGAGATGACATGATGAGTTAGACCGAGTGTTTGGTTGGACATGCCTTGGGATCGTCATACGAGCCATGAGAGGTTGGATAACCTAGTACCTTTGGCGACCCAACCCTGGAGAGGGTCGTGCATGTTTGAGCGAAGGGTAACTCCTTCATGGATGAGGTTAGAGAAGAACCTATAGGGTTGTTGCCAGTAGGATATAACTTGTACCCAGAGCGCGTCAGAAGTGGTGACATTAAACGAAACCCTAGTCAAGGGATCATGATGGATGGCTTATGAGATAAGCATAAGGGGTCATGGATAACCTTGAGTAAACATAAGTTTGAGTATAGGCTTCATTCAAGTAAGGGCATGCTTAGGAGTTTGATCCTTCATAAAGACAGGACCTCTTATAGAGAGGTTGGTTGTAGGATTAGCTCTAGAGAGAGGGAGCAGACCTCGGCCAAGAAAGTTGGAAGCCTAAAACCCCGAAACTTGAGAAACAGTGGGAGTCGAGAAGGATGCGACCTAAGTGGATGATAATGGTTGCCTCATGCATGATCCCTGGAGGATGATGATGTCTTGGTTAGCTTGAGAGTAACCAAACCTTAGAGGGAGGATGACGTTTCTGGTACCTATGGTTTAAGTGAGTACCTACTAGAAGAGATAAAGAGTGCTTTAGACCCTGAGGAGGTTCAAGTAACCAGGTGTGAAGCTTTATACCTAGTTGGTTGTCCTGGAAGAGGACTCGACCCCGAGGTGTTGTTCGAGTAGAAGGATCAGGGAAGTACATGACATATCTTGAACATGCTTGATTCATGGTTAAGAGTTTGAACATGCAGTTGGATACCCAAAAGTGAACATAGGGTTCCTAGGCCTAAGAGGGGAAGCAGTATACTCGATGCTCATGATGAGATTTGAGTCTCTATAGTTTCGAGTATGGTACTCATCATGTGTAGAGGTAAAGGAAATCCCTTAAGTTAAGGGTATGTTTGATGAACCCCTCACAGCTAAGTTGATCTAATGTTGAGGATGATAACAAGTATGACCTAGCATGGTTTAATAGGTGGTCTACTTGTGCCTTAGTAGTTGTCGAGTTAGGCATGCTCATGTGAATGTAAATCCTAAGGATGCTTGTGACCTTTGTTATCCAGGTGTAGTTTCCTCCCATCCTGGGAGAGGGACCCGTTGGTAGGGTATATACCAGTTTTGTTGGTTTTGAGGTAACCTAAAGAGGTTTCATAGGATCTCGAGAAGCTAAGTGAAGAGTACATGGTACGAGAATGAACCAGTAAACCCATAAGATAACCATCTCTAAGTGCATGTGGATGTGTTACCATGGAGGTAGCCGATATGGGACCTGACCAAGGTAGGCAGGTTGCCATGACCCCTATGAAGGGATGGAAGTCAAACAAGAATGCAGAGAGAGATGATGAAGGATTGGGTAAGGTTCTATGCTGAACATGTACTATGATATAATCCTAAGTCTATCCTAGGGTCAGGTAGGGATAAGACCGATGGAAGTAGGAGTTTCCTAATTCCCTAGTTGCACATGACCATACGGTCGGGAGGTAACAACTATCATTGTCCGAGGGCCATGGGTTGGGAGATTGATCACCTTCATGAACTCATGTGACCCAAAGGGCAAATGAGTAGGGCACTCTCTGGTGCATATGGGAAGAGGGATGACCCCAAAAGTGCCGGTACCCTATAGACCTAGAGGATATGACCAAGGATTGTGTGTAAACCCAAGTAGGTTCGAGGCCAGTTTTCCATGGAAGTAACATTGATATAATGATGATTGTGATATAGAGACATGAGTTGCACGTTTCAACGGAGATTTGAAAGTGTACTGGCGAGGTGGGCTGTACCATCCCTACTCTTGGAATAGGAAGAACTCTGTATTTGGACGGCCGCCAAATGCTTATTTCTTCTTGTTATGAGAGTGAGAGATAGGTCAGTATGCATGCCATACACCAAGGACAAGGATGTTGTGAGTTGGAACGTTGCTATAAGGAATAAGGATAGAGATGCGGAAGGAAGGATACATGGATGGTTCGCAACCACTAAGAGAGGTAGTGTAGCCAACTTATGAGGATGTTTTATCAAGAGCTATGTGGAATTCGCAAGTTAACCAAAGTTGAGTTCGATCACAGTGAGGATGACCTCAAAGCTTCTTTATAGACTTAGAGTTTGAGATGAGATGATAAGTATAATACATGGAGGTGTATGTTACCTAACACCTAAGAAGTGGTAATGAATGCTCTGGTTGAGATATAGTGCCTAGCTTAGCTGGAAGCTAGAAGAAGTTGAGGTTGTTCGACTAACCCTATGTTTGAAAAGAGGATGTGTTTTAACACACAGAGGAATAAGATATGTTTGTTTGGTTAGCCAGTTTAGTCCTTGATGTAGTAGAAGGATGGTGATAAAACCTCAGATACACTTCTTTGGATAGGAAGGTAATAAAACCCTTTTTAGAGTAGTTTAGGGTTTCTGAGGTATCAATCTCGAGGAATCATGACTTACAGAAGATCATGGTTTTAAGATCATGATACACCTTGATACTATAAAGATAGTCAGTGAAGGTAGCATTCTGGATGCTTAAAACAAAGTTGCATGTAGCATGTAGCCATGCAAGCCAGGAGGTGAAGGACGAACACTATTAACCCAGTGCATGGATGTAAAGTATAAAGAGTTCCCGAGGAGGAATGAGAGTTCATCATTATGGATGTTGTGAGTCTCTCCTAGACCAAGAAGGTCAAGATACAATATGGGTTATGGTAGATCGCCTTACCTAGATGACATGAGAAAGGAAGAGTTCTGTCAAGGGACGGATCTGGTTGAACTACATATGAAAAGAGATGGTTCAACTACACCATGATGTGAATTCAAAAGTTTTTGATGTGACCCAAGGGTTCACTTCCATGAGGTAGAAGTAGACACATGAAGAGCTTAGTGATTGTACAGTTTATCACCCCATACTAATGGACAGTATGATCCAGATTAGAGGGTCTGATGAGAGCATGTGTGCTCATTTAGGGTGATACATAGAGACAGTTCTTAAGGATGTGGTGTTAACCACCATGGCCTTTATCAAGATGCAAGAAGTTCTATAGGGAGGTTGTGTCGGTCATCACTTCATTATGATGATGTTGGTGAAGGAGGCCTCGCGAAGGTCAGAAAAGAACCACTGTGTGTGCATATGAAGTCGCTTGATCGTGCAATGGCTGAGAGAGAGCCCAAGGGTGACATGAGTCACGAGCGGATGCAAAGCAGACTGACATGCAGTTCACTATGGGGGAAATATAATGTGAAAATTCGACCCCTCTGAGCTACAACTGAGAAAGCTGAGTCCCCGATATATGGGTCCATTTGAGATGGATTGGTGGAGATGGTTGTGTTTAGCCTTGCTCCTCAGGATAACGTAATGTATAATGTGTTTCATGAGTCTGATCTAGAGCACTATGTGAGGTACCCAAGCCATGTGTGAGCCCTGAACCTATTCAGCGAAATGAGAGGCTGAAATGTCCTGAGTCACCTATGAGGGTACGATATACCAAGGTAAGAAAGAACTCAGATGGAAGAATATGAGATGATGAAGGTTCTTGGGAAGCACCATGGAAAGGGTGTGGCCACATGGAAGTCATGATGGACATATGAAAGGCTTATCCTGTTTGTTTGCTTGCTTGGTGGAATTTTGAGGGCAAAATTCTTATAAGAGGGGAAGGATGTTACAACCCCAATTTTGGGTTCATAAGGAGAGAAATGTAATTTCTCATTTTAAACAAATGATGATATAATTTGTGTTGAATAAATGAGTTTCGTTGAAAATAGCCTTATTGTTTGATTTGTGGGCTTTATTGGCTATTGGGCCCAATAACAAGGATATTCAATTAATTAATGAATAACTGAGAATTCGAAATAAGAAAGGAGTGGAAACTTCTAGAAGGAAAATCCAAAGAGGATTTCGTGCCTCTTAGATTCCTTGGGTTCCAAGGAGTCCAAAGTTGCAAAGAAAAGGTAATAAGAAGAGAAAATATCAATTAAGTATTTCTTTGTTAATAAAGAAATTAAAAACATTGATGAAATGTGGAAAATATGTGAAAAGAGAAATGAATGGGTAATCCTTAGTGGAATTTCGTGTCCCAAGGATTCCTAATAATAAAAGGAACACTAATGAGGAAAATAAGAGAGAAATAAAGAGAAATCCACAAAAGGAAATATTTTAATAAGGAATATAACAAGATAATGAGAACAATGCATACTGATGCATTTAAGGATAATGAGTATTCCTTTAAAATAAATTTCGAATTCTTTGAGTGTCTTGGGATTCAAGGATCCCCAATAAATAGGAAAGAGAGAGAAACTACCAAGATTGCAAAATAAGAGCATAATGTGATATATTATTGATG
The DNA here is from genome assembly GCA_963693085.1 of Alisma plantago-aquatica. Taxonomy (NCBI): domain Eukaryota; kingdom Viridiplantae; phylum Streptophyta; class Magnoliopsida; order Alismatales; family Alismataceae; genus Alisma; species Alisma plantago-aquatica. The sequence goes on from OY856410.1 coordinate 1,173,246,850, forward strand.
AATTTTGTAATATTGAGAAAAGGAAGTATTCTCTATTAAAAGAAAATATAATTTCGTGGTTAATGGTTTAAAAGGCAAGAATAATGAGAATAAGAGAAAGGATTTCCATATTCCTATATATCCAAGTAATATAATATCAAAGAGATAAAGAAGGAGAGAGAAGATTACTCCTCATTAAAGGAATAAGGTTCCAATTGGGAAAATGACTTAGTAAATAATGGATGAACATCTTAGGGCATGGATACCCTCCCCTATATAAGGGGTAGAATCTCTGGGTCGAGCCCAAGAAGAGTCCCACGTATCTCTCTCTTCTCCTTCTTCTTCATTCAAACCCTAGACCTTGTTAGCCGATCCTCTCACTCTTTCTTTCGCAAATCAAGAAGTATACAGGAAAGCGTGAGGATGTTCGAGTAGATGAAGTGGAAACGGAACCCTACTGGCATGGGAAATCATGCGGGAGCCCGGGGTGTCCCTGAGGACGCCAAAAGCACTCACCTTCATCTTCAAGGAGAAGTGAGTTCACAAGGGAGCCTTGTTGACCCCAGAGCATGGGGGAGGATACGAAAAGGTTGCTACGGGTCTACCTTACCTAGACAGAGCGGGAAGGTGCTTGGAGAAGGTTTTCCATGGTTCCGAGGGTACGTCTACCTCTGTCACGGCCTGCGGACTTGGAGGGTGATCCAGGTCGCCGCTGATCACTAGCCGCAGGGCGGCTGTTATCTTCAACTCCGCGAAGAGGAGAGGCCCTCTTGGCCGTGCTTAGGGCCCAGGAGGACGAGGGATAGCTGGGCATGGAGTAGCCCCGCGCCCGTCGGCGTCTCTGCGCAGCGGAAACCCTGCGTCGCGAGGTAGAAGGCAACGCAGGTGGCTTTGGACGGTTATACCCTTCGGGGATATAAATGCCTAAAAACTTAAGCAGGGGCAGAATCGACTTTGGCCTATGTTTCCAAATCGCCAGACCTCTTTGCATGGAGGGAGTGACGTGGCGCAATCCTATTGGCCAAAGTGAGTATTTTTTTACAAATTCATAATTAAATATCCGTAGCTCGGATTAGGACGTATAATATATCAATTTTGCTCAGGCAAACGAGAGGAATCCATTAAAAATATAGTTGAAGCCTGATTCCTAGTGAAATTCAAAAATTAATGGAAGATGTCAACTTTAAATGTATTAATATTTAAAGAACCCTATTTTGATATGATTAATGTGATTAGAAGGGTTTAATAGATGATTAAAGTTGATATTAGCCTGTTAATGATAAAAAGGATCATTAAGATTAAAAAAGGACGAACCTTGCATATAATTAGTTAATTTAGAGTTTCTTATGCATAAATATGTTTTAATGGGCCTTGAAACCCTAATGTTGACTAATTCGGCTATTAATGACTGTTATTGATTAATTTCATGATTTAAATTGGAATATGCTAAGTCTAAGTTATTTCTAGCATTAAAGTTCTTAATTGATGGATAAATACCCTAAATGTGGTAATTAGGGTTTTCTCATGAATCAAGGTAGGATTAATGATTAATAACTTTCATATGAATAATAGAGCACAATGAATTACAAATTGATGATAAATAAGCATAATGATATTGTCATGGATTAAAAGAATAAAAATGACAGTCATAATGAAAAATAAGTTTAATGGGTTTAATTGATGGACAATGATGCCTTTAATTCTAAAATAAGGTTAAATGTTGTTAAGGGATAACCTTAATATCTTTTGTGAATAATTAGGGTTTAAAATAGTAAAAGATGAAAGGAAACCCTAATTACAATAGAAACCCTAAAAATGAAATAGTAACCCTAGGGCTCGAATAGGTCTATTAGACTTGGATACCATGATCCATGATAGAAGATATTGGATGTTTGTTTCAGGATCTTATTGAATGCTTGCTTGCCTTGTTGATTGGACTATTCTGTTTCAAGTCTGCTTAACAGGTATGTGGTTACGCTTATGAATAACTGCATTAGTTTCCCGCGTGGTTGCCGGATGATTGATCGCATTGACTGCAAATTATCAGTTTGGATGTTCATATTTGCAAATTATAAAGTCACTATGATTATCACATTAATAATAGAAGTATGGATTCTCGCACCTACATGCCACCCTGATGGATGATACCAAAGGTCAGGCCCAGATGGGTAGACCAATGGACACCTTGAGTGGTGACCCCAGGCACCAAGAAGGTGGCCTATGATATTGCATGACTAGTGGGCACCATCAGTGGTGACCCCCAGGCACCAAGCTCGGGATTGAGAAGGTGGCCTTAAGTCATTGGCAAGGGGCACCCTAAGGTGGGTATGCCAGGGTTAGGGCAAAAGCGGTGGAGAATGTCATACTGAAAAGTGTAAATTGGCTTGTTAAATAATTTGATTGTGATTATTAAATTGTTAGCCATATGTGCAAACTTTTGGTTGTCCCCACATACCAGTATATTTCGATATACTGACCGACGTTTTGTTTGTCGGCGTTTTAGGTACAAATGAAAAGAACAAACAGTAAAGTGACATATGTGGAATTAAATGAGAAGTAACGTACACAGGAGGATTAGTTAGAGTAACATCTTCATGGATAGAAGTTTAAAAATCCCAGTTTTTCCAAGGTAAGAAAAGTTTTATTTTATACCAGTTTTCAGTTTAGTTGGTAAAGTTTATTAATTATTACTGATTATTTGTCGAACATTTGATCCTGTTAATTAGATAACGGCTCTGACCTTCGGGTCTCTCTTAATTGGGGGTTACTGGGAGGCGGGGTCGTTACATTTGGTCTCTGACAATGATGGATCTATGATCACGGCTCTACATTACGCTTGATTAGTTAGGTACATTCAATATTCTTTTAACATCATACATTGTTTTCAAACAATAACAATAACATAACAGCTATAAAATAAGAATACTAAATGTAGCAAGCCTAACTCTTTTCAATCATCATTTCTCAATCATCTCATCACAAGTCATCTATTAAGCATGACCTTTATGCTACTCATGGCTTTCATAACCCATAAATCTCATTAGATGTCACTAATATTGCTTCAGGATTTTTCACATATTCATAAAGCTTAAGACATGCTTTCAATGAATATAGTATCATAATCCATACCTGGATATGATCATCATCTCATGACAACCTGCATGGTTAATTCAACTGATAACAATAAACAATTCATTCTAGAAGTTACACTTTCAAACTCTTAGAAGAGTCAAGTTCCCAAATTTTCATCAATCAGGGTTTACTATTCATATTACATGTCATCACCCTAGAATTAGGGTTTACTATTCACTCCATGGTGAATTAAACTCATAACATCATCATGTATGAGAAACATCATCATTAAAGCTCTTAAATAAGATTAAGATTCACTAAACATCATAATTAGGGTTTCCATGATCTCACATAGGTGGATCATACCCTAATCATGCACATTCATGTGTATTGAAGGTATCTTACTTGAGTTTCCACCATAAAAGGGTACTTTCCCTCGCTTAGGATACTTTCTCTCTCATCTTACTAGTAGATGGTGATAACACCACTCTAGATCAGGTTGGGTTAAGTTCTCATTGACTAGCATAAGCCAAAACATCACTATCATGTGATTAGGGTTTGATTAGAACAAAGTATTACTCAATTAAACCCCTCAAGGGTATTTTGGTAATTTACCTCATGATCCCCATCATGGGTCAACTCATTAATCACTTAGTCCCTTAATGACCTAGGTTACCATTAGGGTTTAGATTAGATCACCATTGAACCAATTACACCATCAATTGGTTAAGTACAAACCACCTTGAACACCTTCAAACAGTTTCAACCTTCAACCACCAAATGGTCTTGAGACCGTTTGGTCTCAAACGGTCTTGAGACCGTTTGGCCTCAAACGGTCTTGAAACCATTTGACCTCAAACGGTCTTGAGACCGTTTGGGTGCGTTGACCGTTTTGACTTTCAAACCGTTTGAAGCTCATGCGGTTTGAAACCGTTTGACCAAAGTGTCTTGAGATCGATTGGTCCAAATGACCTTGAGATCGTTTGAGCCCAAACGGTCTTGAGACCGTTTGGACCCAAATGGTCTTGAGACCGTTTGCCCATCCATCCTTTGGACTCTAGTGAAAATTCATCAAGGTTTGATCTATTGAGTTGATCATCACATCAATACTTAATTGCAATATGATTTGGTACCTTTGGACCTTCAATTGGTCAACTATACTTGTCCCCAGACCTCTAAACGGTCTTGGGTGATCCCCAAATGGTCTTGAGACCGTTTGGATGATTCCCCAAAACGGTCTTGAGACCGTTTGGGCTAATCATCCCAAAATCACTAATTAACTTATTGGAAATTCAGCACTGATTTCAATTAGGGTTTGCCCTACTTATCATCCTTCAACTCATGACTCGTTTGGAATTAATCCCTCAAATTTAGTGAGTCGTTAAGTAACATTATTATGAACAGTAATCCCAAACGGTCAACGTTTGGTCAACCATCTTAAATGGTCTTGAGACCGTTTTCCCAAAAAGGGCAAATTAAACATATTGAAAATCAGAACTTAATTCAATTGGTTTTGCTAATTGAATTGCTTATATCTCACGATTCCTTTGGAGTTAACCTATAAAATTTTGTGGGTGATTAACCTACATAATTATGAACAAGATTCCCATACGGTCTTTGCTTGGTCAACGGGACCTAATGGTCTTGAAGACCATTTGCCCTCATACGACCCTGAAATCGTTTGCCCACCAAACGGTTTGAAACCGTATGAGCAAAATGGTTAGGACCGTTTAGTAAAGTGGAAATCCGTGGATAAGAATAGGAATTAACGCCCTTATCTTCTACCTTTAGAACAGTAGCAGTTCTTCACGATTTTGCTTGCAAGGATGCAAGGGAAGGTAGGGAAGAAGAAGAACTAGCAACTATATGCATAGAAAAAGATGTATAATCAAAGCATAAGGTTTAGAGTTATAAAACCCTCCTAAAGATTGCCCCTTGAGCTCCAAGCTTTCGAGCTCCAAGCCTTTAATGGCATCCTAGAAGCTCCACAGGTCGGCCAAGGTGAATCCTCGAAGGAAAGTTGAGAAGAGATGGCTAGAAAGATAGAGTTAAGTGATCTAGCCATGAATTTGACCTTGAATTCGGGTTTCATCCATGAATTTAAGCAAAAGAGATGATCCAAACCTACCTTGAACTTCCCTGGTCGTTCTCCTGTTCTCCTGAGCTCTCCTTAGTCGGTTTTGAGCAAGGGGAAAAGAAATGAAAGGGAGAGGGTCGTTTCCTTGCTAAGTGAGAAAAGTGGTATATATACTTAGGTGAAATTTTCAACATAAGGACATATGTTTTCCTCATTTCTCTTCTAAGTCCTTCCTTTCTTCCTTGCACGTCCCCACATCTTATTTCTAAGTACAAACTCCTTCTAAGGTCAAGAATTGAAGGCAAAGAGGATCAACCCATCACTAAAGCATACACATAAAAGGGCTATAGTTCTTACACCTTGATTATTCAATCACAAAGGTGTTCTTTATTATATGATTATTCACATGAAGTGATCTTTTCATCATTTCTCTTCTAAATGGTGCCAAGAGTCATAAAAGATGTTTTAGATGATGTATTTTACAAGTTTCACCCCTCAAATTGGGTAAATTGCATTTTTCACCAATTTAGGGTTTTCAAGTACAGGGATTGCTTCCACAGCTGCACCTTGGTTCTCAAGCTTGGGAAATCCCTCAATCCTCATCATATTCATTCTTATGTTGTCTCAACATTAAAAGAACATATAAACATGTGAAATTTGCAAGTTAACCCCTCTGATTGGGAAAATTGCACATAGGTCCCTGTATTGCAAACAATACTTCAACATTGGTTTATAAGGGACAAAAATGGAAACATATGTTCCATAAAAGCTTTAATTATATACTAAAGGATAATTACAACCATCTAATTTCATAATTAGGCAAAACACCTAGGGTTAGCTCATAACCCAGGTCAGGGGTGTTACAAATCATAAACCGCTAACAAGGATTTCATCCCCGAAATCTCAGGAAGAAAAGGGGAAAGTAGATATTGTTTCAGCATACACATTGTTACATCCTTAGGTAACATACCATTTTCAGGGAGATGTTATAGAATTTTGATCAACACTCCTTAAGATCAAATTCAAACTCTGGTATTTATTTGAGATCATATAAGGGCCTTTTCACCCTAAGTCTATCATCACATCTGATAATTAGCATACTAACTCCCTTTATTATATGCATTAACCATCTTATCAGTTACACATTCTTATCATAGAGAAAAAAATTTCTTGTCACACAAGGATTTACTTAACAGACATTCTGGAGAAAGATATGTTTATTTTAAGAACATAAACCCCTAACAATGGATGTTCTTAAAATTCTATCTTTATTTAAGAACATAAACGCCTAACAAGGGATGTTCTTAACATTCTTACTTTGGTATTAATTACTTGTGTTATCAAAACTTTATATCTCTTTCTTCCTTTTATCATGGGACATTGCTCATTACATATATTCTTTCAGTCACTACTAATCATGGTTGACCTTCTTTATTCTTATTTTTTTTTCTTATCTTATGATGCTCTTTAAGTTGTTTCAGATTGACTACTTGATCAGAGTAATCAAAAGATAACAACTTCAAAGTTCCCATATTTTCTTCATCATCAGTAATTTTATACCTGGCCAGGGTATATGATTACTGAGGTAAGAAATTATGTACTTGTAGATTACTATGTTCCTTCTCTTTTTCCATCCTTACATACATAATTATTAACTTTTACTGAATCCTACATCCCGATCAATTCTTTAATACATTTTCTCCTTATAAAAGTAAACATGTAATATAAAACATATATATGATGCATCATAGAAAGCTTTTAGGAGACCAATCAAGGAATAATTCAATCAACTACTATTTCAACTTGTCCAAAAGATCATAAAGAGATTTATAAGAAATACCATTTATCTTGTCTATTCAATCATGGCTTGAGGATTTTATCAAACCCTTGCAGGTCAAGGTATAAGATCCACTCGAATGCGATGATTAGAAAAGAAGAGGATGCAGGGAGGTCATACCTCCTGCATAACAACAGACTCACTCAACACAGTCTCCAATAACAACTTCCCGCCCTATGACTGAATGTCATATTGCAGTTACGGATCACTCTTCGAGTGATAAAAGAGTGCGTAGCACCTGGGTCAATCAGAACAGATATTACACAGGATTTAGACATATCAGAATATAAAAGTTCATCTGACCTGTCACAACCCGTGGATCGACTACTGCATCAGGTGGGTTCATAGCAAAGAACCTCACTATTGTCTGTGGTTGATTTGGTGCAGATGATCCAACTTGGGACGCTTGTCCACGTCCTTGAGCTGCTCCTTGAAATTGCCTTCTTTGTGATCCTTGTTGCCCTTGTCTCGAAGGCTGTGTCACAGTGACAGGCCTAGACTGACAGTCCTTCTTCAAATGTCCCACCTTACCACAGTTGTAGCAACTTTTCTCCAATTGTTGTGGTCTAATGGGTTCCTTATCCTTTCTGGATAACCGTTTCCTTGATGTACTAGGTCCTGGTTGTGTTGGGGACATCAGAAACTTCTTCCTTTTGGGAATTCCAGGCCTTTGCTTCTGGGTTTGGATAGGCCTTTTTCCAATTCTTCCTCTATATATCCTTTCTAGACAATTAGATCTGATATGTCCAGGCTTCCCACAGTTATAACAGGTCCTGGTCTCTGGCTGTATTCTAATCCCTACATTACTGTGGACTGATTCATCAGGCTGAGGCAGAGCATAGGCTTGCTCTAAGTTCAAAGCTTTATCATTTACTTCTGCTTCAACCTACTGTTGAGGGTTACATATCCTATGGATATCCAAAACATCATTATTAGGAGCTGAAAATCTGGGTTGTACTTCTAGTGTTTGATCCACTAGGTACATCATGGTTGCCCTAAATTCTCCAACAGTGATTCCTAAGGAAGGATTCCTTATCATGGTTGGATTAACTAGGGGAACCTCAGGTAAGTGTTCCTCTACTGCTTGCTCCTGTGCACTCCATCTGGGTGTAGCATTGTTGCTTCCTACAACAAACTCCTCATCCTTATATGTCTTCTTCTCCTGAGGAGCAAAAGATTCTATTAGATGAGAAAGAAACACTAAAGACAGACTCAACATCCTAAGTCCTATGTCTCTGTAGACTCGGCGAACCTAGAGCTCTGATACCACTTTATTGTGGGCTCCGATCTCCAAAACCACGATATAAACACGATTTAAACTTAGCGGAAGCATTCGATTAGTTGCGGAATATGAAAAATTACTGGAAATTAAAATTTTTGAGACAAGATATGGAAATTATAAAACTCCTTTTTATAAGAAACCAAGTAAACAGTTTACATCTCTGTTAAACCACTTCTTGAGTAGTTATATACAACATGATTCAAAATCTCAGGAGCCGACACCAAAAACTCAAACCACTGATTCCTAGGACCTGAGAGTACAGAGACGACATAGGACTATCTAACTACATAACTCAGCAGCCAGTATCTCCACCTGAGATTCACTGCTGCCCCTGGTACTATTGTTGTCGTTGTTGCTCATCCTTAAATGGTCTCCTTCGTCTTCGACGGCCACCTAAAAAGAGTTGAAATCTACGGAGTGAGACAATGTACAAATTGTCCCAGCGAGAGTTATAACTCTAAACTAGAAGCTTTATTATAACATTAAGGAATATCATAGACAACCTAACATAAATCATACAACAACAGGTTTAATAACAAGTGAAGCAACTTCTACTTAAGAAGTCATGTCTTTAAAGCATATAAAGAACATGTATACAAAATATCTGAATAGATCATTAATGTGAACAATGTAACACCAAACATTATTCCTCGTAGTTTAACCTAAGCAGATATACTACGCGGTTTATTATGTTTTACAAATATTATTATGCCCTGTGGAGATGAGGAATACCGCTCATACTCCAACCGATCACTAGTAAGTTGCATCGGTATCATACATAGGTCATCCAAAGAGCTGGATTCTTATGACCTCATCTTCCTCAGTCAGTTAGAGGATTGTTTGCAGGACATCTTGTGTCTCTGCTGTTATAGCTTACCAGGGTAATCTGGTCCTTTGCTATTTTAGAGTTATAGTGGCGTTCTGTACTCTCTTCGTCATCAGAAGATTTCTTGTTTATCTCTCACCGAAGCGGTGTTTGTGTTTTCTTTGGGAGATTTGTGGTACATCTCTCCATTTGGTTTTGTAGTGAAGGATTGACGGACTATGATAAATCTACATCAATTCCTATACTAGGATGTAAGGATTTACGCATCCATCTCCCCCACATACTCAAGAGTATGCAATCCAGGAGTTCCCTTGGGAAAACATGTTTCACCATCATTTGGTCTCTGACAATGATGGATCTATGATCAGGGATCTACATTACGCTTGATTAGTTAGGTACATTCAGTATTCTTTTAACATCATACATTGTTCTTCAAACAATAACAATAACATAACAGCTATAAAATAAGAATACTAAATGTAGCAAGCCTAACTCTTTTCAATCATCATTTCTCAATCATCTCATCACAAGTCATCTGTTAAGCATGACCTTTATGATACTCATGGCTTTCATAACCCATAAATCTCATTAGATGTCACTAACAGTGCTTCAGGATTTTTCACATATTCATAAAGCTTAAGACATGCTTTCAATGAATATAGTATCATAATCCATACCTGGATATGATCATCATCTCATGACAACCTGCATGATTAATTCAACTGATAACAATAAACAATTCATTCTAGAAGTTACACTTTCAAATTCTTAGAAGAGTCAAGTTCCCAAATTTTCATCAATCAGGGTTTACTATTCATATTACATGTCATCACCCTAGAATTAGGGTTTACTATTCACTCCATGGTGAATTAAACTCATAACATCATCATGTATGAGAAACATCATCATTAAAGCTCTTATATAAGATTAAGATTCACTAAACATCATAATTAGGGTTTCCATGATCTCACATAGGTGGATCATACCCTAATCATGCACATTCATGTGTATTGAAGGTATCTTACTTAAGTTTCCACCATAAAAGGGTACTTTCCCTCTCTTAGGATACTTTCTCTCTCCTCTTACTAGTAGATGGTGATAACACCACTCTAGATCAGGTTGGGTTAAGTTCTCATTGACTAGCATAAGCCAAAACATCACTATCATGTGATTAGGGTTTGATTAGAACAAAGTATTACTCAATTAAACCCCTCAAGGGTATTTTGGTAATTTACCTCATGATCCCCATCATGGGTCAACTCATTAATCACTTAGTCACTTAATGACCTAGGTTACCATTAGGGTTTAGATTATATCACCATTGAACGAATTACACCATCAATTGGTTAAGTACAAACCACCATGAACACCTTCAAACAGTTTCAACCTTCAACCACCAAACGGTCTTGAGACCGTTTGGTCTCAAACGGTCTTGAGACCGTTTGGCCTCAAACGGTCTTGAAACCATTTGACCTCAAACGGTCTTGAGACCGTTTGGGTGCGTTGACCGTTTTGACTTTCAAACCGTTTGAAGCTCATGTGGTTTGAAACCGTTTGATCAAAGTGTCTTGAGATCGATTGGTCCAAACGACCTTGAGATCGTTTGAGCCCAAACGGTCTTGAGACCGTTTGGACCCAAATGGTCTTGAGACCATTTGGCCTCAAACGGTCTTGAGACCGTTCGGATCCAAACGGTAGTGAGACCGTTTGGTCCAAATGGGCTCAAACTGTTTGGACCTCCAACAAGGTTCAAAAGTTACAATTGTTTATGGTTAAGTATTTTGAAGCCCTCAATTGGCCAAAGCCAAGTTAACCACTTCTAAATTGAGTCAATTATGATGAGCCTTAATCAATTGGACACCAAATTAACCCTCAATTGAAAGCCAATTAGGGTTAAGTCCATCTCAATTAGGGTTTCAAATCGGTTGGTCATCAATATTCAACAATGTGAATCAATTCAAGGTTGAACATATCAATTGACCTCCAATTGGGCCCAAGCTTGGCCCAAACGGTCTTGAGATCGTTTGGACATCATTTAAACAGTCTTGAGACCGTTTGCCCAAAGTTTGACCAAAAACCAAGTCAGTTGGATTAGGGTTGAACTCCAAATAGGTTTAAAGTCAGCAATTTTATCAATTCTTTAACTTAATGCAATTGGACCTTCAAACCATTAGATTATCTCAACCCTAGACCTCCAAACGGTCTTGGGTTGTGCCCAAACGGTCTTGAGACCGTTTGGAGGAACCCCCAAATGGTCTTGAGACCGTTTGGGTCCTTCAACCCAAAACTCAACAAGATCTATACTTAGAAACAGCAATTTGATTATTTTAATAACCCACTGTAATTGGGCCCTCAATTGATCAAATTACCTTAACCCTAGACCTCCAAACGGTCTTGGGTTGACACGAAACGGTCTTGAGACCGTTTTCCCATCCATCCTTTGGACTCTAGTGAAAATTCATCAAGGTTTGATCTATTGAGTTGATCATCACATCAATACTTAATTGCAATATGATTTGGTACCTTTGGACCTTCAATTGGTCAACTATACTTGGCCCTAGACCTCTAAACGGTCTTGGGTGATCCCCAAACAGTCTTGCGACCGTTTGGATGATTCCCCAAACGGTCTTGAGACCATTTGGGCTAATCATCCCAAAATCACTAATTAACTTATTGGAAATTCAGCACTGATTTCAATTAGGGTTTGCCCTACTAATCATCCTTCAACTCATGACTCGTTTGGAATTAATCCCTCAAATTTAGTGAGTCATTAATTAACATCATTATGAACAGTAATCCAAAACGGTCAACGTTTGGTCAACCATCTTAAACGGTCTTGAGACCGTTTTCCCAAAAAGGGCAAATTAAACATATTGATAATTAGAACTTAATTCAATTGGTTTTGCTAATTGAATTGCTTATATCTCACGATTACTTTGGAGTTAACATCTCAAATTTTGTGGGTGATTAACCTACATAATTATGAACAAGATTCCCATACGGTCTTTGCTTGGTCAATGGGACCAAACGGTCTTGAAGACCGTTTGCCCTCATACGACCCTGAAACTGTTTGCCCACCAAACGGTTTGAAACCGTATGAGCAAAATGGTTAGGACCGTTTAGTAAAGTGGAAATCCGTGGATAAGCATAGAAATTAACGCCCTTATCTTCTACCTTTAGAACAGTAGCAGTTCTTCACGATTTTGCTTGCAAGGATGCAAGGGAAGGTAGGGAAGAAGAAGAACTAGCAACTATATGCATAGAAAAAGATGTATAATCAAAGCATAAGGTTTAGAGTTATAAAACCCGCCTAAAGCTTTCCCCTTGAGCTCCAAGCCTTTAATGGCGTCCTAGAAGCTCCAAAGGTCGGCCAAGGTGAATCCTCCAAGGAAAGTTGAGAAGAGATGGCTAGAAAGATAGAGTTAAGTGAGCTAGCCATGAATTTGACCTTGAGTTCGGGTTTCATCCATGAATTTAAGCAAAAGAGATTATCCAAACCTACCTTGAACTTCCCTGGTCGTTCTCCTGTGCTCCTGAGCTCTCCTTAGTCGGTTTTGAGCAAGGAGAAAAGAAATGAAAGGGAGAGGGTCGTTTCCTTGCTAAGTGAGAAAAGTGGTATATATACTTAGGTGAAATTTTCAACATAAGGACATATGTTTTCCTCATTTCTCTTCTAAGTCCTTCCATTCTTCCTTGCACGTCCCCACATCTTATTTCTAAGGACAAACTCCTTCTAAGATCAAGAATTGAAGGCAAAGAGGATCAACCAATCACTAAAGCATACACATAAAAGGGCTATAGTTCTTACACCTTGATTATTCAATCACAAAGGTGTTCTTTATTATATGATTATTCACATGAAGTGACCTTTTCATCATTTCTCTTCTAAGTGGTGCCAAGAGTCATAAAAGATGTTTTAGATGATGTATTTTACAAGTTGCACCCCTCAAATTGGGTAAATTGCATTTTTCACCAATTTAGGGTTTTCAAGTACAGGGATTGCTTCCACAGCTGCACCTTGGTGCTCAAGCTTGGGAAATCCCTCAATCCTCATCATATTCATTCTTATGTTGTCTCAACATTAAAGGAACATATAAACATGTGAAATTTGCATGTTAACCCATCTGATTGGGCAAATTGCACATAGGTCCCTATATTGCAAACAATACTTCAACATTGGTTTATAAGGGACAAAAATGGAAACATATGTTCCATAAAAGCTTTAATTATATACTAAAGGATAATTACAACCATCTAATTTCATAATTAGGCAAAACACCTAGGGTTAGCTCATAACCAAGGTCAGGGGTGTTACAACTGTTGAGATGAATTCTTTCAAACTTGTCCTTCTCCTTGCTCAACACCAACGCCTGGGTGGTTGGGAAACCACCCCATAAAAGGGGAAAGTAAACAAGGTATGTGTCACAAAACAAGTTTGGGATAACTAGATAAGTAAAGCAAATAAAAACATGCTAGGGTTCATCATATGATGGAGATAACAAGAGTATGAGGTTATATATCAAAGAAGCTTGCCATTAACAAATATAATAAAAAGGATTTGCATGTAAGATAATTATGTCTACCTAAGTAGGGTTGAGGCACCTACTGGACCACTAACCTTAGGTGAGGGAAGAATGAGACGTTCCCAGTCACCTATAATATTATGGGGAGAATAAGACATTCCCTAGGGTGATTATTTACATGCCCTCTGTGGGGGGTTGTACATAAGTACCGCTACTTTAAATTAAATAGAACATAAATCCACATGATAAAAAAGTAGTCATGGCAATAGTAGTCATAATATTCAATAAGCATGGCAGTGGGGTATAAGACCCAAACAAGAAGAAATTATAATCTAATTTAAGGCATGAACAACAATAGGATACAAAAATACAAGATTTAGGGTTCATTTAACCCTCATTAGGGAAATGTAGGATTTGGCTGCCATTATCCCAACATAGGGTGTAAGGAATGCACATACCTCTCTTACTGATATCAATTACTAACTTTTACAACTTTAATTGAGTCCAAGTTCCACTTTGCCTATTTTCAATATATTAACATGTATTAGAGTACATAGTGCACATTAATGTATAGAAACCCTAAATTTAGACCTTTTTAGAAAAACTCGGATTTAGACTCTTAAAACATCACCAATAAACTTAATAAGTTCTCCTAATCAAGAAAACATATTTTTATGTTAATTTTGGAGTTATGATGATTAAGATGTAATTTTTATGGATTTTATGCATTAAATTCGTTTTACAAAACCACCCTTCTTCAAACCATTAAATCAGACCTTGAAATATTTTTATTTGATATATATTAATTTTCCAATTCCAAAATATATTTATTTTTCAAATTTAGATAAGCGGTATAGAAGATATGAGTTTTTCAATATTGACCAATAGGAAATCGCCACATCATCAAACCGATCAAGAAAATTGAAGAGAGAGTGAGAGGGAGAAAACACCATTTGGCCCAAGATAAAGTTTGAAGTTGCATATGTAACCAAACTAGAGCTTCTTGAGAAGGTAAAACATCAAGAAACCAAAACCCTAGAAGAACATGGTAAAAAGAGATGGAAATCATCGATTTTAAACATAGAAGCATGAGTTTTAAGCATGTACTAAGCAATATATGAGATGGGGGTTAATAAAAATTGCCTCTAGGAAGGTAAGAAGGTACAAACAGAAAGGATCTTGAGATTAGAAGGTCTGGTTGATCCCAACCAAGCTCCTTTCTTGAGCAAAGATCACCCTCTCCACTTTAGAGGTGCAAACCCTAGCAAAAGAGCATGGAGATGAGATGTTTTAGGGTTCTAGGTGGAGTTTTTCCATGGAAGGTCATGGTTCCGACCTGTAAGAAGAAGAATACTAACAACATGTAAACAGGTAATGAAAGGAGGATTCTTACTAGTTTTGGTTAAAATCACCAAGGAGGAGCTTAAGAAATCCTAAATAGAGAAATTTGGAACCCTAGGAGCCTTCTTCACCAAGGTAGGCACCTTCTTTTACCTTGGGACAGAAAATTCGTGGCCAAACATATAAGGGATGATGCTCTAAGATTTGGGAAAGAGAATGAGGGGATTTGCTTCTTGGATTGGGAGGTGGGAAGGGGTAGGCATGGCTTTATAAAGAAGGGGGCAAGCACGAGGTGTCTATGTGACTTTCCATGTGTCCTTAAGCTAAGGCTTCATGGGCATGCAAGAGGACAGCTCACAAAGACTTCTCGAATGTCCAAGGTCAGTCCTAAAGGCCCATGGAAGCTTCTAGGTCATCCCCACCGTCCTCCAATCAAAGAAATAATACCATTGGTTGATATCTTTTAAAGATAAGCACATTTATAAAGAGGGTAATCCCTACAATGCCCTTGGAGAGAAACACCTTCAAACCAAGGTGCAACAAGGTGCCCCATGGTTAAAAATCTCGATAATATTATGGGAATGTCTTAGGATTAAAATCCAGGTGATAATTTGCAAAGAAAACTTCCCAATTGGGTAAATTACATAAAAGTCCTGAATGTACATAACAATGCATAACTTGCATAAACAACATCCAAATCGAACCAAATTTGAAACATAGGCTCACTTTATGTTTTCAAATCATATCAAAAAGTTCTATTAAGGTTTAAAGTACTTAATTATTATAATTAAGCTTTCACTGAGGTATTTGTGCATAAACCCTTATATTGGTACAATTAGTGAATAAATGTTCACTAAACCACTATAAAATCCACTAATTAAACATAAATGAATAAAGGATAGAAATGAAAGAGAAACTTTGGAAAAAGTTTTACATGGATATTACATCTAAGATTCATTATGATACAACACTCCACCCCTTTAAAAGGATTTCTTCCTCGAAATCTCAAGCAAAAAGAGAAGGGTGAGTACGTAACATTTCATCTCTCAACTCCCAAGTGGCTTCTTCCAAACAATTATATTTCCACAAAACTTTTACCATCTCAATCTCTTTGTTCTTCAGTTAATTTCCTTAGGCTTCAATGATCTTCACAGGTAGCTCTTCATAGGTCAGATTCTCATGTATATGCAAAGGTTCAACAATAAGCACATGAGAAGAGTCCTTCACATACTTCTTCAGTACAGAGATATGGAAGACATTATGAATCTTATCCTAGGAAGGAGGTAAGGTTAAGTGGTATGCACAATCTCCAACCTTATCTATGATTTCAAATGGTCCAACATAGCGGGGACTCAACTTGCCTTTAACTTTAGATCTAGGAATAGAATGGATAGGCTTGATTTTCAGAAATGCATAGTCACCCACTAGGAAGTTAACATTGGATATTTTCTTGTCAACATACATCTTCTGTCGGTCTTGAGCAGCTTCCATGCATTTCTTCATCAACTGCACCTTTTCTATCATCATTTGCATGTCATCGGTCTTCACTAGAGAACGTTCACCGACATCATCCCAATGCAAAGGTGAACGACATGGTCTACCATAGAGAGCTTCAAAAGATGGCATACCAATACTAGCTTGGTAGCTATTGTTGTAAGAAAACTCAGCTAATGGCAGATACTGATCCCATGCACCACCCCAATCCATCACACAAGCACGAAGCAAGTCCTCCAAAATCTGAACTATTCTCTCAGATTGACCATCAGTCTGCAGGTGGTAAGCAGTACTGAAACACAAGTCAATACCCATCTCCTCCTGAATCTGACCCCATAAATGAGAAGTAAACTTTGGGTCACAATCATAAACTATTACCTTAGGTACTCCATGTAGGCGTACGATCCACTCAATGTACAAATGAGCCATATCTGCAACTTTGTAATTGGTTTTGAAAGGCAAGAAATGAGCATATTTTGTAAACCAATCAATAATCACCCAAACAACATCATAACCTATCTTAGACTTGGGGAAACCAGTAACGAAGTCCATTGTGATCTTCTCCCACTTCCATTTTGGAATTTCAAGAGGGTGAAGAAGTCCACCAGGTCATTAATGTTCGATCTTGACTTGCTGACATGTCATGCACTTCATGATGAACAAATCTATATCATTCTTCATGTTCTTCCACCAGACACTTTAATATAAGTCTGTGTACATTTTTGTTGTTCCAGGGTGAATAGTGCACTTGGACCCCTGCACTTCACTCAAAACCTTGTGTCTCAGATCACCCACATCAGGTCCACAACCTTTGTCTGAAGCGACAACACCATCCACTCCGATAGAGAGGTCAGATTGCAGTTTCTTGGTCAACACCTTCATCTTTTCCATCTTAGAGCTTTCCAACTGTGCATAAATGAGATCCAAGTAGTATAACAGTCAAACTAGTCAAATGGACACATAACCTGTCTTCATCCATTGAATCGATAGGTTGAGGTCGCCAACAAGTCACATATTCAAGATTTTCCCACACAGAACATCTCAAAGCAGCACAAACGACATCCTTCTTGCAACTTAAAGCATCATCTATGATGTTTGCATTACTAGGATGATAGATGGTGATGTCATAATCTTTGAGATATTCCATCCACCTTCGTTGTTGTAGATTCAGATCCTTCTGTGTGAATAGGTACCTCAAGCTTTTATGGTCAGAGAAAATTTCAAACTTCACACCATATAGATAATGTCGCCACATTTTCAGAGCATGAATGATGATAGCAAGATCTAATCATGTGTAGGCCAATTAGCTTCATTCAATTTCAATTGGCGGGAAGCATAGGCGATCACCTTTCCATTTTACATTAAAACACACCCTAAACCTTGTCTAGAAGCATCAATGTAGATGACATAGGGTATGCCTTCAACAGGCAAGGCAAGAATGGGAGCAGATGTGAAACATTCCTCCAGCTTTTGGAAATTGTTCTCACATTTTGGTGTCCAAGAGAACTTGACCTCCTTTCGCGTCAGCTTGGTTAAAGGCAAGGCCAACTCAGAGAAGCTCTTGATAAACCTTTGATAGTAACCTACTAAGACGAGGAAACTACGGATCTCTGAGGGATTCTTTGGAGCTTTCCACTTGGAAACAACTTCTACCTTTGTAGGATCAACAACTATATGTCCGACAGAAATCACATGACACACAAACATTACTTCCTTTATCTAGAACTCACACTTTGAGAATTTTGCATAGAGTTGATTTTCTCATAGTGTGTTGACTACAATATGTAGATGCTCACGATGTTATTCTAACATCTCAAACTAAACCAAAACGCCATTGATAAACACCACCATGAACTTGTCAAGGTATGGGCAGAACACTCGGTTCATCAAGTCCATGAAGGCAGCAGGGGCATTTGTCAAGCTGAAAGGCATGACCATAAATTTGTAATGCCCATAGCTAGTTCTGAACGTCATCTTTGGGACATCATCATCTATCACATGCATCTAGTAGTAGCCACTTTGCAGTTAAATATTGGAGAACACAGTGGCTGACTTCAGCTGGTCAAACAAGTTGTCGATGCAAGGTAAAGGATAACATTTCTTCACTGTCAGTTGGTTAAGCATGAAGTAGTCCATACACATCCACATCGAACCATCCTTCATCTTCACGAACAGGACATGGGCTCCCCAAGGTGAAACACTAGGGTGGATGAAGCCCATGTCGAGAAGCTCTTCTACCTGCTTCTTTAGTTAGACAAACTCGATAGGGGCCAAGCGGTATGGCGACATTGATATTGGCAAAGTTTCGAGTACAAGCTTGATGGAGAACTCCACCTCCCGAGTTGGTGGAAAACTAGGTAACTCCTCGGGAAATACGTCTGGGAAGTCCTTCACCACATCTATGTGGTAGAGATAAGGAGGTGTAGCCTCAAGGACTATAGAGGCTAAGATAGCTCTACACCCTTGCGAGACTAGCTTTTCAGCTTTGGTGGTGGAGATAACAAATTGCTGATCTTCTTGCTTCCTACCCTTGACACACAATTGTCCCTCAATAGGATGTGACAAACTAACCTTTGATTCTTCACAAAACAAAACATCCTTGTACCTCATCAACCAATCCATTCCTAGGATGAAATAAAAGGTGGTCATGTCGAGCAAGATGAAATCAGAGGGAAACATTATACCAGATATACAGAGGTCCATGGTCAAAGTTTGGAGATACAAAGAGCAGATCTTACCACTAGGGGTTTTTACATCTAATATATGATCTATATACTCAGATTATATTTCTAACATAGAAGTAAGATGACATGATATGAAGGTATTGGATGAGCCATAATCAAACAATGCCTTTATAGGATTCATATTAAGATACAAGGTACCTTCAATAAGTTCATTATATTTGCCTGCTTCCTCAGCATTAAGAGAAAAGACTCTCCCATTCTTCCTATCCACTGGAGGTCTCCTCGGGTTTTAGTTGTTGTTGTTCTTATTATTTGGCAGAGGAAGATTTCGCCTTGTCTACTGCCATTGTTGGGCATTATTCTATCCTTGCTGGAAACGGGGGCAGAGTGGTCAGATATGCCCAACATGGCCACACTCGTGGCAGGTCGGAGGAGGTCAGTTGTCTCTATGAGGAAGTGCATTAATGGCAGCACATCTCCCTAGAGGATGGTGGAGAGAGCATCTATTGCACCGATCACGTCCGCAATTCTCATTCTGGGTAGGGTTCTTCCTCTTCTTGTTGTTGTAGCCATTACTGTGTCCATAGGATTGGAATCCTCATTAGGACTCGATGGCCAGGGCCTTATCCACCACCTACTGGAAGGTGAGTGGAAGATGTGGAACAAGACTTCGGCCCACTTGATAGTTCAGGCCCTCCAAGAACAACATTGCCCTTCTCTCAACTCCAAGGTCAGTGGCATAGCATTCTAGAAGTAGGAACCATTGGATGTAGTTAGCCAAAGTCATGCTTCCCTATCTGAGGCTGTAGAACTCAACTTCCTTCTTCCTCAAGAAGGCAGGACATATGTACTTTTCCTTGAAGAGCTTCAGGAACTGGTCCCACTCCATGGTAGAGGTGTCTCGAGTGCGGGAGACACCATTACACCAGATACATGCCGGTCCATCCAGCACATATGTCGCAAATTGAACTTTCTGGTGAGGAGGGCATGCCATACCCTCAAAGGTTCGATCCAAAGTCAACACCCAGTCGTTGACTTTATCCACCATGTTGTGTTCACTTTCACCCTTAAAGTAGGATGGATGCATCTTTATGAAGTCAGTGAGGGTGAACTCCCTCGACTTGTTGGCATTTGCGGCCACTGTGTGGAGCTGCCCCATCATGGTGGAGAGCAACTGGCACAACATTTCCAGCTCTTGCTTCGGTGTGAGGGGGGGTGCCCGGAGTAGCAGGGTTGACCACACTATGGCCGACATGATTCACAAGAGTGTTTTCCACATTGGGGTCATTAGGGTTTGACTCCTTTCCCTTGTTACTACTATCGAACAAGTCACCTATCTTGAAAGGTAGGGTTAACCATATTAAGTTCCCATTTGAATCATAGATGAAAAAGAATAGAAGCATAGACGAGAAAAGAATATCTAGAATGCTATTACCTAACAACATACTATTTTGGGAAATTTGTATCAGCTCAGGCCAGGCCAGTATCATATGGACACAGGACTCCTCGTAAAACAAGCTAGTGGTGCGGAGGAAAACATTGCCAGCCCCCGAAACCCTGATCCATTCTAGACACCTTTGCTTCAACTTCATGTTCTAATAGTTTCCTGAAGGCTCTGATACCATGCTATAAAGAGGCGAGATCACCTCTGTACTAAAATTTAAATGAAGTAGAAAACATCCATCTTTTTAGAAAGACAAAAGTTATTGAGGGATGCATGTATAATATTTCATGTAAATAAGCATGCACAAGATACATTACAAAATGTCAATAGAAGAAAAAATAAAAGTACAAAGCCTATTACATGGCTTTCATTGTTCATTACATGATTGTTCCCAAAAGAAAAAGATAAGAGAAAATGATCTAGCTATAGAAACCTAGACATCATTTCAGAAAGCTTGAGATCTACTCCTGAGATGAATTCCTTCAAACTTGTCCTTCTCCTTGCTCATCACCAGCACCTGGGTGGTTGGGAAAGCACCCATAAAAAGGGGAAAGAAAATAAGGTATGTGTCATAAAACTAGGCTAGGATAACAAGATAAGTAAAGCAAATAAAAATAGGCTTGGGTTCATCATATCATGAAGATAACAAGAGTATGAGGTTATATATCAAAGAAGCTTGCCAATAACAAATATAATAAAAAAGGATTTGCAGGTTAGATAATTATGTCTACCTAACAAATTAGGGTCGAGGAACCTACCAGACCTCTAACCTTAGGTGAGGGGAGAATGAGACATTCCCAGTCACCTACAATATTATGGGAAGAATAAGACATTATCCAGGGTGATTATTTACATGCCCTTTGTGTGTGATTTTACATAAGTACCGCTACTTTAAATTAAATAGAACATAAATCCACATGCTAAAAAAGTAGTCATGGAAATAGTAGTCATAATATTCAATAAGCTTGGAAGTGGGGTATAAGACCCAAACAAGAATAAATTATAATCTAATTTGTGGCATGAACAACATTATGAATCAAGAATAGAAGATTTAGGGGTCATTTAAGCCTCCTTAGGGAAATATATGATTTGGCTGCAATTATATCAACATAGGGTGTAAGGAATGCACATACCTCTCTTACTGATATCAATTACTAACTTTTACCACTTTAATTGAGTCCAAGTTCCACTTTACCTATTTTCAATGTATTAACATGTATTAGAGCACATAGTGCACATTAATGTATAGAAACCCTAATTTTAGACCATTTTAGAAAAACTCAGATTTAGACACATAAAACATCACCAATAAACTTATAAGTTCTCATGATCAAGAAAACATATTTTTATGTTTGATTTTGGAGTTATGATGATTAAGATCTAATTTTTATGGATTTTATGAATTAAAATCATTTTACAAAAATCACCCTTCGTCAAACCATGAAATCAGATCTTGAAAATATTTTTGTTGGATACAAATTAATTTTCCAATTCTGAAACATATTTATTTGTCAAATTTGGATTAGTAGTTTAGAAGATATGAATTTTTCAATACTGACCAACAGGAAATTGGCACATCATCAAACCAATAGAGATAATTGAAGAGAGAGGGAGAGGGAGAAAACACCGTTTGACCCAAGATCAAGTTTGAAGTTGCATAGGTAACCAAACTAGAGCTTCTTGAGAAGGTAAAACAATATGAAACCAAAACCCTAGAAGAACATGGTAAAAAGAGATTGAAATCGTCGATTTTAAACATAGAAGCATGAGTTTTAAGCATGTACTAACCAATATATGAGGAGGGGTTAATAAAACATGCCTCTACAAAGGAAAGAAGGTCCAAACAGAAAGGATCCCGAGATTAGAAGGTCTGGTTGATCCCAACCAAGCTCCTTTCTTGAGCAAAGATCACCTTCTCCACTTTAGAGGTGCAAATCCTAGAAAAAGAGCATGGAGATGAGATGTTTTAGGGTTCTAGGTGGAGTTTTACCATGGAAAGCCATGGTTCCGACCTGTAAGAAGTTGGTAGCAATATTAAAAATATGAAAACAAGGAAGGAAAGGAGTATTCTTACTAGTTTTGGTCAAAATCACAAAGGAGGAGCTTAAGAAATCCTAAATAGAGAAATTTGGAACCCTAGGATCGTTCTTCACCAAGGTAGGCACTTTCTAATACCATGGGACAGAAACTTCATAGCCAAACATATAAGGGATGATGCTCTAAGCTATGGTAAAGAGAATGAGAGGATTTGCCTCTTGGATTGGGAGATGGGAAGGGGTAGGCATGGCTTTATAAAGAAGGGGGCAAGTATGAGGTGTCTATGTGACTTTCCATGTGTCCTTAGGCTAAGGCTTCATGGCCATGCAATAGGACAGCTCATAGAGACTTCTTTAATGTCCAAGGTCGGTCCTAAAGGCCCATGGAGGCTTCTAGTCCATCCCTACCATCGTCCGATCAAAGAAATGACCCCATTGGTTGATAGCTTTTAAAGATAATCACATTTATAAAGAGGGTAATCCCTATAATGCCTTTGGAGAGAAACACCTTCAAACCAAGGTGAAACTAGGTGCCCCATTGTTAAAAATATTGAGAATGGTAAGGTAGTATCTTAGGATTAAAATACATATGATAATTAGCAAAGAAAATCTCCCAATTGGGTAAATTGCATAAAAGTCCTGAATATACCTAAAATTGCATAATTTGCACAAACAATATCCAAATCGAACCAAATTTGAAACTAAGGATCATTTTATGTTTTCATATAATATCAAAAAGTTAGGTTAAAATTTAGAGAACTTAATTATGGTAATTAAGCTTTCACTAAGGTATTTGTTCATAAACCCTTATATTGGTACAATTAGTGAATAAATGTTCACTAAACCACTATAAATGCCACTAATTAAACATTAATGAATAAAGGATAGAAATGAAAGGGAAACTTGGGAAAAATGTTTAGATGGAGACTACATCTAAGATTCATTATATTACAGTGTGTGTGTGAGCATTGTATAGACTAGGAACTAAAAGTAATGCTTGTCAATGTTAAAGTCCTCACTGGGTTGGTAGTCCTCATCACTGATTGGCTCAGAAGGTGCTATAGTGGAAACAACTATGTCCCCATCACCATCACCATTAGATTCATCATCTTCATCACCATCATTGTAATCTTAATTGCCCTCTTCATTGTCATCTTCTTCAGCCATCTCTATATCCTTCTCAAGAATAAAAGAGCAAGGATCAGGCCACCTATGGTTTTGCTCTTCCTACAATATGCCACACTGGTGCAGTGCCTTAGTCTTCTCAAAGTTGGGTATAGAAACCAATGTGAATTTAGAAAGAATGGCATCAACATGGGAAATGGGAAGGGCAAGAAGCTGAAAGGCATCATGCTAAGATGAGATAGGGGTAGGTCCCTCACCGTAGGTAGGAGAAGAAGTGGAAGCAAAGTCTGGTAGGCTAGGTAGAATTGATCATATGCATAGGAAGCATAGTCAATGACTGGGAATAGTTAGTAAGAGGGATAAAGGTGTGAATAGGACAAGTTCATGTTGGACATTATTTAAATGTGGTCCTGGTGAAGGTTCTACTGAATCTACATCTGATAGGCATTCAGGTGCATCATGTAACCCAGAAGGGTTTCATTAGACACGACCAAAGAGTCATGGGTAGGTCTAGGAGGAGGCAGAGGATCTTTGACGGAGGAGGATGCACCAGGGGTAGGTGTAGAAGTACGGTGGAAGGACTTTTTGATAGTTATCTCACCAATGTAAACCTCTTTTCTACTGGATTTGTAGTGAAGATCCTGGAATAGAGATTTGTTAGTAAAATACTAAAAAAACCACAAATAAAAGTAGGGGTAGGGTGGATTGGATTCTATAGTGTTATTTGCATCATCAAAATAGGTGATAATAAGAAGAATATATCTGGCCCATTTGACTATGACATTTTAAAGAAGACAATGCATGATTATTGGAGAGTTTTCTACTATATTTGTCTGATTTTTCATTAGATGGATATAGTAGTTAAGTATGAGAGAATTAGATGATTCTTAATGTCAAGAGAATAGGATGATAAGATGGATTTATTCCTATAGGGGACCTTAGGTTCCTTTAGAATTTTGTGGATGTCGGGAAGGGTAAGATTGGGTACAAAACTTTAAGAAAAGTCTTTAGGATTTAGGAGGTCATGATAATTGCGATACGAAGTCATCCAATCAGTCAATGAGCAAGATAAGAATTTTTTAATGAGTACTCAGAGATTTGAAATATTATTCCCACAATCATGGATGTCTACACAACTTGGGTATTTGGATGTGGCACTAAGGTAGTGTAGTTCCATGTGAGATTGGAATAGAGCTCATGATCATCTTTTATGCTATGTTGGAAGTTTTCAAAAAAAGGATCTCTACATAAAGAGAACCAAGGCGTTGGTCAGTAAAACATTCTTAACCTCCTTCATCAACTCATTCCTATAGTCTAGCAAGGGCCTAAGAGGATAGGAATTATTGGAAAAAACTCTTTGTATCGATTAACAACTTGAGAGTTGATAAAAGAGGTGCCATCATACCCAATGAGCGTTCAAGTCATGGAAGTTGAAGGACCATTAGTTGGACATGTTATCTCTCATCAGTTGTTCTCCATTACTGAGAGTAACAAGATAGGCGAGAAATTTGCTCTCCAATAAGAAGAGAAAACAATTTTCCCCATAATTAGGGTGGGATAAGGCAGGTGAAACAGAGCTAGAGAGGGCTAGGAAATTGCTGGGAGAAGTTTGGGGTTTAAGGAAGAGCACAGAGGAAGACTAGTTGGATGAGTATTCTCTAGCTGAGAGTGAGGAAATCGGATGACACACCATTTATATTTCTACATAACAGAGTTGTTGGTCAAGTTTATGGTTTGGGAAACTCGATCGAGACTGATGTCAGTGTAGTCCTTGCTCTTCTTGCCAATTGAGTATCCCAAGAACAAACTCTTTTGATAAAAGTGAATGTTGGTAAGATATGAAATTTAATTATAGACATCTTGACCACTATATAAATGCATTTCTCTAGTGTATCATGTATTATGAACATAGAAAAGCACTTTCTACTCACCATTGGCTACTTTTGTGATAAGACAAGTGTTTGTGATTTAAAGAAAAAAACACCAAATAAGTAAGGAATTTAAAACTTGGCATTGAAGTATAAGATGGGCATTTTATGAGCAACAACATATATATAAGTAACTCTAGGTAGAAGGCATACAATTATCATTGAGAGCATTCATAAGTAGTTTTTATCTAATGAAAGTAAATTCCTCTCTAGCTAGAGATTTAGTAAAAATGTCCGCAAGTTGATTTTTGATGTCCACTTGAGTGATATAAATATCTTTATTGGCAATGTGTTCATGAAGGACATGATGTTGGGCCACTATATGTTTAGTTCTACCATGGAATATAGGATTGTAAGATAAATTGATTACACTAGTATTATCTCAGTAGACAGGAGAAACATCATAGAAATATTAAAGTCATGGAACATTTGCTTCATCCATAAGATTTGGGTACAATACCCAGTTGCAATGTACTCAGACTCGATAGTTGAAAGAGCCACTATGTTTTGTTTCTTAGAGAACCAAGAAACTAAGCACAGTCATAGGAGGAAGAAAGTGTCATTTGTGCACTTTCTTTCAATTATGTAACCATCATAATTTGCATCGTGTTAATCTCTAAGAGTAAAGTCCCTTGACATAGGATACATAGTCCAAAATATTAGTTTTTGGATACGTACCTTGGAATACTTTAAATAATTGTAAGATGGGATTTTCTAGGGATGGATTAAAATCTGGAATGCCACCCAACAATACACTTGATATCAAGTCTAGAGGAAATTAAATAAAGTAAGATACTAATCACACCTCTATAGATCTTCTAAGATACTTTTTGACATTCTTCATCTCTATGATGTTTGGCAGTATTGGACATGGGAGTAACCATTGGCTTGGTGTTTTCCATCCCATAGCATTTTAAGAGTTCATTTATATATTTTCCTAGGTTGAAGAAGTCTCCATCCTTTGTTTCCTTGATTTAGAAGCCAAAGAAGAATATGGGATTTGGAAGCCAAAAAACAATGTGAGCTCCCCTACCATACTCATTTCAAATTCAGTATGCATAAGGGAACTATACTCCTTGCAAAGATCAAGATCAGTTCCATAAAAAATGATATTGTCAACATATATTTGAATAATCAAGAAATTGTTAGAATTATGTTTGAGAAAGAGTGTGGAATCAACTTTGCCCATGACATGGACATTGTGTAACAGAAAGTTTTCAATTTCTCATACCATGCTCTAGGGGCTTGTTTCAGATCATAAAGAGCTTTTTGTAACAAAAAGACATGGATAGGAAGCTTGCCAATTTCAAAGAGGTGAGTTTGATCCACATAGACTTCCTCCTCTATTCTACCATTCAAAAATGTACGTTTAACATCCCTTTATACATAGAAAGAAATTTTTGTGAATAGAAAAGGTATGTAGTGTTCTAATAGATTCAAGTCTAGAAACATGAGCATAAGTCTCGTCAAATTCAATACCTCCTTGCTAATTGTATCCTTCAGCTACTAACCTTGCTGTGTTTCTTACCATTCTTCTGCTTTCATCAAGCTTGTTGCTGTAGACCCACTTTGTGTCAATGATCTTTCTATTACTTGATCTTGGCACTATGGTCCACACATTGTTCTTATCAAACTATTCTAGTTCCTTTTGCATTTCTAGGATCCATTCATCATCTTTAAAAGATTCTTCGACATTCTTTGGATCAAATTACGAGATGAAGGCATTTTTGACTTCTTCTTTGTTGAAGGCATCCCCTGTCTTCAAACTTTCAAAAGGATTTCCTATGATTAGCTTTTTAGGAAGTTCTTTAGAAAATCAGGGAGTAGGATCCGTCTTTTCATATTATTTTTA
The DNA here is from genome assembly GCA_963693085.1 of Alisma plantago-aquatica. Taxonomy (NCBI): domain Eukaryota; kingdom Viridiplantae; phylum Streptophyta; class Magnoliopsida; order Alismatales; family Alismataceae; genus Alisma; species Alisma plantago-aquatica. Next base: position 1,173,274,350 of record OY856410.1, read on the forward strand.
TTATTTATATACCACAACATCTTTTCCTTTGTCATTGATGTTGATTTCTTTTAATCTAAGAATCACTTCATCCACAAGATCATCATGTATATATATGGAAATATAAGAACTAGAAATACAGTCTTCTACTTTGGATAGCATAATGTTAAATAGTCTAAAACATCTACTTGTAGTGGTATAACCAAGAAAGAAAGACACACAAGATTTAGCATCAAACTTATCAATAGAATATTTGGTGCTCAAGACAAAGAAAGGACAACCAAACATATGAAAGAAGTCGATTGAAGGATTTTTACAAAGCCATAACTCATTGGGGGGTTTTCTTAAGCAAAAGATGAGTGAAGCCCATATTGTTCACAAAATATGTTGTACTAATGGCTTTAGACTAAAACTTCTTGGGAGTGTCATTCTCTAAAAGCATTGTTTTATTTATTTCATGTAAATACATATGCTTACTCTCAACTACCCTATTTTGTAAAGACATACAAGGGAAAGAAAAATTGTGCATGAAATTAGATTCTTCACAAAAACATTCAAATAAATCATTTTCAAACTCTCCCCCATGGTCATTGTGAATAGACGTGATCCAATAGGAATATTTGTTTTTAGATTGTTTGCAAAAAGTGGAGAAAACATAAAGAGTATCACTATTTGAAACCAAAAAGAAAGTCCATGTGAAATGAGAGAAATCATCGAAAATTACAAGGAAATATTTACTTCCACAAAGTGATTCAGTTCACATTGGTCTGAATTGAGCAATGTCAAGAAGTTCAAGAACCCTCTTGGTACTTAGGAATCATTTGGATTTAAAAGAGGATTTGTTTTTCTTTACCTGGGTACAATGTTTGCATTTTCGATCCTTCTCAAAATCCAATTTAGGAAGTTTTTTTACTGTCCTTTTTTCTCAACTACTTGAATTGATGCATATTTACACGACCAAGCCAATGATTCAACAAAGATACATGATTTTATCAAAAAAATAGGAATTCACCAAGAATAAGCTTAAGAGAGTCAAGAACAGTAATACAAAGATTTCCCATTTGAGTTCCCTTATATATGACATTTTAGAAGAGGGAGTCTAGAACCAATATTTATGAGAAGTTAAAAGAAAAAGATATCCATTATCAAAAAAGTTGGCTAACACTAATTAAATTGTGATGTAGGACATATACAAGAAGTAAATTCCTTATGCATACTGAATCACCTACATCATCCTCACCTGTCACTTTTCCTTTCATGTTGTCTGAAAATGCCCCCTAACTTCCTTTCTTCTAAGTAAAAGTGTTGAAGTGGTCTCGATCACCGGTCAAGTCCATTGAGCATCCACTATCAGCAATCCTTTTGCCTTTTCCTCATGTATAAAGTTGAGTTTTATGCCCTATTCAGACCTTGGGATCCAAAGTTAGCTTGGGGACCCATTTCATGTTTGGGTTTGTCCCCTTCTGTTTGTAAGGAAAATGGGCTAAAGAATGAACATCACTCTTACAATGAGAACAAACCATAGACATCTTAAAGCCGGAAGTCTCCCCATGGTATATTTAAGGCCCCTTGCTCTTTTTCTTATATTTTCCCTTATTCTTAGAGGCTGCATCATATCCAAAACCACTATTATCTACTTGTTTGGTAGAGTGATCTATGATAGAATTTAGCGGCATTTTTCCATTGAGGAATTTTGGCAAGGTCCTTATAAGTTTATGGTTATCATCACTAAGAGTAATGACTGTAGAACAAAGACTAGCAAGATCATCCTGAGAATGTAAAAGCTCCTCCTCCAAACAGAGGGTGTTAGTCAAACAAGAATCCTTTTCAAGAGTTATAATAGCAACTTCTTTACTAAGAAAGATGGGTCTAGATTAAAGATCATTAGCTTTGGTAAGAAGTTTATCATTTTTAGTTCTTATAAGAACAAGTTAATCATTGTAGACTTGGTTTTCATCTTTCAGATCATTCATTTTCTTTAGATAAAACCATTTTCAATTTCTACTCCATTATATTGAAGTTCAAGTTCAATAATCCTTGCAAGGAATCTATGCTATCAAGATGAACTTTTTCATTTTGTTCAAGAATTTCAATTTTAGGATATAGATCATCTATGATTTTCTCTAATCTCTTCTTTTTATAAATGCACTTAGAGAAAGAAGAAAGGGAAACATTATTCATATTAATGAGAGCATCTTTAGAAAGTTCATTCAATCTTAGATTACTTATCTTACTTACCTCACATACATCTTCACGAGTTGAAGCCATGCGAGAAAGGTAACACTCCTTCATTTGATCTAGAATCACTTGGGGAAGACTCCTCCTAAGAGGTATGGGAAGTATCCTTGCATCTTCCTTCCTTTTTTCCCCTCTTCTTGAACTTGTTGTCCTTGTTGTAGTCCTCCTTCTTGAAGCTTCTCTTATGGAGTGACTTATTTTCCTTGGGACATTCATTCTTGTAATGTCCCTTTTGACCACACTCATAGGATCTAAGAGTATAGGAGGAGGAGGAGGCCTTTCCCTTGAATTGTTTCCCCTTGGAGTATTTGGCTTCAACATCACTAACGACTTCATCTTCACTATAGGGTGGAGTAGGTTGGCAATCAAGTTGTTGTTGAAGAGAAATACCCTCCACTTGAGCTTTGAAGTTTACATCCTTTATCTTCTTGGATTCCTTGTCTTCTATATTGTCTACTTCTTCTTGCTTGTCAAGCATCACTTCAAAAGCTTGGATAATCCTAATGAGCACTTCGGTAGAAATATCTCCAACACTTCTTATTTCTTTAATGGAGGGCACCTTAGATAGCCATCTCTTGGGAATATATCTAGGAATCCTGGAGTTCATCTTCCCCCGGTTCATGGGTTGTCCCAAAGATGCAAGCCCATTCACAATGGTGTTGATCCTAGCATACATTTCAAAAATTCTTTCTTCCCTTCTGATCTTGAAGTTCCCAAGCAAGACATTTTCATAAGTTACACAAAGATTAACCCATATCTCATGAGTTGTATACCAAGTTGAGATCTGGTTGAACTTGGTGGGAATGTCGGCTGAGTAGAAGATGCTTATTGGATCGGGGTTGAGTTGAGACTTCTTCACGGAAGCTTCATTCCAAGTAGACATGTCTCCCTTTAGTACCTTGTATGGCGAAACAACCACTCTTCACATCTAGTAGCTCATCCCTTGAAGGTAGAACTGTATCCTTCTCCTTCAATGGAGGAGGCTCATATCATTGAATACGGGAGATTGATGGAGAATCCTCCTTCTATGTTAAGGGACCCGAACAAATTCTCACCCATCTTCTCATCTCGTATGAGCACTTGATTGGAGAAGACCTGCTCTGATACCACTTGTTGGATGAATAGGCTCTAAACGGGGGTTGAATAGAGCTAAAACACTTCAACCAAATTCATTATACCTTTAAATTATATCAAAAGACAAGGTTGCATAAATGGAATTTGGGTGCAACTAAGCATACATAGTAAGGATGAGAGAGATTGAGCAAGCTCAAGAATACAAGCTATGTGTAGTGGTTCCAAATTCCAAACTAGGAGGTGTACATCGACTACCTAGAGGGGTCAATCCCAAAGATTTTCATCCATTGCACACTTCTTATGTTCCACTATAAGAGATATAATATGACCTTCCTTTTCTAGGACAAGGATACCCACCTTCCTTTTAAGGATCAAACACACTAATAACCATAGAAGGAGTTACCCATCGATGCGAAGAGTCTTCTACCTTCACAATGACTTACCCACTTTTGCAACAAGGAAACCACATTCACCAAGGAGATCCACTCTTGCAACTAGTCTTTGGAGTTGAAGGAATTACCCACTCTTCTCTTAGATCTTTAGCCTTCAACTTCATCTTTACCAAGAGAAAACTTTCACCATCTTTTCTTGAGAGAAAGGGATTGGGAAATGGAATTTAAGAGCTTTACAAGGTGAACATTGAAGCACCACTCTCAGAAATAATCTATCTTACTCAAATTGATTAGATTAGTAGTAAGATAGATAGATAAAAAGGATCTTAATAGACTAAACCACTCAACTATAGCATAGGATCCTAAGAAGAAAACTTGGAATAAAGTCCAACAGAACCTATTTATCATCGGGAGTGTCTACTAGCCAGTAGATTCACTTAGGAATGAATTATATCTGTTTGAGGTGTTGCAATAGATCTATTTTTGAGTTTTGTAACACCACAACAGTGAGGAACACTTTTGCTGCACATCCCGTATAGGTTTGTCGGTCGAACTTCAACAAAGTAACTCAATCAATAGCAACATGCGACAAATAAATTTTGAGTTTTCGATCAAGTTTATCCTGGATGAAACTCGATCGAAGGCTTAAATTTTATTTTCCCATGTAGGATGTCGGTTAAATTTATCTTGGGGTAATATCGATCGACCGTGGAAGCTACCAAAACTAATCAAGGTTTGCAGCCAAGTTTCACATGAGTGAAACTCTATTGATAAAAGTCTGTGTGATGGATTTTGGTAATTACCATAAAACTGCTTAAATATTCATTTTATGTGCATTTTATATTTTTCTCATCTTAGTTACAGTTCATCACCCTAAGAGATCATATTACTGATGTCTGCATGATACGAAGAAAAAGTATAACGATCATAGAAGATGTAGGAAACTGCTCCAAAGGCCATCCATCAATAATCAGTACAAGAAAGGTTAATAAGAAAAAGAGAATTTATTGTGTCCAACTTTTGTAATAAGATGCATCATCTCCCACATTGATCATGTTCACTTTTTCATTTCTTAGGGCCCTGATTAGTTTGGTTCCTTTGAACCTTACATGCTCTAGAAACATTGGCAAGATGACCAGGCTTATCACATGCATAACAAATTTATTGACTACAAAATCAGAGTTCTTATTATGACCTGGTTGCTTTCCTTTCTTAAAAGATTTTGTGGACTTAGGATTGAACTTGTTCAATTTCTTCTTCGGTTTGATATCATCTACATGATTGACATAAGTAATGATCTTAATATCCTTTTTCCTATAATGGAATTAAATTTGAAGAAATTTCACTACGGAAGACTGATACTTACAAACCACATGTTAAATGCAAGTATACATATCAATGTAATATAGGCCAAAGAGGCCCGGATGTTGAACTCATGGAATCTTTCTCCAGATACTACTACTAACAGTAATGTGATCAACTAGACCAATGAAAAAATTAATTTAATTATCTAAAATGCAAAAAAGAAAACTAATATTAATGGATTGTTTCTCAAGTGGAGTGAACTCCATAGGATTATGGTTTAACCTCAGTTAACATTGCAATGACATCATACCATTAATAATCATCTCTCTTAGCCCTCGATAAAGAGACATGTAGCAAGAAATACCCACTCTCCAGGCATAATGCATTACCTAATCTAACACTAATTCTACTCTTGTAACAACTAAGTATTAGTTAGGTGCTTTACTAAAAACTCTAGGTAATCTCATCACTTTTGCAAGCCTCCTTCTTCAAGGTGTGATATAAAACATTTAATTCTATAATTTTCCGACCCCTAATTCTTCATTCAAAGCAATTAATGGTCTAATTAACCACCTATTGTGGTCAAACATGGATATTTTATTATACTTTCATAGAATTATGTCAAAAAAATAAAACAAATGTGTATATTAATGCATAAACATCAATTACAATCCATAACCGGGCTACTTTTGAGTCCCAACAAATAAGGGGATTAGCCCCATATGATTTCTATTGTCAAATACATAAGAGAGAAGAGGAAAAACACGGGGAACATTACAAAACTAAAAGAACCCATGAATAAGATGGTCAAGTTGACTCCCTCACATGAACCTGTTGATTTTCTAACTTTGGGATGCAAATTTTGCCTGCTAGAGGTGCTCGAATCTCCTGAAACATGGTTTTCTTCTCTAATTTTTCTTCTACTTCCTCTCATTTTCCGTACTAAATGTAATGAGATACCTAGGTTTGCATAAAATCCATCTAAGTCATATAAGTGATTTAGGACGTCATTAATTGACAACAATTAGATTAGGTATGATTTTTATATCTTGTTGATCTCATCATGTTGGTACTACCGACTGGGTATCGGTACTAACCATGCCTTCAATAGTTGTGGTCACCTATACAATTATCCGTAATACTGAGTTGATTTTGGTGGTATCGAGATTTCTTCTAGAAATTCTAAATCTTTGTTGTGATATTGTTGGTAGTATCAACTTTTTGGTCAGTAGTACTGAATCTTCTCAATTTCACCATGTTCCATACTGAGCAAGTGCTAGTACCATTGAAAATAAAGTCAGTAGTATTGAGTTGCGTAGATTTGTGTAGATTCACATGAAATTCACAAAAATTAAACATAAGCTCTTGAAATATATTGAATTATTCAGGAACATTAAAATTATATTCATTTGATGCAATTAAGTATCACATGCTAATGATAGTAAACAATTCACAAATCAATATAAGAATGAACAATAAGTGCACAAAGATCAATAATAAATAGCATGTTAAAACAACAATTATTTGGTGCATCAACCTCCCCTAAGATTAAATGTTGCTCGTCCTTGAGCAACGCACCCTCAAATTTATTTGAGACGAGTCAGCAAAAGGATATAAAATATGAATTTCCTTTCTCAACTATCCCGACCTGGAGGTCCCAAACTGGTCTTCACTGACCATTGAACAATAAACTACTCTCAAGAGACCAAAATATCCATAAAAGTTGTCCACCCTTACAAAAATGAAACTTTATCAATAGAGCAGTTGATATCATTGTCAATCTGGTATTCGTGTGGTGCATCATTTGATTCCCTGTCTACATTTCTCTTTCGTAACTACCAACTACTTGTAGGAAATTCTCCTAATAAGAATGAATGAGCTGAATAATCATATAAGTGGCCTACCAATAAGAGAATTAATGAAATAAAATAGGTGGCTAAATGAAGAATCACAAGTAACATCCTAAATATTTATGAAAAAATAAAACATGATGAACCTATATGGTGAAGATAATGAAAAATGCATGAATCCTAATGCCTAATATTATGGGTGGAATGATGCATGCATTGAAAATGTCATCAAATGGATGGGAATGAAGTAAAAGAAAGAATACATCATGTCAATGTTTCCATCTCTTTGTGAAGAGTTTGGGCATCCTTTTTCCCTCTTTGTTTCATTTTTCATTGACCCACTATTTTAGCATGATGGAAAGTTATGATTGGTCTTCACTAACATATCTCATTCATTTTTTTCTTTTCATCTTTTTCTGTGGGTAAGAATGTGTATCCCTGCATTCTTATTTTAGAGAAAAATGGTGTAACCACATGATGCGAAAATGAATGATGAAAAATGTATTGCAATCTACATGTAATTATTATGCAACTAGAATGCTATGTGCAAAAAATTGTTTATTCATATGTATATATATATACATATATTTTTTTTCATTTTGTAACTAATGCTATCAAAGATAAACTAACTATCATGTCACTTATTATGCCATGCAATGCAATCAAAAGGGAATAATTCAAATTAATTGGTCATTTTAAGGTGGTGGGTCAAAATGAATGGAAAATGGATGGAATCACATAATTAAGAGATAATGCCTTTCTTGAGCAACGATGTGTCCCTCTCTAATGGCTCATGTACAAGGTAACTTTGGGATTTATTTCTTAAATTTTGATTCAGGATCTTGTTGATTGTTTGATCACTTTAGGATAAAACCCCATCTTCATCCACCTCTCATGAATAATTAAGATGTTCATTCATATCAAGTGTCTTATGTGAACTAGCCCATACACACCCTCTATGTGGTGCAATTCAAGAAATTTGCATCTATAGCCAATGTTTTCATTTTAAAAAAAAATCCATTGCAAACACCCAAAAGCACATGACAATGACCAGAATCATCAATTAAGCTCCACTATTACACTAGATAGATTGTGGATCCTACAACTCGGAAAATAAAATTTAAAAACAAAATAAATACTAAAATAAAAATAAACAAATTGTAGGACAGAGTTTAAAATAAAAGCAAAAAATAAAATAAAGACTAAAAGAAAAATAAAATAAAAAACTTTAGAATAGAGTTGTTCGAACACCTTCCTAATCTTGAACTTGACTATGAAAGCATAGTCAAATCCAACTTAAGAGGTGGAGGAGTGGTACCGATCAAAAAGGTAGTGGTGGTGTTTGATTTTTGGCTCTTTGTGTCAAGTTATGCTAGCATATATCCCTCTTGTTGGTGCCACAAATTTGTGTCCTAGTGACACTAATATTTGACATTATTTATCGTTCTTTGATCTTTAAGAGTCAATGCCACCGACATGTCTTTTTGTGTTATCGCTAACCTTTTGCAGTAGCTCTGCAAAATATACTGAGAAAATTCAGTAGCACCGACTTTGTTCCCGGATGTCTAGTGATTTTTCTGAGAAACAGTGGTAGTACCGAATTTAGTGTCAGTAATATCAACTTTCTGTAGACTTTTACCTAATAAGGAGTCGGTAGTACCAAATTGGTGTGGGTAGTACCAACTATGACTATGCCTGCATAACAAACAAGAGCATCAAAGTACCTTTTTACATCAACCAAAATTTTCCATGAAGAATATGATATGTAACCAATAAAAAGAAGTAGACAAATAGTAAGTAACAAGAATAAAATTGGGTTTCCTCCCAACAAGTGCCCTTGTTTAGTGTCCTAGGCTTGACAAGATGAGTTTTCTTTAGCTTGGGTTGTCATGTTATGGTTGTGAAGATTCATCTAGAACTCTAAACTCCACTCTATCATCGTCTATCCTGAGTGTCAAGTACCCCATACCAATGGAAGTGATCACATTAGACATATCTTGGAATGGCCTTCCTAACAACATCTATGATCCTTGAATCTCAGGCATATCGATAAGCACAAAATCAATGGAAAAGATGAATTTGTTGACTTTTACTAAAACATCCTCGCATATCCCATACAGCCTCACAATTGATACATCCTCTAACTCAATTGTCATGGATGTCTTTGTTGGTTCCTTTAACCAAACTTCTGAAAGGTAGCAATAGGCATGAGATTTATGCAGACTCTAGAATCGCACTATGCTTGATGAAAATGATGGTTTCCTATGGAACAAAGGATTTAGAAACCTCTTTGATCTTTTCTTTTCCTAGGAAACCTTTCTTGGATTATGCAACCAACCACTTCATCAAAATGGAAAACATGTGTATCTTTGATCTGTCTTTTCCTATTGATGATATCCTTTAAGAATATTCCATCTGTAGGGATTTGTTCTATCACATCCATGAGTGGAATGTTGATGTGGATCTTCTAATAGATGTCAAGGAATATCTTGAACTGATTTTACACTTTCCTCGACTTCAGACTATCTAAGTATAAAACATGTGGCTTCTCTACACACTTGTGTGGTGGAATATATGGCACATTAGGGATGTCCTCCCCTATGCTTGCTTCAACCCCACCTTTTAGAACAGAATTTGGAATGTCTCTTATGGGTGGAATGACACATGTCAGATCCTTCTAAATTGTGGGTATCCTCCTGGTCTTCCATATTGACTACAGGGAAATGGAAGCTTAGGCTAATACACCCAATCTAGCTTTGAAGTGTGTTTCTTGGGTGATTCCTCAGTATGATGTTCTGGCTCTTTATCCATAGACATAAACATTTCTTCGTGATGCTAATGGGATTTCTTTGTGTTCCCAAAAAATCCCTATTGAATAGGCTTCTTTAAGGAAGCCAGATCTACTACTAGCTGAGAAATTTGATTCTCAATGCTACAAATTTGTGCTCCTTAGTTCTGTTGTTTTCTTTGGGTCTGGCCAATGACTGCTTCTGTAACATCCCTGACCTGGGTTATGAGTTAACCCTAGGTGTTTTTCTTAATTATGTAATCATATACTTATGATTATCTTTTCGTATGTAAGAAATCCTCTGAGGAACATATATTTCCATTTCTGCCCTTTTTGAACAATGTGGTATTATTGTTTTATAATCAGGGACCCATGTGAAAATTACCCAATTAGAGTGGTTAACTTGCAAATTGTACATTTTTAAATGTTCCTCTGGTTCTGTGACATCTTAAGAATGAATATGATGAAGTATGATGGATTCTCCAAGCTTGGGCACCAAGATGCAGCTTGAGGAGCAATCCTTGTGCTTAAAACCCTGATTTCAGTGTAAAGTGCAAATTATGCAAAACCAAGGATGCAACTTGTAAAATACACCTTCTAGAGTATCTTTTATGGCTCTTGACATCATTTAGAGTAAAATGATGAAGAGGGAGTTTCATGTGAATAATCAAATAAGAAGGGTAATTCTTGAAAATACAATAATCAAGTTGTAAGCATAATGACCCCCTTTGATGTGTACAACTTAGTATGATGTTTTGGTTTCTTTGCCTTTAGACCTTGGGTTTAAGATGAGTTTTTACCTAAGCATAGGATAAGGGACGTTCCTAAAGGAAGGGAAGGACCTAGTCGAGAAAAGAAGAAATAGTTGTCCTTATGATGAAATTTTACCCAAACTATATAGGCTCCCTTCTTTGCAAACCAAAGGACTGTTTCCTTCACTTCCCTTCTTATCCCCTAGCTTGGACCGACTATGGACAGAACTTTGGAGTAGAGGAGAATGGCCAAGCAGTTCTAGGTAAGCTTTGATCATCATCTTGCCCGGATTCATGGAAGAAGTCATGTTGCAAGGTTGGTTCTATGGTCTTGCTTACTTAGTTCTTCTTTCTAGCCGTCCTTTCCCAACCAATTCTTGGAGAAACAACCCTGGACGACCTATGGAGCTCAAGACGCCATTAAATCTTGGAAGCTTGGAGCTCTAGGACCAACTATAAGGCGGGTTTTATAACTCTAAACCCTTATGCTTTGTTATGCATCTCTCTTTCTATGCGATAGTCGCTTGTTCTTCTTTTCCCCTATCATCCCTTGCACTCTTGCAAGCAAAACCGTGAAGAACAGACCTTAGTCTCAAGGTAGAAGATGATGGGCATTTTTACCAATGTAACTTTATCAAACAGTCTCCCACCTTTGGTCTAAACGGTTTGCAAAACCGTTTGGCACCAAACGGTTTCAAAACCGTTTGAACTCATGCGGTTTGCAAGACCGTTTAGATTCAAACAGTCTCCAAGACCGTTCGGGAGGTTTGACCAGGCATTGACCATTTGAGGGTCTTCTGGACACATTATGAATTAATTAATTACAAAGAATCATTAACTAATTGCAAGTAAATCTCAAGTTGAAGGCACTTTAATCACCTAAATCCTAATCGGGTTCATTTGCTGATTTCAATGGACCTATCATGTTGAAGTTTGGGTTGAGTGGCCCAAACGGTTTCAAAACCATTAGGGGATCACCCAAACGGTCTCAAGACCGTTTGGTGATCACTCAAGACCATTTGGAGGTCTAGGGTTAAGGGATTTTGATTAATTGAAGGTCCAATCATAATAGGTTGTTGAAATAATCAAAGTGCTGAAATTGTGACCTAATTAGGGTTCAACCCTTAACAAATTGACTTAGTTTTTTATGAGACTTTGGGAAAATGGTCTCAAGACCATTTGGAGGATGTCCAAACGATCCCAAGACCGTTTGGGGTCAGGTCATGTCCGAATTGGGTGATAGTTGATGGGTTCAACTTGAATTAGACTCATGTTGATGGATGTTGATGGTTGATCGATTACAAACCCTAATCCAATTGGTCCTAACCCTAAATGATGACCAATTGAGGGTCAATTTAGAGTCAAAATGGTTAAGGATAAACCTATTTGGCTCCATTGATATGTGGCTAACCTTGGCATGATCAATTGAGAGGTTCAACATTGAAAACCCTAATCAATTGCATGTGTTGATGCACTTTTTAGGTCCATGCGGTTTTGAGGTCTTTGGATCAAACGGTCTCAAGACCGTTTGAATCCAAATGGTCTGAAGACCATTTGGGGGCAAACTGTCTCAAGACCATTTGGTCCCAAACGGTTTCAAAACCATTTGGACTCATGTGGTTTCCAAACTGTTTAAGGTCATGTGGTTTCAAGGCTGATTTGCTCAAACGGTTTCAAAGTCAACCTTGGCTAAACGGTCAAAAAGATCAAATGGTTTCAAGACCGTTTAAGGGAAAATAGTCTTGAGTGTGATCTTGTCCATGCGGTCTTGAAGGTCAAAGGTACCAAATGGTCAACCCTTCCAAACGGTTTCAAAACCGTTTGGAGGTTGAAGTGTGAAACCGTTTGGGGACTTTTAGGGTTACGAATGCTTAATGCTTTAAAGGCTTAGATGGCCCAATGGTTGCTTAACCTAAACCCTAATGATACCTAAAGACACTAAGGTATTACGTAATTAGTAGACTGACTGATGATATGGGTAATGGTGAACATTATCAAGATACCTTGATGGGTTCAAGTAGACAACACCCCTTAATCAAGCAAACCCTAATGACCATGAAGGTGATGGATTGACTTATGTTAATCAATGTTGACTTGACCTAACCTAATCTAGAGTGATGTAAACATCATCTATTAGTGAGAGGATGTATCACTAATGTTTATGCCGGAATGATGTATCACTAATCTCCCGAGGGAACCTTTAATGCTGCATCGATGAGAGATAAACAAGAGATCTTTCGATGGCAAAGACAGTACAGAATGCCACAGTGACTCTAATAGCAAAGTGCTAGAATACCCTGGTAAGCAATTGTAGTAGAGACATGAGATGTCCTTCATGTTGATCCTCACACTAACTGAGGAAGATGAGGTCATAAGAATTCGGCTCTTTTGATGACCTATGTATGATACCGATGTGACTTAGTAGTGATCGGTTGGACAATGAGCGGTATACCTCATCTCCGCAGGGCATATTAATGTTTGTAAAATATAATCAACTGCATAGCATATCTGCTTAGGTTGAACTACGAGAAACAATTATTGATGTTACATTGTTTATAAATGTTCTTTTCAAGTATCTTGTATATATGTTCTTCATATTCCTTAATGAAGTGATTTCTTAAGTAGAAGTTGCCTTACTTAATATCAAACCTGCTGTTGGATGATTTAAGTTACTTTGCTTATGTTATTCTTTAAGTGATATATCAAGCTTCTGGCGGAGAGTTATAACTCTCACTGGGACAATTATTTAAAACTGTCTCACCCCCGTAGATTTCAACTTTTTAGGTGGACGTCGAGGACGGAGGAACCAATATGAGGGTGAGCAGTACCAGCAGCAGAAACACCAGGGGCAGCAGTGAATCTCAAGTGGAGACACTGACTTCCGAGTCCTATAGATAGTTTGTCTTATGTCATCTTTGTACTCTCAGATCCTAGGAGTCAATAGGTCTGAGGTTTTTTGCTTTAAGCCTTGAGATTTTGTATCTGGATGTATATGATCACTCAAGAAGTGATTTCACAAGAGATGTAATGTTAGAACATGATGTAAACATTTTATCTAGTTCATCATAAAAGAGTTTTGTGTTCTAATGATCTCTTTCCAAAATTTTTTAAATTTTAGTGATTTTTCATATTTCGCTGCTAATTGAACGCTTCCGCTGAGTTTACCTCGTGATTTATTGATCGGACCCCACAAATTAAGTGGTATCAGAGCTCTAGGTTCGCTGAGTCTACAGAGACATAGGACTTAGGATGTCGAGTCTACTCTTAGTGTTTTCCAGTATATCTAATAGTGTCTTTTTACTCCTCAAGAGAAGAAGATAAGTAAGGATGTCTGGACCACACGAGGAGTATGTGGCAGAGAGTAACATTGATGCACCCCGAGAAGGTGCAAGAAACCCAGACATAGAGCAACCTATGCCTAAGCCACCCCAGTTTAACCCAACTGACATGGAGAACCCAGCTGTTCAGACCATGTTCGGGCAGTTTATGACTGCCATGACACACATCACAGATAGGATGCCCATGCCTGCACCTAGGGCACCTGCTCAGTCTGAAGGACATGGTATCGGTAAAACGTTCGAACGACTTTGCCGAGTCGGAGCAACCGAATACTTTGGAACGAATGACCCTGCAGATGTTGATCTATGGTTAACTGAGCTTGAGAAGGCCTTTAGAATCCTGAACATCCCAGAAGCTGAGAAGGTTAGACATGCTGTCTATCTTCTCAAGGGGAGTGTTGATCGCTGGTGGACCATGGAAGAGCAGAAGAGGCCAAGTGTAGAGGATACATGGGAAGTCGTTCGTCGGGAATTTGTCAACATATAATTTCCTAAGACATTCCTGGATGAAAAGATCTCTCAGTTCGATAGGTTGAGACTAGGTCTGATGAACATTAGCGAATACGAAGCTAAGTTTTGGAGTTGTTGCGGTTCTATCCGCATATGGCTGCTACAGAAAAAGAAAGGATTAGACGGTTCGAGAAAGGGTTGAACGCTGAGTTGACTACTCCCATGTCTGCTCTAGAGAACCGTGAGAGGTTTGCTACCTTCGTTGAGTCAGTCCGAAGGATAGAGAGGTTCGTAGCCAAGAAGAGGCAAGCCCATAAGAGATATCCTCAGTTCCAGGGATCTTCATCCAGAGACTTCAAGAAGCCTAGGTTTTCTGCACCTACACCACCACCACCTAGACCTAGTGCTTAGAAACAGTGGACACCGATTAGAGGTAGAGGACGAAGCCCACCACTACAAGAGGCTCACATTTCATCATCGACGTCAGCCACAGGACCACCCAGACCACAGTAGCAAGACAGAAGTTGTTACATATGTGGGAAGGTGGGACATCTGATGAAGGACTGTAGAGCTAGACCAGTAAGTGTAACACAACCACAGAGGCAAAGTCAGCAAGGATCCCAGAGGAGGCAGTTTCAAGGAGCAGCTAGAGGACATGGGCAAGCGTCCCAAGCTGGATCGTGAGCACCGAATCAACCTCAGGCGACAGCAAGGTTCTATGCAATGGACCCACATGATGAAGTGATCAACCCTCGGGTTGTGACAGGTCATATGGAGTTGTTATATTCTGATATGTCTACATCCTGTGTTGTATCTTTTTTGATTGATCCGGGTGCTACACACTCCTTTATAACTCGAAGAGTGATTTGTAACTGCAATATGACAGTCAGTCATAGGACAAATAGCATGTTGCTTAAGACACCGTTGAGAGGATCTGTTGTGTTACAGGAGGTATGCTCTCCCTGCATCCTCTTCTTTTCTGATCATCGCATTAAAGTGGATCTAATACCACTTGAGATGCAAGGATTTGATATAATCCTTGGGATGGATACCTTGGAAATATATAGGGTTGTCTTGGATTGTGAATCCAAGCAAGTTGTGTTTGCTGATGAAAGCGACACATGGATCTTTCAAGGAGAGAGAAAGATTCTACCCACCTATCTTTTGTCAGCTATGGTTGCTGAGAAGCTGATGAGGCAAGGATGTTATGCATTCTTGGCCCATGTGGTAGATACTACCATGGAGAGTCCTAACCCTTCTGAAGTTCCTATAGTCAGGGAATTTGAAGATGTATTTCATGAAGAACTTCCAGGTGTACCACCGCCTCGGGAAATTGATTTTGAAATCAATTTGATCCCATATACACAACCTATAGCACAGACACCGTATAGGATGGCGTCTGCCGAGATGGCAGAACTCAAGAAACAACTTCAAGAGTTGCTTGAGAAGGGTTTCATCCGACCGAGCACTTCACCTTGGGGTGCTCCGGTCCTTTTCGTTAAAAGTAAAGACAGATCAATGTGGTTGTGCATTGATTACAAACAACTAAACAAAGTAACTATAAAGAATAAGTACCCTCTACCGAGGATTGATGTTCTTTTTGACCAGTTGCGTGGTGCAACCGTCTTCTCGAAGATAGACTTGAGGTCAGGATATCATCAACTCCGTATTAAGGAAAGTGAAATACCCAAGTCTGCCTTTAGGACAAGTTATGGTCACTATGAGTTCATAGTTATGTTGTTTGGACTAACTAATGCACCAACTGCATTTATGGAGCTCATGAATAGAATCTTCCGACCTTTCCTCGATCATTGTGTTGTTGTCTTCATATATGACATTCTGATCTATAATAGAGATGCTCAGTAGCATGAACAACATCTTCATCATGCTCTAACTTTGCTAAGAGAACATAAGCTATACGCTAAGTTTAGTAAGTGTGAGTTCTGGCTACCGGATGTATCTTTTCTTAGACATGTGATATCTGCCTCGGGTATTCGTTTTGACCCTAAAAAGGTAGAATATGTTCTACAATGGGAACAACCAAAGACACCGACGGAGATCCGTAGTTTCTTAGGGTGGCTGGCTATTATCGAAGGTTCATTAAGAACGTCAGTTCCATAGCCTTAACCTTGACTAAGTTGACCCGGAAGGATGTTCCTTTTATTTGGAGTGATAAGTGTCAGCAATCTTTCCAGCTGCTGAAGCAAAGGTTAACAAGTGCACCTGTACTTGTGTTACCTGAGCAAGGCAAAGGATACGTGGTTTTCTGTGATGCCTCCAAGAATAAACAAGTGATTTCTTTTGCTTCTCGACAACTTAAGAAACACGAGGAGAATTATCTGACACACGATCTAGAGTTAGTTGTCGTGCATGCCTTGAAGATCTGGAGACATTATCTCTACGGAGAAACATTCCAGATTTTCACTGATCATAAGAACCTTAAGTACATCTTCTCTCAGCACGAACTTAACATGAGGCAACGCCGCTGGATGGAGTTAATCAAGGACTACAATTGTACAATTTATTACCATCCAGGGAAGGCCAATGTGGTTGCAGATACTCTGAGTAGGAAATCAGCAACACCATCCTTAGATAGAGCACAACTAAACTCTTTAGTATGCTCTAGGAGAGATATTCTTATCTCCTTAAGGCAAGACAATGTACAGTTGAAGGTGTCATTGTTAGCTGGGTTGTTGGCTGAGATGCATATAAAACCTACTCTAAGAGAGCAGATTAAGGAGGCACATCAAGTTGATGTTGCGGTTCAGCAAATCAGATCGGAGTATGGTGATGAGAAATGAGATGGTTTCCATGATTCATATGACTAGGTAGCATGTTATCATGGGAGGATGATAGTATCAGATGTGGACAGCTTGAGAAAGTTAGTCCTGGAATAAGCTCATTCTTCAATGTATGCCATGCATCCAGGAAGCACCAAGATGTATTGAAACTTGAAAGATATGTATTGGTGGCCTTAGATGAAGAAGGATGTTGCTGAGTTTGTTTTGAGGTGTCCCATGTGTCAACAGGTTAAGGCTGAACACCAGAAGCCTACAGGAACGATGCAACCTTTACCCATACCACAGTGGAAGTGGGACTATGTAACCATGGAATTTGTTGTTGGTCTACCCAGGACAAGCAAAGGACATGATTCCATTTGGGTAATAGTTGATAGGTTGACAAAGACAACGCATTTCTTACCTGTCAAAACAACCTATTATGCTGAAAGGCTAGCACAGTTGTATGTACAGGAGATAGTGCGACTGCACAGAGTTCCAGTCACTATAGTTTCAGACAGAGGTCCCCAGTTTACTAGTCGTTTTTAGGAACGACTGCACAAAGCTTTAGGCACCCAGTTAAGGTTTAGTACAACCTTTCATCCACAGACCGATGGACAGTCAGAAAGGACTATACAGACCTTGGAAGACTTGCTGAGAGCATGTGTTCTTCATTTTACAGGAAGTTGGGATCTGCACCTAAGCTTGATAGAGTTTGCCTATAATAATAGCTATCAACATAGCATTGACATGGCTCCTTATGAAGCTTTGTATGGTAGACGTTGTAGATCACCCTTATGTTGGTATGAAACCGGTGAATATCAGTTGTTAGGTCCTGATCTTGTGCAGCAAACCACAGAGAAGATTAAAGTAATACAACAATAGATTAAGACTGTACAAGATAGGTAGAAATCTTATGCTGACAGACGATGTAGACCCTTAGAATTCCAGGTTGGAGACAGAGTGTACCTCAAGGTCTCACCTTGGAAGGGAGTTTTGAGATTTGGAAGGAAAGGGAAGTTAGCTCCTAGATTTATGGGGCATTATCCAATCATTGAACGGGTTGGGAAGGTAGCCTATAAACTAGAGTTACCACCAGAGTTACATAAGTTACATCCTGTGTTTCACATTTCTATGCTGAGGAAATGTCACCCTGATACCGAGTCAGTTCTACAACCTATGGAGGTAGAATTGAATGATGATATATCTTATGAGGAAGGACCAGTGTCGATCCTTGATAACAGAATTAAAAAGTTGAAAAAGAAAGATATAAGTCTTGTGAAAGTCCTCTGGAACCACCGTGGTGTCGAAGAAGCCACACGGGAACTAGAGGAAGAGATGAGAAGGAAGTACCCTGCTCTTTTCTCGTAATATGTTTTATTGATTTCGGGGACGAAATCCTTGTAAGGGGTGGATAATTTGTAACATCCCTGACCTGGGTTATGAGTTAACCCTAGGTGTTTTGCTTAATTATGTAATCATATACTTATGATTATCTTTTGGTATGTAATTAAAGCCTCTAAGGAACATATATTTCCATTTCTGCCCTTCTTGAACAATGTTGTATTATTGTTTTGCAATACAGGGACCCATGTGCAAATTACCCAATTAGAGGGGTTAACTTGCAAATTGTACATGTGTGGATGTTCCTATGGTCTTGAGAAATAATTAGAATGAATATGATGAAGTATGATGGATTCTACAAGCTTGGGCACCAAGATGCAGCTTGAGGAGCAATCCTTGTGCTTAAAACCCTGATTTCGATGTAAAGTGCAAATTACCCAAAACCAAGGATGCAACTTGTAAAATACACCTTCTAGAGTATATTTTATGGCTCTTTACATCATTTAGAGTAAAATGATGAAGAGGGAGTTTCATTTGAATAATCAGATAAGAAGGGTAATTCTTGAAAATACAATAATCAAGTTGTAAGCATAATGACCCCCTTCGATGTGTACAACTTAGTAGGATGTTTTGGTTTCTTTGCCTTTAGACCTTGGGTTTAAGATGATTTTTTACCTAAGCATAGGATAAGGGACGTGCCTAAAGGAAGGGAAGGACCTAGTTGAGAAAAGAAGAAATAGTTGTCCTTATGATGAAATTTTACCCAAACTATATAGGCTCCCTTCTTTGCAAACCAAAGGACCGTTTCCTTCACTTCCCTTCTTATCCCCTTGCTTGGACCGACTAAGGAAAGAGCTCTGGAGTAGAGGAGAACGGACAAGAAGTTCTAGGTAAGCTTTGATCATCATCTTGCTCGGATTCATGGAAGAAGTCATGTTGCAAGGTTGGTTCTATGGTCTTTCTTACTTAGTTCTTCTTTCTAGTTGTCCTTTCCCAACCAATTCTTGGAGAAACAACCCTAGACGACCTATGGAGCTCAAGACACCATTAAAGCATGGAATCTTGGATCTCTAGGACAGACTATAAGGTGGGTTTTATAACTCTAAACCCTTATGCTTTGTTATGCATCTCTCTTTCTATGTGATAGTTGCTTGTTCTTCTTTTCCCCTATCCTCCCTTGCACTCTTGCAAGCAAAACCGTGAAGAACAAACCTTAGTCTCAAGGTAGAAGATGATGGGCGTGGTTACCAATGTAACTTTATCAAACGGTCTCCCACCTTTGGTCTAAACGGTTTGCAAAACCGTTTGGGACCAAACGGTTTCAAAACCGTTTGGGACCAAACGGTTTCAAAACTGTTTGGACTCATGCGGTTTGCAAGACCGTTTAGATTCAAACGGTCTCCAAGACCGTTTGGGAGGTTTGACCAGGCGTTGACCGTTTGAGGGTCTGATGGACACATTATGAATGAATTACTTACAAAGAATTATTAACTAATTGCAAGTAAATATCAAGTTGAAGGCACTTTAATCACCTAAACCCTAATCGGGTTCATTTGCTGATTTCAATGGACCAATCATGTTGAAGTTTGGGTTGAGTGGCCGAAACAGTTTCAAAATCATTTAGGTATCATCCAAACGGACTCAAAACCGTTTGGTGATCACTCAAGACCGTTTGGAGGTCTAGGTTTAATGGATTTTGATTAATTGAAGGTCCAATCATAATAGGTTGTTGAAATAATCCAAGTGCTGAAATTGTGACCTAATTAGGGTTCAACCCTTAACAAATTGACTTTTTTTATGAGACTTTGGGCAAACGGTCTCAAGATTGTTTGGAGGATGTCCAAACGATCCCAAGAACGTTTGGGGTCAGGTCATGGCCCAATTGGGTGATAGTTGATGGGTTCAACTTCAATTAGACTCATGTTGATGGATGTTGATGGTTGATCGATTACAAACTCTAATCCAATTGGTCCTAACCCTTACTGATGACCAATTGAGGGTCAATTGAGTGTCAAATTGGTTAAGGATAAACCTAATTGGCTCCTTTGATAAGTGGTTAACCTTGGCTTGATCAATTGAGGGGTTCAACATTGAAAACCCTAATCAATTGCAAGTGTTGATGCACTTTTTAGGTCAATGCGGTTTTGAGGTCTTTGGATCAAACGGTCTCAAGACCGTTTGAATCCAAACGGTCTCAAGACCGTTTAAATCCAAATGGCCTCAAGACCATTTGGACTCATGCAGTTCCCAAACCGTTTAAGGTCATGCAGTTTCAAGGCTGATTTGCTCAAACGGTTTCAAAGTCAACCTTGGCTAAACGGTCAACATGATCAAACGGTTTCAAGACCGTTTAAGGGAAAACGGTCTTGAGTGTGATCTTGTCCATGCGGTCTTGAAGGTCAAAGGTACCAAACGGTCAACCCTTCCAAACGGTTTCAAAACCGTTTGGAGGTTGAAGTGTGAAACTGTTTGGGGACTTTTAGGGTTAAGAATGCTTAATTCTTTAAAGGCTTAGATGTCCCAATGGTTGCTTAACCTAAACCCTAATGATAACTAAAGACACTAAGGGATTATCTAATTAGTACACTGACCCATGATATGCGTAATGGTGAACATTATCAAGATACCTTGATGGGTTCAAGTAGACAACACCCCTTAATCAAGCAAACCCTAATGAACATGAAGGTGATGGATTGACTTATGTTAATCAATGTTGACTTGAACTAACCTAATCGAGAGAGATGTAAACATCATCTATTAGTGAGAGGAGAGATAAGTCTCCTAATATGAATGAAAGTCAAGCAAAATACCTTCAATATGAATGAATGCACATGATTAGGGTATGATCCACTAAAGTGAGATCTTGGAAACCCTAATTAAGATAATTGATAAATTTTAACCTAATTTGAAGACATTAATGATAATAATCTTCATATATGATGATGCTATGCGCTCAATTCACTATGAAGTGAATAGTAAACCCTAATTCTAGGGTAATAACATGTAATGTGAATAGTAAACCCTAATTGAGGGTGATGTGATGAAATGTACAATAAATCCTAATTCCAGGTTATGCTTTTAAGCATGAATCTTCATGATTAAAGTATGAGATGAGGAATCATTATTCCTAATCATAATGAAAGGGATTGAATAACCCTAATTGACTTTAATTAAGGGAACCTAGATTTCGTAAAGGCATGATGGTACAACCCTTGAATTGAAAGGTTATCTCTACTTTGTAAATTACTGAACTGGAGATGAATTATTTATGATTATCAATTGAATTAACCATGCAGGTTCTTATAAAGAAGTGATCATAGCAAGGTAAGAGTTATGATATCATATTCATAGAAGGCGTGTTATAAGTTCTATGAATAGTGATATATGTCATGTTGCCTAAGCTCAAGGGGCAACATATGAGATTAATGGGCTGTAAGAGCCATGAATAACATCAAGGTCTTGCTGATTAGATGACTTATGATAATCTAAGGGTTTGAACACCCCTATTCTTGAATCATAGTAATGAAATGGTTAAAAATTGATATCCATATGATAACTGATATGAGTTAAACTTGATACATTTAGTATTCTTCTTTTATAGCAGTGTTTTAATAATTAAATGCTTGGAAACATGATTGATGCTAAAATAATATTGAAACATACTTAAATAATAAAGTATAATCATACCATGTAGAGCCCTGATCATAGATCCATCATTGTCAGAAGCCAAATGATGGCAAAATAGGTTTTCCTAAGGGAACTCATGGATCACATAATTTTGAGTATGTGGGGGATTATGGACGTGAATATCCTTACATCCTAGTGTAGGAATTGATGTAAGATGTACTTTAATCCATCAATCCTTCACTATATGTTTATGCCGGGATGATGTATCACTAATCTCTCGAGGGAACCTTTAATGTCGCATCGATGAGAGATAAACAAGAAATCTTTTGATGATGAAGAGAGTACAAAATACCACTGTGACTCTAATAGCGAAGTACCAGATTACCCTGGTGAGCTATAGTAGCAGAGACACTAGATGTCCTGCATGTTTATCCTCACTCTGACTGAGGAAGATGAGGTCATAAGAATCCGACTCTTTTGATGACCTAGGTATGATACCGATGTGACTTAACAATGATCGGTTGGAGTATGAGCGGTATACCTCATCTCCGCAGGGCATAATGATGTTTGTAAAACATAATCAACCACATAGTATATCTGCTAGGTTGATCTACGAGATACTTGAATGATGTTACACTGCATAGTACATATGTTCTTCATATTTCCTAAATGATGTTGTTCTACTTAATGTCAATCCACTGTTGATTGCCTTAAAAGCTTTTATTTCTTATGATGTTCTTTGATTGCTATATAAAGCTTCTAGTTGAGAGTTATAACTCTCGCTGGGACAATTATTTAAATTGTGTCACCCTGTAGATTTCAACTTTTTAGGTGGTCGTCGAGGACGAAGGAACCAGCCTACAGGTGACCAATACCAACAGCAGCAGCACCATGAGCAGCAGTGAAGCTCAGGTGGAGATACTGACTGCTGAGTTTGTAGTTAGATAGTCGTATGCCATCTCTGTACTCTCAGGTCCTTGGAGTTAGTGGTCTGAGATTTTGGTTTTGACACTTGAGATTTTTGTATCATGATGTGTATAATTACTCAAAAGTAATTTAACAAAGATGTAAACAGTTTAACTTATTTCTATGAAAGAAGTTTTATGATTTCAAGATCTTGTCTTAAAAAGTTTTAATTTCCGGTGATTTTTGTATTCCGCTGCTAACCGAATGCTTCCGCTGAGTTTATATCGTGGTTTATGGATCAGATCGTCTAAGTTTAAGTGGTATCAGAGCTCTAGGTTCGCTGAGTCTATAGAGACATAGGACTTAGGATGTCGAGTCTACCCTTAGTGTTTCTTCCTTATCTAATAGAATCTTCTGCTCCTCAGGAGAAGAAGATATATAAGGATGTCTGAGCCACATAAGGAGTAAGTGGCGGAAAGTAGCGTTGCTGCACCTCGGGAAGGTGCAAGGCACCCAGAAATAGAGTAGCCCGTACCCGAGCCACCCAGGGATCCACCTCAGTTTGACCCAGCTGACATGGGTAACCCAGCTGTTCAAGCGATGTTCGGGCAATTTATGACTGCCATGACACATATTACCGACAGGATGCCCATGACTGTACCCAGGGCACCTGTCCAGCCTGAAGGACAAGGTATCGGTATGACGTTCGAGCGACTTCGTCGTGTCGGAGCTACCGAATACTTTGGGACAGCTGACCCCACAGATGCTGATCTGTGGTTAACAGAGTTGGAGAAAGCTTTCAGAATCCTTAACATCCCTGAAGCTGAGAAGGTTAGACATGCCGTCTATCTTCTCAAAGGAAGCATTGGTCACTGGTGGACCATGGAAGAGCAGAAGAGGCCTGGAATAGAGATCTCGTGGGAAGATTTTCGTCAAGAATTTGTCCACAGATATTTTCCAAAGACCTTCCTAGACAAGAAGATCTCTCAGTTTGAGAGATTGAGGCAGGGCATGATGAACATTAGCGAGTATGAAGCTAAGTTCATGGAGTTGTTGCGGTTCTGTCCGCACATGGCTGCCACAAAAGAAGAAAGAATCAGAAGGTTCGAGAAGGGTTTGAATGCCGACTTGACTACTCATGTGTTTGCCTTAGAAAACTGGGAGAGGTTCGCTAACTTCGTTGAGTCAGTCTGAAGGGTAGAGAGATCAGTGGTTGAGAAGAGGCAAACCCAGAAAAGATATCCGCAGTTCTAGGGTTCTTCATCTAGGGACTTTAAGAAACCTAGATTCTCTACACCTACCCCTCCACCACCCAGATCGAGTTCTCAAACTCAGTGGTCTCCAAGAAGAGGTAGAGGACGGGGTCTACCGCCTCAAGAGACTCACTGTTCGGCATCAATGTCAGTCACATATCTGCTTAGGTTGAACTACGAAAATTAATGATTGATTTTACATTGTTTATAAATGTTTTGTTCAAGTATCTTGTATATATGTTTTTCATATTCCTTAATGAAGTGATTGCTTAAGTAGAAGTTGCCTTACTTAATAGCAATCCTTCTGTTGGATGATTTAAGTTACTTTGCTTATGTTATTCTTTAAGTTCTATAACAAGCTTCTGGCGCAGAGTTATAACTCTCACTGGGACAATTATTTAAAATTGTCTCGCCCCCGTAGATTTCAACTTTTTAGATGGACGTCGAGGAAGGAGAAACCAATCCGAGGGTGAGAAGTACCAGCAACAGCAACACCAGGGGCTGCAGTGAATCTTAGGTGGAGACACTAACTGCCGAGTCATGTAGATAGTTTATCTTATGTCGTCTTTGTACTCTTAGATCCTAGGAGTCAATAGATCTGAGGTTTTTGGCTTTAATCCTCGAGATTTTGTATCTGGATGTATATGATCACTCGAGAAGTGATTTCACAAGAGATGTAATGTTAAAACGTGATGTAAACAGTTTATCTAGTTCATCATAAAAGAGTTTTATGTTCTAATGATCTCTTTCCAAAAAGTTTTAAATTTTAGTGATTTTTCATATTCCGCTGCTAATCGAACGCTTCCGCTGAGTTTAACTCATGATTTATAGATCAGACCCTACTGCTTCATTTTGACTCACCAGCTTGCCTAGCATGTCGTCAATGCAGTCGGTCTTACTAGGGACCCTTTCTTGTTGTTGTGCATTTCCTTGATGTTGAGCTTGGTATGGTCCTGCTAGAAATTATTGGGATCCTTCTAAGAAAACTTGGGATCCTTATTCTAGGAATAGTCATTGCCCCTATAATTCTATTGTCATAAAAGCATGCACTCTTCTTGATCTTCTTTAGAAGAGCTTCCATCCTTTTGAGATAATTTCTTTGTAATCAAGTCCAATTACTCATTCATCATTATAATCACCTTGGACTCTCTAACACATTTAATGGTTGTTGGGTGCTCTCTTTCTTCTCCCCAGGACTGGTTTTAGCCATATTCTTCAGGATCTTGAGTCACTGAGATGGCTTGTTGTTGAGGAAGAAGCTTGTTCCTACACTGCTAAGTGTGGTCCTTTCTCTCTGATCCAACCCATAATTAAAATTCTTTGCATGGCCATAAAGATTGATCCCATGATGATGAACCTTCCTCAACATGTTATGATATCTCTCCCATGCTTTAGAGTAAGATTCTTTTGCCTACTTCTTGAAGTTATATCTTTCTTCATTTGTCTTCTGAGGTGGGAAATAACACTAAAAGAAAGTTTCTATCATACCCTCCCATGTTTTTATCGACTTAGGGGGAGATTGTAGAACAAAGACTTGGCATTATCTGCCAGTGATGATGGGAAAAGTTTTAGATGATTTTTTGTCACCGAGACACTATCAATATTTACCATATCGTAGCTCTCAACAATATTGTTGATGTGCTTCATTAGCTCCTCAATGTTTTGGTCATGGAAAGCCTGTGACTTGACCAACACCACCAACCCATGATCTATATTGTAGCTTCCCACATTTATGGCTTGTCTTTTGATTGGCCTTAGCTGAGTTGTTGAGTAAGATGTCTTGATCTTCTCCCAAATTATATGTTCTTCAGTTGTGTCACCCATCTCGACTGGTTCTTTTGGTTCCTCTAGTGGAGGTGTTGTAGTAGTCAGTGGCAGGATTTGAATTTGTCCTCCCACTGAGGCACCATACCCCCCCTCGGCATAATATATCCTCCTGACTAGAGACCTATGGAATCGACTATCCATAGTTGTGAGCTCTAGTCTTAACCATACACCAGTACTTGAAATTGTTGATAATAATGTGAGAATGGATATTAATGATTTAATCAATGATATTTGAAATTCAGTTAAGAAAGAATAACAAGAAAATAAAGGTTGTATCCTAGAGTGTCTGGTCAAAACATTCGTAGTGTTGGAGTTATTGTTTCCCCGAAGACAACATCAAAAACATGATACCCACAAAACACACATTAAATACAAGTATACATGTCAATGTAATATAGGCCAAAGAGGCCCGTATGTTAAACTCATGGAAATGTTCTCTAAAGATGACTACTAACTATAATATGATCAGTTAGACTGATGGAAACTTTAATTAAAGGCTTAATTATCTAATATGAAGAAAAGAAATCTAAGATTATTGGTTTTGATCTCAAGTAGAGTGAATTACTTAGGATTATGGTTTCACCTCAGTTAACGTTACAATTAACATCATATCAATAATAATTATCTCTTCTAACCTTGGACAATGAGACCTGTAGTAAGAATTACCCACTCTTGTAGCGTAATTTACTACCTAATCTAACACCAATTCCACTCTCCAAACAATTGTGTATTAGTTAGGTGCTTTACTAAATATCTTGACATTCGTAAGCCTCCTTCCTCATGGTGCAATATACAACATGTAATTTGATGATTTTCCAACCCCTAATTCCTTTTTCAAAGCATTAACATTCTAATTAACTACCTATGATGATCAAACATGAATAGTTCATTATACTCTCACATAATTATGTCCATAAATTAATATAAAGATGTATATTAATGCATAAACGTCAATTATAATACACAACCAGGCTACTCCCAAGTCCTAAAGAACAAGGTGATTAGCCCCGTATGATTTTCATTATTAAATACATAAGAGAGAAGAGGAAAATGTGGGGAACATTAGAGAACTAAAAGAACCGATTAAGAAGATGGTCTAGTTGGACCCCTCACGCGAACTTGTTGATTCACTAACCTCTGCTTATAGATATGTCTGCTAGAGGTGCTCAAATATCCCGAAATGTAACTTTCTTCTTTGCTTTCTGCTCTCATTCCTCTAGGTTGATGTACAATGGAATAGAATGAGATACCTAGGTTTGACTGAAATCCCCCTAAATCATGGAAGTAACTTTGGGTATCATTAAGTGCCAACCATCAGATTAAACATGATTTTCAGATCTTCCTGATCTGATCGCTTCGGTACTACCGACGCTTTTGATAGTTGTGGTCGTCTATGTAGTTGTTTGTACTAGCACGTTGATGTTGGTGGTACTGAGATTTCTTCAAGAAATTCTAAATCTTTGCTCTGATGTTATTAGTAGTATCAACTTCATGGTCGGTAAATAATTCAAAAATTAATATAAAAATGAATAATAAGTGCGCAAATATCAATAATAAATAGCCTATGAAAACAATAATTATCTGGTGTATCAATGATATCATTAACCTATCATGCCTATAACAAAGATACTTGGCAATGTCCTTCTAGGATGGAAGGAGCTTTTCAATTAGGGTTTCCACATGCACATTCTCCTCAATCTTATAACCAATGGCAATATATTTTGAGAGGAGGTACTGGTACTCAAGTACTTGTGCTGAAATAGGCTTATTATACATCTTATATTATTCATACCATCTCACAAAAGCATATTGCTCTAGCCCAACTTCTTACATTCAAAACTTGTCATTCAATGTTTTCCAAAGCTTATTAACATCATATCATTAATAATGATCTCTTCCAACCTTAGGGAATGAGACCTAAGTAATAATTACTCACTCTCGTAGCGTAATTTACTACCTAATCTAACACCAATTCCACTCTCCTAACAATTGTGCATTAGTTAGGTGCTTTACTATATATCTTGCATTCGTAAGCCTCCTTCCTCATGGTGCAATATAAAACATGTAATTTGATGATTTTCCAACCCCTAATTCCTCTTTTGAATCATTAACATTCTAATTAACTACCTATGATGTTCAAGCATGAATATTTCATTATACTCTCATAGAATTACGTCCAAGAAAATTAAGAGAAAGATGTATATTAATGCATAAACGTCAATTATAATACACAACCAGGCTACTCCCAGGTCCTAAAGAACAAGGTGATTAGCCCCGTATGATTTTTATTATCAAATACATAAGAGAGAAAAGGAAAAATGTGGGGAACATTAGAGAACTAAAAGAAGCAATGAAGACGATGGTCCAGTTCTGTGACATTTGTTGCCAAACATCGATTAAGATAAATGCAGAAGCAATTACTAACAACGAATTACTAATAATCACTAAAAATTAAAACCATTTACACAGAGATCCATTCACAACAAAAATCTTTCAATAAGAACAAAAGTATTATTTTTACATATTGGTTTACATTGTACATTTCATGTACCATCTCTTTCTCGAGACATATATATACATCACTTTGCTTGATAAAAGCACAAGTAACAAAATCCTTGAGGCTTCCTACCAAAATCTCAGATCTATTATGCACACTAAAACTGACTCCTAGGACTTGTGAGTATAGAGATGACACATAGGACTAACTATACAAAACTAGACAACCAGTATCTCCACCTGATGGATCACTACTGTCCTTGTTGTTGTTGATGCTGCTCTTCCCCTGCAGTAGGGTTTTTGCCTTTTTATCTGCATCTACCCAAAAATATTGGATCCTACGGGGGTGAGACAACTATAAAATTTCCCCAACGAGAGATACAAATCTTCATCGAAAACATTATTATTGTAGTCTAATAGAAATAAACTGAGCAGTGGAATCAAAATAATCACATTAGATAATTTACTTATTTAAGGAAGATTAGAGGAACATTCCCACTTGAGCTTATTAGTTGTAACTTGATAAAGTAGCATGTCTAATATTCAGTAAAGAATTATAGGACATGTATAAAATTTATCCATCTAGGATATGTTAAGCAAGATAATCATCAACCAGTGATTCTCGTTTTTCAGTCTTATGCAAATATGCTACACGGCTGATTACATTTTTACATACATACTTAAGCTCTGAGGAGATGAGGTATACTTCTCATACTCCAACCGACCATTGCTAAA
Organism: Alisma plantago-aquatica; assembly: GCA_963693085.1. Taxonomy (NCBI): domain Eukaryota; kingdom Viridiplantae; phylum Streptophyta; class Magnoliopsida; order Alismatales; family Alismataceae; genus Alisma; species Alisma plantago-aquatica. The sequence goes on from OY856410.1 coordinate 1,173,303,481, forward strand.
TTGAAATCGGTACCATACATAGGTCAATGAAAAAGTTGGATTCCCATGACCATCCACATCCCGATCAGTACGGGACCACAAGCAGGGCTATGCAACTGCTCAATATAGCTTTCCATGGTATACTGACAACTTCGCTATAGAGTTACAACATCAACTGCACTCTCATCGACAATCAAGAGATTTAATGATTAATTATCTCCATCGACCCGACATTGAATATCATTGGGAGACTAGTGATACATCCATCCCAACCATCAGGAGATTTGTGACACATCCATCCTGACACATGAAGGATTGAGAGGTTTAACGTTTACCTTCCATCAATCTCTTCACCAGGACGTAAGGATATTTTCTCCCATTTACGCCCGCATATTCAAAATATGCAAACTCCAGGAAATCCCATCGGAAAACCTATTTCACCATTACCAACTACTGACGATGATGGATCTATGGTCAGAGCACTACATTAACATATTTCACTTGATTAATTAAGTACATTATCATATTCATTTAGCATCAACCACGTTCTTAAACATAACTTATTATGACAATGCTATAAAGAAACATGTACTATTTTTATCAATTACTTATTTGTCTTTAAAAGACATTGGGAACTCAGTCCTTCATTTCAATACTAGGAATTATCATCCCTTCACAATCTCATTACCATCATCATATGATTCTGGGTATTCAAACCCTTAGCTCATCATTGAGTAGTGTTACCACTTTTCCAGGTAACTATCACCTTCAAGTCATCTGACCAAGGTAAACATGGTACTTGCTATACAAGCATTACTTATGGCACTTGAGGCCCATTAACTCTCTTGTTACCTCTTATCAGGTAGCAAGGCATATTATGGAACACAAGACCCAATAAACAATAATGAATAAAACATCATAGCTCATACCTGTCCATGATCACCATTTCAGAATACTTGTATGGTTAGTGCAGATGATAATAGTAACTTCAATTACATATCAGTACCATGCAAAACAAATATGGATTCACTATTCAAGGGTAACATCATTATTCCCTTACTAGGGTTAGGGTTTCCCATTTCATGCCATTTGGGAACATTCATCCCATTACCCAGACCAAGGTTATGGTTTATCACCATATTGCCCAAGATTAGGGTTTCATAAAACATTACATAGCATCACCCTGGATTTGAGCTCCACATCACATCAAACATCAGGGTTTCTCATAAGATCGCCCTAAGTTAGGGTTTCACATAAATTTCACCTTAGATTAGGGTCTATATTTAATAACCCACAATTAGGGTTTACTATTCATCCCAATTAGGGTATCATGTTTCATTACCCATAATTAGGGTTTACTGTTCATCCCAATTAGGGTTTCATGTTTCATTACCCATAATTAGGGTTTAATATTCATACCCATTAGGGTCTCATGTTCCATTACCCATAATTAGGGTTTACTATTCATCCCAATTAGGGTTTCCTGTTCCATTACCGATAATTAAGGTTTATCCCTTTAAAGATATTAATCAATTAGGTACTTTAGGGATTCAATCTTTGTACCTATCATTGATTGTCATTACTATCAAGAATTGGATCATTGAAACAATCATCATCTTTGATTTCCCAATGACTGAATCATAATTTACCTTTATTCGATTTTGGGGTTTCATCACCAAACAATTTTGAAACAGTTTGATCCCAAATGGTTTCAAGACCGTTTGGACTCAAATGGTCTCAAGACCATTTGGGCCAAATCAGTCTTAAAACCGCAAGGGTTCATTAGGTACATTCATCAATTGGTTGAACATGATTTGCTACATTGAAACCTTCAATCAATTGAGTTATTGAAGTTCAACAATTATTGGCTCTTGGATATTAATCCTTCAATCACCACCTTTGACCATCAATGAGGTCTTGAGTTGCTTGACCTCATGCGACTGTGAAACTGAATCACCCATTCGATTTGAAACCGAATCACTTCAATTGACCTTGAAAACGATTCCAACATTCGGTTTTGAAACTGAATCACCCATTCGGTTTTAAAGTGATTTATCCTATCAATCTTGGGTATAATTACCCATTCGGTTTTGTGTATTTAACCCATTCAGTCGGGAATGGAATTACCCATTCGGTCTTGAATGGAATTACCCATTCGGTCTTAAGCTTAATTGGCCATTCAGTTTCGAAATCGAATCCAGTCATTCAGTTTTGAAATCGAATCCGTTCATGCGGTTTTGCAAACCGTTTGCCCCTATTATTAGTTGAGGTGTGTGCTTGTAATGATGCCATCATCGTCAAACTTCAATCCCACGAAACCTACTGCCATCTTCATGGTAATTGCATCAACTAATCAAAGGTATTGCAAAAAGAACAATTGAATCAATTGAATTGAGAAATTGAGTTCAATAACAATAGTTAAGGGTTCAAGTTATATAACCTGCCTTCAATTGAGCTTGAAAGATTGGATCTTCACGTAAACAATGGTGTAAGAAGCTTTTGCAACTCCCCCAAGGCTCGTCCTCAAGTTTTGGAGTGAAAAGATTGGCTAGGGTTACAGATGGAGTGAAGAAAAGAAGAAATTATGCATTGATTTATGATTTCCACCATGAAATCAAGATGAAAGAAGGTCAAGAAGCTTACCAACAGGTTAGGGGTCGTCCTCCTGGTCCTTCAAAGCTTCCTTGGTCGTTTTGCAAGCAAAGGGTGGAAGTGAATTCGAAATTCCCCTTTTTGCTCTATGGATAAATGAGCTTATATGCAATTTCTATTAAAAATTCAATTAAGAGAGAGAGAAAGTAGGAATTATCCCCCCTTATCCTTGCCACTTGCCCCCTTCTCTTCCTTAGGGAATAGGCTATCCTATATGTGTATTATTCCTTTCAATTATCCACAATTTAAAGAAAAGCAAATTAAGCACCTTAATCCATTTAATAGTAATACCCATAAGTGAGTAGATATATCTTTTTCTTATAATAATGTGAGCGGGGTTTTCACGTCCTTGAGATATTTTGTGTCCCTTGCAAAGAACAAGGACCTCCACACAATCTGAATTCAACCATTTTAATTTTTGTTTGAAGGTCCTTCAATTATTTTGTTTATTTTTGAATTAAATTGAATTAAGGTTTCAATTATGCTTAAATCTTGATTATTTTAATATCAAGATTCTCTCTCCTTCAAAGTAATTCAAGTGAGATGCCCCTCTCATTTTCTTTGACCCACATGATCCCAAGAAACAGTAGGGACCATTTTGATGTGGTAATTTGCATAATGAAACCTAGGTTTTGTGTAAATTGCACATTACATCAAAACTAGGTTTTAATGCACAAACATTGCTTTATCAGCTCTTTCTTGGTATTTAGGCTATCACAAGCCATACCTCTGCATCATCTTCTCTCTCATGATGCTTCAACACATGAGGAACATATTATCATACATAATTTGCAAATAAACCCCTCAACTTGGGTAATTTGCACTTTAGTCCAAAACACACAAAACATTGATTTCAACAATATTCAAAAAGGAAGAGGCGGACGAGGCAGACGAGGTCGCGGGAGGGGCGACAACCCTAGGTGCGGCGTCATATCAGGGACGAGGATTCCATCGCCAGAACCAGAGTTGGTTCCTCCTGAAGGCCCAGGCGCGGCAGATGGAGTGGAAAGGATCCTGTCGTCTCAGGGTGGAGGCAGTTCAGGGGCGTCGCCGTCTCCAACACTACCTGCGATATCGTCTACCTCACCAACTCAACTGCCTGAGGAGAGTGGAGATTCAACCAATGGTAATGAGAAGCTTGACTGGTTGTCGGCCAGTAGATCCAGATTACCGTGCGAGGACAGTTCCACCATTGATTTCATTGAGCCGGAGGTCGTCGACGGAATCAAATGCTTCTCCATCTCGAGCGGGGAAGAGCCGATTCTGACATGGCAGGAGTTTGTGTCAATCAGGTTCATGGGGAGGAAGCCATTCCGGAGTCATCTTCATGGGTGGATCCGTCGCCAGTGGAGACCCAGTGATTCGTTTGAGATCATTGCGGAGGAAACAGAGGGATTTGTTGTGATGCTTCCAACGGCAAAGGAAAGGGGCAGGATTCTTAGTGAGGCACCTTGGATGATGGACGGCTCGCTAACCATTGTCCAAGCTTGGGAACCAGGTTCCCCCCTTCAAGCCCTCTCCTTCCCCAAGCTTCTTGTATGGATCAAGATCGAGAATCCAGGGGTTCATTGGACATCGAGGAGACTCAGCGGTGTTGCTAGTCTCATCGATAAGCCCCTCGACGTCGAAGATTCCAGCTTCTCTGTTCACTTCCTGGGTGAAGCCACGGTCTGTGTGGAGCTTGCCGCATGCTCTGGTTTTCCGAGGTCAGTGAAAATCAATATTGATGGGAAACCAAGAAATATGAAGGTTAGCTATTTAGCAAAACCTCAAGTGTGCTCCGGCTGCTCCCAGTTTGGCCATCGATTGCCCACTTGCCCCAAGGTCACAGGGAGAAAACTGATTCCAAGCCAGCTGCAGTTAAGGGTCGGGAAATTCAATAGCAGCCAAGGTGGTCGACGGTCGGCCAGGGTGAACATCCCCACCTGCGAAGATGAACCTGGGTCTATCTCAGAAGCAGAGCAGAGGAGGGTTGTTGATCCTAGAAGATATCTGTCTGAACCAGACATGAAAAGCAGCTCGCCAACAGTGGTGGGGGGAGCATTGAATTTGGACTGGGAAATTTCACTGCCCAAAACAGCTGCTACCCCTCCCTGTTTGAAACAGCTAGCGCAGGACACTGGTTTTATCTTGGAATATCACCATAGGTCTGCTTGGAACTCTGATGAAGCTTCCTCGCTTAGCTCCCATGATTTTGATCAGGAGGTGACGGGCGATTTCAGTGTGAACAAGGAGCCTAGATCTAAGAAGAAGAAGAAGAAGAAACACAGAAGAAATGGTACTACAGAGATTCCTATATTAGGATTCTCAGAATCCGTATAGGACCTTACTGAGTATCTTTCTGTGGTGAGTGTGCTGGTTTCTGTACAGATGATAAGTAGGAGGCTGGAGTGAGTTCTCTCGTTATCTCCCCTAGGTTGGATGTGGCTGTTCTTAGTCTTGTTGGGTGAAACATTTTGTGGGTGCTCTAATTGCTAGTGTTCTTAACCTGATGAAGAATGGTTGCTGAGATTTGGGGTGGTCATGATTGGTTTTTTCCCATCTGCTCTCTTTTGTCTGTCTGATTACCTGCTTATGGTGGACTAAGTCATGAAGTGGCAGTTCGTGCTCTTTCCAGGGAGGGTGCATGGTGTGGCATACCGTGCAACCCCTTTAGTCATGGCGGTTCTTCCCAGTTCTCTGCTATCTCAAGTTACCAAGTCGAAGGTTTTTCTTGGTGTTTGGCTCTTAGTAAAGTAGTGAGGATTTTCTCATGGATATCCTTGTGGGTAGGGGTTAATGCTTCTATGTGAATCTCCTTCTTCCTTTGCTAGTCTGACCTCCTTGTAAATCTCCTTCTTGTTTTTAGATTTCAGTTACCTGGGGTTTCTTTTTGTTTTTTTGGATCTATTGTGTCATCCCTGCGTGAGATACATATGATCTAGCTTCCTTCAGAGGCACTTTGTACCTAAAGTTTTGGTTTTCTAGTAACACGTTTTTTCTCCGACGAAAAAAATATATTCAAAAAGGACTAAAATTGCAATGTAAGTTCCCCTTGAGCCTTAATTACTTTTCAAAAGATAAGAGCAAGCATATAATCACTTTTATTAAACAAAACACCTAGGGTTAAAACATAACCCATGTCAGGGATGTTACAAGTTATCCACCCCTTACAAGGATTTCATCCCCAAAATCATCAACAAAAACATCAAGAGAAAAGAGAAGGGTACTTCCTCCTCATCTCTTCCTCTAGCTCCCACGTAGCTTCTTCAATGACACGGTGATGCCAGAGAACTTTTACAAGACATATGTCTTTCTTTTTCAACTTCTTGATTCTTTTGTCAAGAATCAACATTGGTCCTTCAACATATGATATATCATCATTTAGTTCAACCTCCACAGGTTGCAGAACTAACTTAGTGTCAGGATGACACTTCCTCAGCATGGAAATATGGAACACCAGATGCAATCTATGCAGCTCAGGTGGTAACTCCAGCTTATAGGCTGCCTTTCTCATCCTCTCAATGATTGGATAAGGTCCCATAAATCTAGGAGCTAACTTTCCCTTCATTCAAAATCTAAGGATACCTTTCCAAGGTGAGACCTTGAGATATACTATGTCTCCAACTTGGAATTCTAAGGGTCTTCGATGCTTATCAGCATATGATTTCTGCCTATCCTGGGCAGCTTTCAATTGTTGTTGTATTACTTTAATCTTCTCAGTTGTCTATTGAACTAGCTCAGGACCCAAGAGTTGGTATTCTCCTGTTTAATACCAACATAAGGGAGATCTACAACATCTACCATATAAAGCCTCATATCATTCCATCTCAATATTGTGCTGATAGCTATTATTATAAGCAAATTCTATCAAGCTCAGATGTAGATCCCAACTTCCTACAAACTGAAGGACACATGCTCTAAGAAAGTCCTCTAAGGCTTGTATAGTCCTCTCAGACTGTCCTTCTATCTGTGGGTGAAAGGTTTTACTAAACCTTAACTGTGTACCCAAAGCTTTATGGAGTCACTCCCAAAAATGATTGGTGAACTGGGGTCCTCTATCAGAAACAATAGTAGCCAGAACCCCGTGCAAACGCACAAGCTCATCTATGTTTATCTTTGCAAGCTCCTCAACAGTGTAGGTTGTTTTGACAGGAATGGAATCTGTTGTCTTAGTCAACCTATCAACTATCACCCAAATGGAATTATGACTTTTGCCTGTCTAGGCAAACCAACCACAAAGTCCATGGTTACATGACCCCATTTCCACTGCGGTATAGGCAGAGGTTGCATTGTTCCTACGGGCTTTTGATGTTCAACTTTAACTTGCTGACACACCGGACACCGCATAACAAACTTAGATACATCTTTCTTTAATCTAGGCCACCAATACATATCTTTTAAGTTATGATATATCTTGGTGCTTCTGGATGCATAGCATACATCGAAGAATGATCTTCTTCCAGAACTAACTTCCTTAAGTTATCAACATCAGGTACTACCATTCTATCATGGTAACAGACTACCTGATCATCTGAATCATGGAAACCATCTTATTTCTCACTACCATACTCTGATCTAATCTATTGAATCACATTATCAGTATGCTATGCTTCTTTAATCTACTGTCTCAGAGTAGGTTTTATGTGCATCTCAGCTAATAACCCAGCTAACAATGATACTTTAAGTTGTACATTTTCTTGTCTTAAGGAGATAAGCATATCTCTCTTAGAGCAAACTAGGGAGTTCAACTGTGCTTTGTTTAAGGCCGGTGTTGCTGATTTTATGCTTAAAGCATCATCAAACACATTGGCTATCCCTGGATGATAATCAATTGTACAATCGTAGTCCTTAATTAACTCCATCCAGCGGCGTTGCCTCATATTTATCTCATGTTGTGAGAAGATATATTTTAGGTTCTTATGGTCTGTGAAAATCTGGACTGTTTCTCCATAGAGATAATGTCTCCAGATCTTCAAGGCATTGACCAAACAGCTAGCTCTAGATCGTGTGTTGGATAATTCTACTCATGTTTCTTAAGTTGTCGAGAAGAAAAAGAAATTACTTGCTTATCTTGCATCAACACACATCCTAAGCCATTCTTAGATGCATCACAAAAAACTATATACCCCTTCCCTTGCTCAGGTAGCACTAACACAGATGCACTTGTTAACCTTTCCTTCAGCAACTGGAAAGATTGTTGACACTTGTCATTCCATACAAAAGGAATCTCCTTCCTGGTCAACTTGGTTAGGGGTAAATCTATTGAACTGAAGTTCTTAATGAACCTCCTGTAATAGCCTGCCAGTCCTAGGAAACTACAAATCTCCGTCGGTGTCTTAGGTTGTTCCCATTGCAGGACAGATTCTACTTTCTTAGAATCAACACGAATACAGAAGCAGATATTACATGTCCAAGAAAAGAAACTTCTTGGTAACCAGAACTCACATTTGCTAAACTTAGCATACAACATATAGTTTCTTAGCAAAGTCAAATCTTGACGGAGGTGCTTCTCATGCTGTTGAGCATCTCTACTATATATTAAGATATCATCTATGAAGATGACTACACACTGATCACGAAAAGGTTGAAAGATTCTATTCATGAGTTTCATAAATGCAGCTGGTGCATTAGTTAGTCCAAACGACATAACTATGACCTCATAGTGGCCATACCTTGTCCTAAAGGCGGACTTAGGTATGTCACTCTCCTTAATATGCAACTGATGGTATCCCAACCTCAGATCTATCTTAGAAAAGATAGTTGCACCACACAACTGATCAAACAAGTCATCAATCCTTGGTAGAGGATACTTGTTCTTTATAGTTACTTTATTTAACTGTCTGTAGTCAATGCATAATTGCATAGACCCATCCTTCTTCTTAACAAAGAGAACCGGAGCACCCCAGGGTGAAGTACTCGGTCAGATAAAACCCTTCTCAAGCAAATCTTGTAGTTGTTTCTTGAGCTCTGCCATTTCAGCAGGTGTCATTCTGTACGGCGTTTGTGCTATAGGTTGTGTGCCCGGAACTAGATTAATCTCAAAATCAATCTCTCAAGGTGGAGGTACACTTGGAAGTTCATCAGGAAACACATCCTCAAATTCCCTGATTACTGGAACTTCAGAAGGATGAGGGCTATCCATGGTGGTATCTACCACATGTGCCAAAAATGTGAAACATCCTTGCCTCATCAGCTTCTCAGCAATCATAGCTGACACAAGATAGGTTGGAATAATCTTTCTATCTCCCTTAAAGATCCATGTGTCACCATCATCTATGAACACAACTTGCCTGGATTTACAATCCAAGACAACCTTATACTTTTCTAGGGTGTCCATCCAAAGAATTATATCAAACCCATGCATTTCAGGTGGTATAAGATCCACCTGAATGCGATGATTAGAAAAGGAAAGATTGCAGGGAGAACATACCTCCCGCAACACTGCAGATCCCAACAAAGGTGTTTCTAACAACAGGCTATCTGCTCTATGACTGACAATCATGTGGCAGTCATGAATCACTTTTCTAGTGATAAAAGAGTGTGTCGCACCCGGATCAATTAATACAAATATGGAGCAGGATGAAGACATATCATAATAATACAATTCCATCTGACTTGTTACAACCCGAGGGTTGAATATTGCTTCGGGCTTATTCATAGCATAGAATCTAGTCGTTGCTTGTTGTTGACCCTGTGCTTGATTGTTGGATGTCGACGACCTGGCTTGGGATGTTTGTCCACATCCTTTAGCACCACTGCCAGACTGCTGCCTCTGAGAGCCTTGCTGACTCTGCCTCCTTTGTTGGGTCGCATTACTGACTTTTTCAGGATAATCCCTCACCACATGGTCTTCTTTCCCACATCTATAACAGGTTACATGTCCCTTCTATGCTGGGTGGTCCTGTTACTGACATTGAGGCTGAGTTGTGAGCTCCCTTCGGTGGTAAACTATTGCCTCTACCCTTACTTGACGTCCATTGCGTCTGGGTATTGAACCTTGGTGGTGGTGTAGGCACAGAATACCTTGGTTTCTTAAAACTTCCAGAACTCTGTCCTTGGAGCTGTGGGTAATCTTTCTTACCCTTGGTTTGTCGCTTCTCAATCACAGACCTTTCTATTCATCTTACAGACTCCATAAAAGTGGCAAACCTCTCCCGATTCTCCAGAGCAGACACCAGAGCGGTCAATTCAGCGTTCAATCCCTTCTCGAATCGCTGAATTCTCTCCTCATATGTAGATGTCATATGAGGACAAAACTGTAAAAGTTCCATGAACCTAGCTTTGTATTTTCTAATGTTCATTTGTCCTTGCCTTAGTCTCTCAAATTGAGAGATTTTCTCATCTAGATACATCTTGGGAAAGTATCTAGTGATAAATTCACGTCAAAATTCATCCCATCCGATCACAACACTAGGTATTTTGCCTTCCTCAATGTTCCACCAGTGGCCAACACTCCCTTTTAGGATATATACATCATGCCTCACATTCTCATCATCATGAATCATGAGGATTCTGAAGGCTTTCTCCAGTTCAGTCAACCATAGGTCACCATCTGTTGGGTCGGTTGTACCAGCATACTCTATGGCTCCTACCCTCCTAAGTCATTCAAAAGTATTTCCAGCTCCATGTCTTTCATCATGGGCTGGTGCCCTAGGTGCAGGTAATGGCATCCTATCTGTCATATGTGTCATGGCTGCCATAAGATGTCCAAACATGGCTTGGAAAGCTAGGTTCCCCATTTCATCTTGGTTGGACTGGGGTTTTTCAGGTACTCGTTCCTCCCTATCTTTGTCTCTTACACCTCCTCCTGGTGCAACAATGCTGCTCTCAGCAGCATGTTCATCATGTGATCCAGACATCTTTAGTTCTTCTTCTCCTCCTATATGAGCAGAAGATACTATCAGACGGACTGGAAGACACTAGAACAAACTCAACAACCTTAGTCCTATGTCTCTATAGACTAGCGAACCTATAGCTCTGATACCACTAAACTTGTGACGTCTGTTGCAAAACATCAATTAAGATAAGTGTGGAAGCGATTACTAACAACGGATTACTGAAAATCACTAAAAACTAAAAACATTTATACAGAGATCCATTCACAGGAAAACTCTTTCAACAAGAACAAAAGTATGATTTTTACATACTGGTTTACATTGTACATTTCATGTACCATCTCTTTCTCAAGACATATATATACATCACTTTGCTTGATAAAAGCACAAGTAACAAAATCGTCGAGGCTTCATGCCAAAATCTCAGATCTATTATAAAAAATAACTGACTCCTCAGACTTGAGAGTTCAGAGACGACACATAGGACTAACAATACAAAACTAGACAGCCAATATCTCCACCTGATGGATCACTACTGTCCCTGTTGTTGCTGCTATGCTCTTCCCCTGCAGTAGGGTTTCTGCCTTTTTGTCTGCGTCTACCTAAAAATGTTGGATCCCATGGGGGTGAGACAACTATAAAATTTCCCCAGCGAGAGATATAACTCTTCACCGAAAAACATTATTATTGTAGTCTAATAGAAATAAACTGAGCAGTGGAATCAAAATAATCAACATCAGATAATTCACTTATTTAAAGAAGATTAGAGCAACATTCCCACTTGAGCTTATTAGTTGTAACTTGATAAAGCAACATGTCTAGTATTCAGTAAAGAATTATAGGACATGTATAACATTTATCCATATAGGATATGTTAAGCAAGATAATCATCAACCAGTGATTCTCGTTTTTTAGTCTTATGCAAATATGATACACAGCTGATTACATTTTTCCAAACATACTTAAGCTCTGAGGATATGAGGTATACCGCTCATACTCCAACCGACCATTGCTAAATCGAAATTGGTACCATACATAGGTCAATGGAAGAGTCGGATTCCCATGACCTCCCACATCCCCGTCAGTATGGGACCACAAGCATGACTATGTCAACTGCTCAATATATCTTTCCAGGGTATATTGGCAACTTCACTATAGAGTTACCGTGTCAATTGCACTCTCATCGACAATCGAGAGATTTAATGTTTATCTCCATCGACCCGACACTGAATATCATTGGGATATCAGTGATACATCCATCCCAACCATCGGGAGATTTGTGATACATCCATCCTGGCACATGAAGGATTGAGAGGTTTAATGTTTACCTTCCATCAATCTCTTCACCCGGACGTAAAGATATTTTCACCCATTTACCCCTTCATATTCAAAATATGCGAAATCCAGGAAATCCTATAGGAAAACCTGTTTCACCATCACCAACTACTGATGATGATGGATCTATGGTCAGAGCACTACATGAACATATTTCACTTGATTAATTAAGTACATTATCATATTCTTTTAGCATCAGCCACATTCTTAAACATAACTTATTATGACAATGGTATAAAGAAACATGTACTATTTTTCATCAATTACTTATTAGTCTTTAAAAGACATTGGGAACTCAGTCCCTCATTTCAATACTGGGAATTCTCATCCCTTCACAATCTCATTACCATAATCATATGGTTCTGGGTATTCAAACCCTTAGCTCATCATTGAGCATTGTTACCACTTTTCCAGGTAACTATCACCTTCAGGTCATCTGACCAAGGTAAACATGGTACTTGTTATACAAGCATTACTCATGGCACGTGAGGCCTATTAACTCTCTTATTATCTCTTAACAGACAACAAGGCATATTATGGCACACAAGGCCCAATAAATAATAATGAATAAAACATCATAGCTCATACCTGGCCATGATCACCATTTCAGAATACCTGTATGGTTAGTGCAGATGATAATAGTAACTTCAATTACATATCAGTACCATGCAGAACAAATATGGATTCACTATTCAAGGGTAACACCACTATTCCCTTACTAGGGTTAGGGTTTCCCATTTCATACCATTTGGTAACATTCATCCCATTACCCAGATCAAGGTTGTGGTTTATCACCATATTGCCCAAGATTAGGGTTTCATAAAACATTACATAGCATCACCCTGGATTTGAGCTCCACATCACATCAAACACCAGGGTTTCTCATAAGATCACCCTAAGTTAGGGTTTCACATAAATTTCACCCCAGATTAGGGTCTACATTCAATAGCCCACAATTAGGGTTTACTATTCATCCCAATTAGAGTATCATGTTTCATTACCCATAATTAGGGTTTACTATTCATCCCAATTAGGGTTTCATGTTCCATTACCCATAATTAGGGTTTACTATTCATCCCAATTAGGGTTTCATGTTCCATTACCCATAATTAGGGTTTACTATTCATCCCAATTAGCGTTTCATGTTCCATTACCCATAATTAGGGTTTATCCCTTTAAAGGTATTAATCAATTAGGTACTTTAGGGATTCAATCTTTGTACCTATCATTGATTGTCATTACTATCAATCATTGGATCATTGGAACAATCACCACCTTCAATTTCCAAATGATTGAATCACAATTGACCTTTATTCGGTTTTGGGGTTTCATCACCAAACGGTTTTGAAACATTTTGACCCCAAATGGTTTTGAAACCGTTTGACCCCAAACTGTTTCAAGACCGTTTGAACTCAAATGGTCTCAAGACTGTTTGGGCCAAATCAGTCTCAAAACCGCAAGGGTTCATTAGGTACATTCATCAATTGGTTGAACATGATTCGCTACATTAAAACCTTCAATCAATTGAGTTATTGAAGTTCATCAATTATTGGCTCTTGGATATTAATCCTTGAATCACTCCCTTTGACCATCCATGTGGTCTTGAGGTTCTTGACCTCATGCGATCTTGAAACCGAATCACCCATTCAGTTTTGAAACCAAATCACTTCAATTGACCTTGAAAACGATTCCAATCATTCGGTTTTGAAACCGAATCACCCATTCAGTTTTGAAGTGAATTATCCAATAAATATTGGGTATAATTACCCATTCAGTTTTGTGTATTTAACCCATTCAGCCTTGAATGGAATTACCCATTCAGTCTTGAATGGAATTACCCATTCGGTCTTAAGCTTAATTGGCCATTCGGTTTTGAAATCGAATCCACTCATTCAGTTTTGCAAACCATTTGCCCCTATTGTTAGTTGAGGTGTGTGATTTTAATGATTTCATCATCATCAACCTTAAATCCCACGAAACCTACTGCCATCTTCATGGTAATTACATCAACTAATCAAAGGTATCAAAGAACAATTGAATCAATTGAATTGAGAAATTGAGTTCAATAACAATAGTTAAGGGTTCAAGTTATATAACCCGCCTTCAATTGAGCTTCACAGTTTGGATCTTCACGTCAAAAATGGTGAAATAAGCTTTTTAAACTCCCCCAAGGCTCGTCCTCAAGTTTTGGAGTGAAAAGATTGGCTAGGGTTGAAGATGGAGTGAAGAAAAGAAGAAATTATGCATTGATTTATGAATTCCACCACGAAATCAAGATGAAAGAAGGTCAAGAAGCTTACCAATAGGTTATGGGTCGTCCTCCTGGTCCTTAAAAGCTTCCTTGGTCTTTTTGCAAGCAAAGGGTGGAAGTGAATTCGAAATTCCCCTTTTACTCTATGGATAAATGAGCTTATATGCAATTTTTATTAAAAATTCAATTAAGAGAGAGAAAGTAGGAATTATCCCCCCTTATCCTTGACACTTGCCCCCTTCTATTCCTTAGGGATGAGGATATCCTCTTTGCCTCGTATTCCTCTCAATTATCCAAAATTTAAAGAAAAGCAAATTAAACACCTTAATCCATTTAATAGTAATCGATAAGTGAGTGGATATTTCTTTTTCTTATAATAATGTGAGTGGGTTTTTCACCTCCTTGACATATTTTGTGGCCCTTGCAAAGCACAAGGACGTACAAACATATCTAAATTTAATCATTTTAATTTTTGGTTGAAGATCCTTCAATTATTTTGTTTACTTTTGCATTAAATTGAATTACAGTTTCAATTATGCTTAAATCTTGATTATTTTAATATCAAGATTCTCTCTCCTTCAAAGTAATTCAAATGAGATGTCCCTCTCATTTTATTTGATCCACATGATCCCAAGAAATAGTAGGGACCATTTTGAATTGGTAATTTGCATATTGAACCCTATGTTTTGGGTAAATTGCACATTACACCAAAAATAGGTTTTAATGCACAAACCTTGCTTTATCAGCTCTTTCTTGGTATTCAGGCTATCACAAGCCATACCTCTGCATCATCTTCATTCTAATGATGCTTCAAAACATGAGGAACATATTATCATTCATAATTTGCAAATAAACCCCTCAACTTGGGTAATTTGCACTTTAGTCCAAAACAAGCAAAACATTGATTTCAACAATATTCAAAAAGGACTAAAATTGCAATGTAAGTTCCTCTTGAGCCTTAATTACTTTTCAAAAGATAAGAGCAAGCATATAATCACTTTTATTTAACAAAATACCTCGGGTTAAAACATAACCCATGTCAGGGATGTTACAAGTTGCCCCCCTCACGCGAACTTGCTCATTCACTAACCTCTAGTTGTAGATCCGTCCGCTAGAGGTGCTCAAATCTCTTGAAATGTAACTTTCTTATCTGCTTTCTTCTCTCATTCCTCTCGGTTGATGTACAATGGAATAGAATGAGATACCTAGGATTGACCGAAATCCCCCTAAGTCATGGAAGAAACTTTGGGCGTCATTAAGTTCCAACTATCATATTAAACATGATTTTCAGATCTTCCTGATCCGATCGTTTTGGTACAACCGACGCTTTTGATAGTTGTGGTCATCTGTGCAGTTGTTTGTACTAGCGTGTTGATGTTGGTGGTACTGAGATTTCTTCGAGAAATTATGAATCTTTATTCTAATGTTACTAGTAGTATCAACTTCTTGGTCGGTAAATAATTCAAAAATTAATTTAAAAATGAATAATAAGTGCACAAAATTAATAATAAATAGCCTATGAAAACAATAATTATCCGGTGTATCAATGACATGATTAACCTATCATTCCTATAACAAAGATACTTGGCAAAGTCCTTCTATGATGGAAGGATCTTTACAATTAGGGTTGCGACATGCACATTCTCCTCAATCTTATAACTAATGGCAATATATTTTGAGACAAGGTTTTGGTACTCGAGTACTTGGGCTGAAATAGGCTTATTATACATCATATTGTATTCATACCATCTCACAAAATCATAGCTCTAGCCCAACATCTTACATTCAAAACTTGTCGTTCAATGTTTTCCAAAGTTTTTTTTGATGTGAAAGCTCATGTGCCTCTTTTTGTATTTTTAAAGAAAGAAAGGGGGGGAAGGTACAAGGGTCAGTGTCATCACAGTTAGCTGACCACCAAAAGCCACAAACGACTAACAGAGAAACATCAACAAGATAAGGAGAAGACTATCTATCTGCTATATCATGAACAAGTATATAACAGCTTAATCGTATGCTGAATATGCAACCAAAGCTTATCAGTGTTAGTGTATCTATTTTCATGAACACAGAGGTTCCTTTCATGCCAAATGGTATAAAGGACCAGAAGAGAAGCAAGGTGAGCTTCTTTACTTGACCACTAAACAAGATCATTGTAACAATTAGGCATAGTTCCATAACATCCACATCTAGTCCAGATATCCTTCGAATACGAACACCTGAACATAGCATGACTGGTATCCTCAGCGTCTTCCATACAAAGGAAGTACACAGAAGCACTAGGAACACCCATCCTCATAACATAATAAGAGGTAAGGAGCTTAGAATGAGCTACTTTCCATGCATGAATCTGAAAGTTCCTAGGAGCAGAAAACTTCCATATCCATTTAAACGTGGCAGAGACATCTAACCGATCTCTTAAACTGTTGAAAGCATCATCAAACTTTAAGCTCTGTAGACCTATTCAGGTCACTTTATCATCCACATTTACATTAATGTTGATATTTCTAAGCATGTCCAGCACCGTACTATTTCTATGATTTATAGGGATACACCACCGACCCTCCTTCAAAATATATGATAAAGGTTCTCCACTAGGTATACCAAGACTTAGAGCAGCTTTGGGGCCAATAGCATCCAACAAAAATCTGTTACCAGAGAGCCAAGGGTCACCCCAGAAGCTAATAGCTTCACCGTTACCAACAGAGAAATTAATATGCGGAATCATACTATCCCTGACTCGTATAAGTTGATTCACAAGCCATGAGTTAGCTCCATGGATTCCTATTTTCCAAACAATATTTTTATTTAAGTATTTCTCATGAATCCATCGGACCCATAAATTGTCCTTCTTGCAAGCTACATTCCAAACATTAACAAAAGAGGCAGCCTTAATGGTAGATCTCACCGACTTTATTCCCAATCCCCCTTCATCTTTGGGGAGAGTAACCTGCTTCCAATTCACAAGATGGATGTTTTTCTTAACTTCAAACCCCCCCCATAAGAAGTCCCTAAAAAGCTTCTCGATCTCATCCGCTATAGAACAAGGAAGAGGAAAAACTACAGACCACAATCTCTGCATAGCACAAATAGTCGACTGCACCAACTCCAAGCGACCAGCCATAGACAAAAGCTTCGATTTCCACCCCTCAAGTCTAGAATTTATCCTATCCATAAGGGGATCATAGAAATCCCTCTTTAGCTTGCCAATAAATAAGGTAACACCCAGATATCTATAAGGTAGCACACCTTCATTCATATTAAGAATAGATGTCATAGCTTCCTTATTCGCATTACAACTAAGAATCACTGAACTCTTTGCTGGATTCAACTTCAAACCAGTGAAATTCTACAACTTCTTAAACACAAGGTTCAGATTTGTACCATTCTGTTCATTAGCTTCAGAGAAAATCATAAGGTCATCCGCAAATATCAAATGAGAGACAGAAAAAGATGAAGAATCTTTGAGCTACTGGATTTTCCCTTCATCAACAGCAATCTTCATCAACTGAGTAAAAGTCTGCATCACAATAACAAAGAGATACAGCACTAGAGGATCTTCCTGCCTCCTCCGTTGCTAGGACTAAACATCTCAAGAGGTTCTCCGTTAAACAACACTTGATAAGAAGTAGTATAAAAAATTTCTTTGATCCATACCAACCAGCAATGCGGAAAGTTCATCTTCTCCATAATAATAAACAGAGCATCCTAGTTGATCGAATCATAGGCTTTAGTAAGATCAGCCTTAATGCACATTTTAGGCCCAACATTTTTCTTATTGAAGTCATGAATAGTCTCATTGGACAAGAGGATGGCATCCTTTATATTCCTGTTCTTCACAAACGTGCATTGATTCAGACTAATGATGCAAGGTAACACCATCTGAATCCTATTCGCCAAGATCTTGGATATAATTTTGTAAATAGCGTTGCATAAAGCTATAGACGCCAATTCCTAATATTAGAAGCATCATTACTTTTAGGAATAAGGCAAACGAAAGTTCTATTGGCTTCTTTAAGCAACCTACCAGTCCTAAAGAAATCAAGAACTGCTTTAGTGATGTCCTCTTTAACCTGGGACCAACACTGCTTAAAGAATTTTCCATTAAACCCGTCTGGCCCCGGGCTTTTATCATCATTCAGGCTGAACACCACATCCTCAACTTCTTTAGGAGTAACCAACCTATCAAGTTGAGCCTTCTGAACCTCATTCAAATAGGGAAAAGACATACTACGAAGACCAGCAGAATTCACACTGCTATTGTTGTTAAAGATGTTCTTGTAAAAATGAGTAACATAGTCTCTAAGCAAACCAGGGTCGGTCACAAGCTCGCCATCAATATTAAGACATCTGATGTTGTTTCTCTGTATTCTAGTTCTCAAAGATGAGTAAAAGAACTTAGAATTTCTATTTCCTTCCTTTAACCAGCAAACCCGAGACTTCTTCCTCAACAAAGACTCATACTCATTATAAGCAACAGTAGCTTTCTTACGAGCCACAATAGCTTCCTGAATCAGATTCATGATTGTAGGATCCCTATCCAGGTCATTTTGAATTTGAACAACTGCATTTTCAAGCACTCTCAAATTTTCTGAGAGATTGTCATTCTCCTTGTTCCACTTAATAAGAGCAGCTTTAGTACTCTTTAACTTACAATACACCATAAACATAGGAACCCCCACCTCGTCACCCTTCCAACCTTCCACAACAATATTATTGAAATCCTTTTTACAAACACCAAGCATTTATAAATCAGAACGGGCGCTTATACCTTTTCTTTTTGCCAATAGAGAACTCAATAAGCATGTGATCACTAGTAGTAGAGGCATGGGCAGTAGATTTAAACTCCGGACACTTCATCACAAAATCTGTATTATATAAAATCCTATCAATTCTTGAGATGAAAAAATTCTTTCCCTCTTGATGATTGTCCCAAGTGTAGAAGGACCCATCAATGTCCATCTCGAAAAGGCCAGTGTGGATGAGACATTCATTAAAATCCTCCATACTCTTCTTAGAGGGAGGATCCTTTCCAATCCGTTCAGCATCTTTCCTTACAGAATTAAAATCCCCAATTAAGCACCAGGGGGCATTAGCAGAATTAGAGATCCTTTCGACATCCCCCCATAACCTCACTCTTTCATAGTCATCATTATGTCCATAGACACCAGTAAGAAGAAACTGATCATCATCAACAGAAACAACAGAATGAACCAGCTGATTGGATTCCTTTATTTTAGTAACATCACAGACTTCATGCTTCCACAGAATCAACACACGACCCAACACATGCGATCCATGATTAGAAACCCAAGAATAGTTTGGAAAAAATTTCCTGATTAACTTGTTAATTTTACCACTTCTCACCTTAGTATCTGTAAGAACAATGATATGAGGATTGATCCTACTTATTTCTTCCTGGACTTTGAGAACCTTATTGTTAAGTCCCCTCACATTCCATGCCACAATCGAAAGAGAGATACTATCCATTAGTACTATTTTCATCCAGTACTTCACTGGGCATAGAGGAGCCATCACCAATGTTTTTAAATATGTTGTTTAGGATAGCTTTTTGCTCAGCAATCTTCTTGGTGGCTTTAGCCTTCTTCTTGTTCGCTACAGCTTTAAATTCAGCCTCAATTCCTTTAGTTTCCTCAGAAGGAGTACTATCAAGCGTTATGTCGATCACCTCAACTGCACCTTTCTCTCTACTTTTCTCTTCAAACTCCCTAACAACTTTCTCGAAGGCTTCTCTTTCATTTTTAGTAATAACCCCAGAATCACTTACATTAGTATCTTCCTCAGAGCTCTGATCAGAAAGAGGTTTATCAATGTGGTTCACATTATCAGCTGCCTTTGGTAAATCATCCTTCTTAGGAGTACCTTCTCCTGCACTTCCAGTATTCTCTGGCTGCTTGTCCAAGCCTGCTTCATGAACAACAGTGTTTTTGCGCACCCACACTTTCTTAGTAACACCACTCCTTCCACATTCTCCATGTCCAAACAAACCGCAGGTGCTACATTTGTCCGGCCTCCACTCGTATTCAAAAGTGACCTTGTGGCTGCTACCCCCATTAGAACACAGTTCCAATTCAGCTGGGAAGGAGAAGTCCGGTTGGATCAGAACTTGAAGCCTAGCGTACTCCATTCTTTTGCATTCACTTGTGAGTCTATCTGTGCACAGAGGAAACCCCAGGAAAGATCCAATACGATTAAACATCCTTTTATCCCATAGCTCTAGAGGAATATCATGTACTCTTACCCACACAGGGATATCCGACAACTTGAATCTTGAGATGACGTCGCCTGGACTCCGCCTTAGTAAAACCACTGGTTTACCTCTTACAGTCCAAATGACCCCCTCAAGAACGTCCTCGAGATCTTTACTTTCTGAAAATCTGACAATGAAGAAACCATTTCCTCTACCTATAACTTCAATAGATCCGGTCGTCTTCCAGATCTGAGAAAAATATTGTTCTAGAGTGGGAAGATGTGGTTTGAATCCCACTATATACCCAACCAAGCAGTTCTTCCACCTTTCTGCATTCTCCGCCGCGTCTTCTTTAGGATAGATCAGCTTGCCTTCACGAAGATTGATTTCTGTCTTCTCCAGCGCCGTGTTAGCATTAGACCTTCGAGGAAGATGGAACATATCACAATAGGACTTTTTGCTTCGGTCAAGATCCTTCTCTTCTTCACCTCCTGTCCCTTGCTGCTCCGACGGTCGACCAAGGACAGAAGCTCCCCGAGGATCGCCTCTGGAGTCGCCCGCGCCGTCGCCTCCACTGCGCTCCGCCATTTCTCTTCAGTCCAAATTCGTTTTCCAAAGTTGAAGGTAAGAAGTTTGCTTTTGGTAGATTTCATAAAGCTCATAAAAGCGAATAGATAAGATCCTACAATGAAAAAAATAATATATTTCCTTGTGTATCTTGATAGGAGAAAAAGATGGAGAAATTGATCGCTATATATTTAAATCAGGGTATCAATAATATTAGAAGATTGTTCACATTCCTTAGGTGGTGTGATAGTAGAAATTAAACCTAATAAAGTGAGTTAAAATTTTATTTTTTGTTGGCAATGACAGAAAGTAAATCCATAAATTTTTTGGGCCTATGGCTAGCTATGTCTTCCATGGTCATCATGGTTATAGAGCCCATATTATATAAATACTAATAATAGGATTGATGTCAAACAAATAGTAACTATAAAGCGAATTTGTCTCCAGTAATGTGGGACATATTTCTATCTTCCAGTTACTATTTAGCAATCCTTACTAAAACATAGCATCAATTACTCAGATCAATAATAAAACAACAAAGAACAAATAGCTAAAAAGTATATGGGTGAAGTCGTGTTACCAAGATCACTATTGTGAAGACAAAATATGTCACACCCATGAGTTTAATCAGTGGCTTACCTCTCAGATTCAATCATCCTGAGCTCAAGTGCTTTCTTACCAAGAGTTCAGTGTTGAACAACCAGTTTGGCCCTTAAACATCATTGGAAAAATACATTGCATTAATCTCACTCAGATACACAACATTGAGTAGTAGCAAATGAATAAGAAGGAAGAAAATGCACTAGGAGAAGGTGATGTAATGGGCAAAAATAAGGTGTCTCATGTACCATGCACAACGGCGGTAGGCAACACACAACAAGATTGATGGTCACACACATCATATCTTGTTGTGTTTTTTTTCTCAATATTTTATAAATAGTTTAAACTTGTCCCTTTTATAGCTGGATGCAACCACCCAATTCTACAAACAAATGACCAATTACCTTTAATAATTACTGGTTATGCAAGTCCCCAAACAAATGGTTTATTACACACACCCGTGCAGAATAGAAGAGACGTGGACCATCTTTTTTTTTGAAGTGGGGAATTTCACCCCTGGTCAAAGTAGCAGGAGAGAGAGAACACCATCAGCTACACCGACGACTATAATCCCTTCCTGTAGTGCCCCCAACGAGTTCGCTGAGATTTGAACCCGCAACCTGCGCTTCACAAGCTGCAGGCTTGACCAACTGAGCTAGTTGGCAAGTGCAGAAGAGACGTGGACCATCCTTCTAGCGGCTAATGAATCTGGATGAAAAAAAGAAGAAGAATTTGATTCAAATAAATAATGATTTTTGTGTGGCTAAAGATAATTACTATTTCAAGGCAATTAGAGATCCGGAGATTTTGCATCTTTGGAATTTCCATACGACAGACAATAAAATATTGTTAAACAAAACAAAATTAAAAGAATTTTATTTTATAAAGATATCAGATCGCACATATCATATCGGGCAAGGAGAGAGACACATGTGTGTTTAAATCATCACAACACAATGCACAGATCAGGTCAATCAGCTTTAAATTCAAAAGCTCAAAAAAGTTCGAGAAGTCTTTGATCCTCCTCTCCCACTTGAAAGGATCTCTCACAATTTAGAAGTGAGCAATATAAGACTAACGATGATGGGAGAGGTTTGAAATACAACTCAAAATATGACGATACACGTAAACGAGTAGATGTTGCATAAGACTGTTGAGTAATGACGCATGAATCTAGCTAAGTATAAAAGAAAAGGTATTCTCTCGCACAGTTTGTAATCTTGTAAAAGGATTTTAATTAAGACAGACATATGGTTTTACAATAAGCTTACATAGTCACGCCCATCACTATTCCTCAGATCTATTCCGAAAAAAGCTAATACACTACCATTGGATTCTGACATCTAGAATCCTCGTGATTAATAGTTTAAATTTAGGCCTGGTAGTTTCCTGCCGCAAAGTTGTAAATTGTCCAAAATGTAAATGAATGCAAATATGGTAGAACCAGGACTAGTTTGTGGCAGTTGTCAAGCCCGCAAAGATCAGGTGAGCTTTGCAAGTGTCATTGATTAATTAAACTAAGAACATGCAAGTACTAGCTAATTAATTAGACTACTGGGATTTCAAAATAGTTATCCCAAGCCAGCAGGCCCAAGAATGGTCAACCTTGTTCCTTTCGGAAGTTGTCATCGAAGTTGTTCTGCAGTTTCTCTTGCCTTCTCACATTTGGCGTTGCGTTCGTCCGAAAATCCCCATGGCCAACACCATGGCAGTGAAGTCTCATCCTCATTCCAAAGATCGGCAATCATCTCTTGCAGCTGCATAGCGATTCTGAATAAGTGGTAGGCTAACTCCATCTCCATCGGGGGACCAAGAAACCCCTTGAACTCTACGGCTGCGTTTGGCACGGGACCGAAATCCGATTTGACCTTGTCTTTATGTGTCAACCCTGCCAAACAAGTGCCGGTTTGAGGTTGATTTTTGTTTAATTCGCAATCCTGAAAAAGCCCCGTTTTGTGATAACGGAACCCCCTAACCCGGGTTCTCCCAGTCCCACGAGGGGCGGGATTCCGGTTCATAACCTGATTTTCACGATCTCAGTCTATTTTCATCTCGCCCTTTCTGCGATGGTGTCATCGCCCCCCGACGCCTCCCCGCCCCTTCGCCCTTCCCCTCTCCCTCTTCTGCTCTCTCTTCTGCTACCTCTCCCGAGAAGTCGACGCCCTCCCAGAAGTTATGACGCCCTCTCCCAAGACATGCAGCAGCCCATCGTTTCGTATGGCAGGGCAGTGCCGTATGGATAAGCCTGGACAGTGGCGTAGGCGCAACAGCCGGTCTATCAAGCCGACAGAGGGGTACGGTGGGTCGTCTGCAATCGTCGACCTACACTGCCAGTCTAGACGTCGAGAATCAAGCATCATCTGGAGTTGTCATCTCCCATCAAAGCCCCCCTTTTCACTGTGTGCAAACCCAGTAAACCCTAACAAGGGCAAGCGGTGTCGCTGCTGCTATATAGTGATGTGATTCATATCTGAACTCCTCCCTGTTCACATTCGCATCCTCCATAAAATCTTCTCTGAAGCCGCCGCTGCCGAGCCCCTGTACTCAGAAGTCGCCCAGCTGCTTGAGAGGTATGTCTTCGCCGACCCTCTTCTTTGTTTCAGTAGGCTAGCGGCTTATGTGTACCGTCCCTCTACATTTGTTGTATGTACCGTCCCTGACCCGTGCTCCTATCTTCAACCTTGATTTCGGCTGGCTGACCATGTATCTCTCCTGATCAATACGAACATGTTTTCTGTGTGAACCAGATAAGAGCAAAAAAATATCTCGTCTTTTGGAATATTCCAAGAAAAAATGGATGCATTGAAATGAAATAAGTCGACCATATGGGATACAAACAAAATAATCGTTATTGTTATATATTTATATTGACAATTTATTTAATGAGTACTCCCTGCTAGTAACCTCATTTATGAGGACATGGTTATATATAGACATGATTGTTCTCCCTACAAATATCTTATGTAATATATTTGTTTAAATTTGAACAAGTATGTGCTATAAGCCCTACATTGAGGTCTGAATCATTCATGTAGGTTTTTTTTCTGTGTCAACTTTTCAAAACTAGAACTGGGACAGCCTAATTTTGATTATTCAACTTCTTCTTATTTGTGTTATGACTGTGCGCATTGACTGCTTATGCTTTGTATACGTGCAAATTGTACACCCATTAGGTATTTTTGATAGTCAATTCATTTAGTTTGTAAACTTTAGTACCAACTTTGCTTTGTGTTAATATATTTTGGCACCTTGTACACAACCCTTGACTGAGGTCTGCCCCCCCCACAACTAGGTCTACTATGATGGTACAAAATTAGAACATACTAGTGTGAACATATATCGAAATGTCGACTATTGTGTTGTAGATCAGCTAAATTATGGTGTTGTTAATCATGTTATAAACATGAATACACCAACATTAGATGTAGAGCACAATATTTTACATTGAAATGAAATAGGTGGACCATATGGGATACAAACAAAATAATAGTTATATATTTATATTGGAAATTTAATTAATGAGTTCTCCTTGCTAGTAACCTCATTTACGAGGACAGGGTGATATTTACACATGATTGTTGTAGCATATTGTTTGTAATATATGTCACTGTGCTTTCAGGTGTATTTTTATGTTAATATGTATCATGTATTATGTTTGATAGGTCATTAGTTGTTCATGTACACATATGTTATGTAATATATTTATTTAAGTTAGAACAAGTATGTGTTACAAGCCCTATATTGAGGTCTGAATCATTAATGTAGGTTTTTTTTGTGTCAACTTTTCAAAACTAGAACTGGGACACCCTAATTTTTATTATTCAACTTCTTCTTATTTGTGTTATGACTGTGCGCATAGACTTCTTATGCTTTGTATACGTGCAAATTGTACACCCATTAGTATAGGTAGATATTTGTCATAGACATTTCATTTATTTGTAAACTTTAGTACCAACTTTGCTTTGTGTTAATATATTTTGGCACCTTGTAAACATCCCTTGACTGAGGTCTGCCCCCCCCCCCCAATTAGGTCTACTATGATGGTACAAAATTGGAATCCACCTATTACGTATTAATTATTTTTATTTGGAACATACTAGTGTGTAGTGTACATTGTATATGCTCATAAAATACTAGTTTATAGTTGGAACAATTATGTGCTATAAGCCCTAATTTGTTTGGTCAGTATTTGTTCCATTTAAAATAATATGAAGTAATATTTTTGTTTAAGTTGAAACATATATTTGAATGCCGACTAATGTGTTGTAGATCACCTAAATTATGGTGTTGTTAATCATGTTATAAACATCAAATACACCAACATTAGATGTAGAGCAAAATATTCTGCTGCTCCTGTCCCTGACACTGTCACTTGCTCATCTCTTTCTGTGTAATGAACCAGATATATGAATTCTCCCTGCTAGTTACCTCATTTACGAGGACATGGTTATATTTAGAATTTTAGACATGATTGTTGTTGCATATTGTTTGGTCATCTGTCAGTGTGTTTTCAGGTTAATATGTATCATGTATTATGTTTCAGAGGTCATTAGTTGTTCAGGTACAAATATCTTATATAATATATTTGTTTAAGTTGGAACAAGTATGTATTGCAAGCCCTACATTGAGGTCTGAATCATTAATGTAGTTTTTTTTGTAAAAGCCCTAATTTTGTGCTATCCATTTCAAATGGTCACTATTATATGCTCATTGTATAAGCCTTAATTTGATTGGTCACTATTTCTTCCATTTAAAATAATATGATGTAATATTTGTGTTTAAGTTGAAACATATATCTGAATGCCGACTATAGTAATGGTGTTGTTAATCATGTTATAAACATCAATACACCAGCAATGTAGAGAACAACATTCTGCATTGAAATGAAATAGGTCGACCATATGGGATATGAACAAAATAATTGTTATATATTTATATTGACAATTTAATTAATGAGTTCTCCGAGGACAGGTTTATATTTTAGGCATGATTGTCTTAGCATATTGTTTGGTCATGGAAGGAACCAGAGAAGTAGATTTATGTTATATCTGTCAGTGTGTTTTCAGTTGTGTTTTCATGTTAATATGTATAATGTATTATGTTTGATAGGTCATTATATGTTCAGGTACAAAAATCTAATGTAATATATTTGTTTAAGTTGGAACAAGTATGTTCTATAAGCCCTACATTGAGATCTGTATCATTCATGTAGGTTTTTTTATGTCAATTTTTCAAAACTAGAACTGGGACACCCTAATTTTGATCATTCATGTTACCTTGAATGAATGATTTTAATGTTAGCTTGAATGAATAATTTTAATGTTATGTTGAATGAATGAATTTAATTTTCATGTACGACCAAACTGTACACCCATTAGTATTTTGTTGATTATATTGCAAGTAATCCAACTATTTCGGCTAATCTGTATTCCCTCTGAATTTCTTGTATGTACCGTCCATGACCCTGTCGCTGGTCGTGCAACTCTGTTCAACCTTCAACTCGGCTTACCAGATATATCTCATGAGCAATATGAACATGTTTAATGTGAATGTCATGCTGAATGCTTGCTATTTATGTATTTTTCCTGTAATGAACATATTGGATGATGTGTTTGCTAAAACCATTTCAAATTTAACAACAATTTCAATTTTGTTGTACAAATTTTGGATCTTATGTCTGGTTGCGACATTGATGAAACAATATGACATGGGTTATTGCTTTAAACAAGTTATTGCTTTCAATACAAGTTATTGCTTTCAACTGTGTAGTCTCATACTATGTTCGTATAACGGTTTCTTTTAAACACCCATACTAAAGTGATATATCGCAGTGTCATTGGTACTATGGCTACACCCGACCCGAGGTTCCGTATTGTATGGTCGAAAGAGTTGGATGAGGCTCTAGTTGCGGCATTGAGGAGACAATATGACATGGGTAGGTGCGTCGATGGAATATTTACTAGGGACGCGTGGAGGGAGATGCTACGTGATTGGCATATCAGGATGGGGAGGAACGAGGGTACATTAGATCTGTTAAAAACTCGGTGGAAGAACCTCAGGAGAGACTATGCAAAGATAAAACTGGTGACCAATAAAAGTGGTGTTGGATGGGATGACAACATGCACAAGCCAATATTGCCTGACACCCCGGAGTGGAGGGAGGCACTTGCGGTATGTCTAATAATATACACTCCTCTGACTATTATATATTAAATTAAACTTGTTAATATTGATCTAATCAGTAGTTGTCCCCTATTTTAGACAAACAGGGAACTAGCGAGATTGATCAACAAACCATTCTACCACTACCACGATGTCGAGCTGATGGGGGGGAGGAACATAGCTAGGGGGCATCATGCAATGTCCTCAACTGATAGACAACCTCCTTCTGATGTTGCATCTGAAGATGATGTTGCTGTTGACCTAGATGCTTGTGATTCATTTGTCAGCCCAGAACCGACCGGTCCAACCGGTTTCATTGAAGACGTGGTTAATTATTGGACGCAAAGTGAGGACACCAACGACGGATGACACAACCAAGGTGTTGATGCAAGGACTCCCACTACGATCAGACGTAGGAAGCGAGTGTCAAGCTCACAGGACAGTTGTGTCCTGTCTAATGATGTCGTGTCCAAATTCACAATGGTGTTTGCCAAGGTACATGAGATGGGCAACACAATTGCTGCTAGGTCTAATGATAAAGACGAATACCAAACCATTTTGCACCACTTTCATGCAAGCTACCCTGACACCCCTGTCCCAGTTTTTACCACTCTTGTGCACGCCATAAAAGATCCAGCTAACCGTAACATTTACCTAGGACTTATGGACACCCCACAAAAAATTACCATTTGGTTGCAAGACTTGTGGGAAACGAAGAACACAGCTTCTGCAGCTTCTGCATCACAATCACCCTTCACGTCACAATCTCCACCGTACTTTTGAGGTTGTGTAATTTATTGAGAACTATTTTATTCCGTTGGGAACAATATCTGAACTATGGTACTATGTAATGGTTTATCTTGTTATTTGCTATTTGGTGAGCATATGCTATTTTGTCGCTATAGCCCTAATTTCATTTCTGCAATATCTCGATATTTCCTTGATGCGGATAATCACTTTTAATTATAGATGTGATGGCCGATATTCATCCATATGAAACAATTGATGACATTCTACAACTACTGGATCTTATGTCTGATCCGGCTAATAACATTGCTAAAGCAATATCCTACCAAATAGCTGACCAAATTTCCCACAATATCATGTGAAATTCAGACGCCGCAACCACACACCAACCAATACCGAGATCGGTTAATATTAGGAGTGGCCATCAAAAGGTTTTAGAAATAATAACCGGCCATGAAAGGAGGGTGTACAATCTGTACCGTATGCTACCCAATATGGTTTTAGCCTTTGTTGACAAACTTGAGGACCGAGGTTTGTTAAAAAGTACCAGAGGTGTGTCATCAGTGGAGGCAGTTTGCTACTTCCTTCAAATGGTTGGCCATGGCCATACCAACTGTGTTCTTGCTGAGGACTACATTCACAGTGGTGAGACCATAAGTAGAAAGTATAATGAGGTGTTGGATGCAGTGTGTGCTTTGTGCAACGAATATATTGTCAAGTCAACTGCATCCACGACTCCGCACCGCCACATCACCTAGAGTTCAAGATTTTACCCTTACTTCAAGGTATGACCATTACTTAGTTGACCATTGTCCATTCTATTGTTAATATAACCACTATCGTCATCGTTGAGTGTGGTATTTACTTGCATATTTCTTATATACTTGTCTTAGGATGCCATTGGGGCAATTGACGGGACACACATCCCCGTTTTGGTGAAGCGCGTAAAGAAGAACCGATATATGAATAGCAAAGGGAATGTTTCCATGAATGTCATGACTGTAGTAGACTTCTCAATGGAGTTTACATATATCATGACTGGTTGGGATGGATCTGCTACTGACCAAAGGGTACTTCACGCAGCTACAACCACAGGCGAGTTCAAAGTACCCGCTGGGAAGTACTATCTTGTTGATGCAGGGTACGCCAACACCATCTAATTTCTTGCACCATATCGAAACGTTACTTACCATATAGCAGAGTATCGGGGTAACAGAGGCTCATACACAAGCAAAAAGGAAATTTTCAATCACCAACATGCTCAACTACGTAACGTTGTCGAGCGAGCTTTTGGTGTGTTGAAGAAGAGGTTTTCCTACTTTCGTAAAGGAGCGACTTTTCCCGTGCAGTCTCAATCTCGGATTGTAATGGCTTGTTGTATCGTTCACAATTTTTTTCGATGCCAAAATGATGGAGATCCTATGATGGATGAAAACTTGGATGAGCCTCATACTACCACTGACATCTTGAAGGAATTGAGTTCTCTCCAACAAACAAGTCAGGTCGATGCTAGAGAGGGAGATGTTTTGCGCGAAACTATTGCCAATTCTATGTGGGCAAATCAGTGATTTATACATTTGTTTTCTAACTTGCAGACATTGAAACATGTTCTACAACATGTTTCACTTACTCCCTTTTTTTGTAACTTAACGACCAACTTTTATTCTCAAACTGTATTGTTCACCACAATTTTGCCTACTTATAAACAATGTGAAATTATGTCTCATTAGGTTTTCTGTCTAGAAATGGACAATGACATGTCGTCGTGCCCATGTGGTCTGCAGTGCACCGTACGAGTGTACATGGTTGCCACAGATGTGGCAAATGGACGATTTGAAGACAACAATCCCCACAGGTCATATTTTACATGTGGTAGGGGTCTTGTACCAACCAGATGCCATATGAGGTTGCCCGCGCAGCAAGTACCACCTACAGTGGCTACGCTGACTGGAATTAGAGATGCAATGGTATCACAACTCGCATATGCACGTACCGAATGCAAGTTCTGGTCAGAACATTGTGCCTTTGTCTGTTCAACCAGAGCGGACATGGATAGGTCACAATAAAAAATTTCAAGTATGCGGGAGAGGTGCCGATATCTGCGCCACCGACTTCAAATTATGAGCGATAATGACTTTTCAACAGAAGTAGATAGATACAATACGTCATAGATATACTATATTATGATATGTCCAAATTAACTGCACTTGTCTGTTGCAACAATCACCATTCCTGAACAAATGGTCTTCATATCATCTTTGAAAACTTTGTCATGAACCCGATATTTTTCTATTAATCGTCAATTTTGTTTTATTAGATGTCGATGATTCCATCTGAGGTTTCGAGGTGTGATTGTGGGCTAAATACAGCCTTACGGATTAACACAGAGGATGCAGGGTTAAATGTCTTTGCCATTCTGAGTCAAAGGCCAGGTGAAATGTATTACATATGCCCTACTCGTGAGGTGCGATAGTACATCAATAAATAATAGATTGTCCTTGTTGAGGCTCCGCATTCTTTGCCTTTAACTTGTACTTCGTCCTACATTTTAGGGAAAAGACTGATGCAGATACTTCCATTGGGAAGTCGATCTCCCCCCAACAATTGATTTTGAAAGAAGAGATTATGTTACTAACTGTTGAGTGCAAGTCAGTGTGGGTTCAGGCGATGAACATGAAGGACTTCATTGAAATTCATTACAACTATGATGAATTATACTCTAACAAAAAGTATGAGCATGAGGTTTTAGAACGCTACGTTGCCAGTCTGGAGGAAGATTGTCGTATGCTTCTGGACATCTCTTCACCTCAAATGACTCCATAACGTTTAGAATGACTATCAATGGATGTTATGAACATCATACACTTGTTTAACTTAGGCACTTTTATAAACATCATATTACAATTTTAAGTGTTATGAAAATTTTCTTCATGTTGATGAGTGTTTTATTAATGATGTATGTTATTAATTGAAATTTTACTTAACGTTAGCTCAAACCAAATAATACAGTTAATTGTGATATACACCCTTACTTTTGAAAATATATTACTTACAGAATCTGTTATATGGTTGGCCAACTGCCGACACCGTCTTTTATCTGGTCTACCGAGCATGATATGGTTCTCAGGGGTTTGATGAGAACCCAATATCACGTGGGTAGATGTGTAAACGGAGTATACTCTACACAGGCTTGGATGGAGGCATGGCACCAGTTCTTATACATTACAGGAGGCCCTTACATTTCATTGCCTGATTTGCAAATGCGATGGAAATACATCAAGAGAGAGTTTGTAAGAGACAATATGTTCATATTGGGAGATTTATTGTCTCCCCCTACATTGGCCGTACAATAATGCATTGAACGCAACTTCTTGACGACGCGTCGCACTTACCCACCACGGATTTTTTAGCACTGACGATTGAAATAAACAAATAAACTTGTAACATATGTGCTAAATGTAGTTGTGTTTTTGCGTCGCAACAATTTACATTGTCTACTTATGTGTTACATTATTATATGTTGCTACCATAATGCGATCAATTTTCCTACTTTATTATTATGTTATTGCCACAGTTACTTTACGAATTCTATTATTTGTTCATACTTTTGTTTTTATTAATTTTAGATGTCGACATTGCGTGCAAAGGCAAGGGCAAGGGTAAAATTTGAAAAACTTTTGATGTCATCGGAAAAAATTCAAAAATATGTTGAAGATAACCTTTTATGCACAAAATCATGTTGCAGTCACACAAAGGACGAGGAGGGAAAAATTGTGACTGATGATGAAGTCAAGGGCAAAGTCAGTCAGCATGTTCCTCATTTGCCATTGTTGTTTGATTGGCCAAAAGACGACATCAAACAACATAACAAGCAGCCGGTGCAGGAACCATGCCCAGTGTCATGGGACGAATATGATGAGGCCATAACGTTGGCCTATTTTAATCAAGATCCACATCCAACCATGTCCCCCCAAAGTGCATTGTCAAAATCTTGGCTTTTGTTTGGTTGTTTATTGCTCCCATTTGTTGTCCTTCTCCCCTGACGAAGATCACCCGTAAACAATTATGTTATTATCAGTGATCGTTTATGTTTAACTAATGGCGATTATATGATTATTATCAGTTATTTTTACTGACGATAATGTAATTTGTTTATGTTATGAACAAAATATATTAGGCCAATTTCATATTTCATGTAGATTGACTGTTACTGACGATATTGTAATTTGTTACACTAATGACGACAATTAACTATGTTCAAAATTACATCCACATGCAAATGTCATTCCAGACGACAGTAACGTTTCATTAATTTTTATAATCACTACGTACAAATTAGAATTATCATATCTTATTTGCACTATTATAAATATACAAAATAACACCCACACAATACAAAAATATATATATTTTTAATATATTCTAAACTTAGGTTGAAGTGACATCACAAATACACATTCTGCGTACTTGTTCAAACAATGATGCA
This sequence comes from Alisma plantago-aquatica, assembly GCA_963693085.1. NCBI lineage: Eukaryota > Viridiplantae > Streptophyta > Magnoliopsida > Alismatales > Alismataceae > Alisma > Alisma plantago-aquatica. Next base: position 1,173,336,285 of record OY856410.1, read on the forward strand.
AGAACATGACAGAATAAGCAGTTACTGACTACGCTGCCAAACAGAATCAGAATTCCAGCCAAACAGATTCAGACTGCAGTCAGACTGAAATCCAACCAGCTGACCAGAATCAGACTGCGTTGTCAAACAAAATCAGACTGCACCTTGACTGCCCCAACACCGGAATCCAGACTAACCCTGACTGATCCAGTCCAGATTCCAGAATCCCAGTCCTGTGCCAAACACAGGCTACAACTCTGAGATGCTTATTAGGATTACAGATGCCGTGCTTTTTTAGTTTTCCCCAGTTAAAACCATGGTTTCTTTCTAGCTGTAGTGTGAATTTATCTAACAACGAAGCAGCATGTATATAAGGTGTATGTAATCAAAGACGCTTTCACGCCCATAATGATCTCCTTGAATGGAAAATGTCAGATGCCTGAGGAAGGGCAGATGTCGAAATTTGGGGGACACGGAATCGTGGAGACCAATGTAAATACCGAGCGTTAGTGTGTCTAGCCACACCATCTGTGCTTCAAAAGGGAAAGTAGAATGATGGTCGAGATAGAGAAATTATAGGTGCCTAATCGATGGAGCACTTTCTACATGGGTGTCATATTCTCCAGGCCAACGTTCATGGTAGTAGGACGTGTGATGCGTGCGTTGAGCAGGATGTTGGAGCGTACAGATAACTCCTCCAGAAGGGGGCAGGAAGACAGGATGTGTTACAAGACTTCCTGCCCAGCAGACACATTATAGAGGGTAAGCGACACAAAAGATCTGATGTTGGTGGAGGCCAACGTATCCAGTGACAGAGTATTGTATGTTTGATTAAGATGAATAATTCTACGCATAACCGGCCACATACGCCGGGCCTTACCCAGACATCGGTAATGTCCACCTCCTCGTCCAACTACCTGCTGCGCCACCATGAATATTTAAAGCAATATCTGCGGCACCAATTCTACGTATTTCTACATACAAAAGCCATGCATGAAATGATTATCTCGCCACCAAATACAAATCTACCACCTCAATTTTCGATTTCCCTCTAATGATCCCTCTATTTTATTTCGAATTTCGTATACAACTGCAAATCCCCTCAATCATCCCCTTCCTTATTCATTTTCGTCCAGCTCTGAGTAAGTACTGTATGTACCATTTGTTTATGTTGAACCAGTTCCGCCCAACACTGAGTAAGTTCTGTACGTACTATTTGTTCATGTTGAACTAGTACTATTTGTTCACTTATACAATTCAACAATAAGTACAATACCTAATTATTATTCTCATATCAGTAATAAACCTAATTACGCTACTCAACAAACAATTAGTCACCCATGTGGTACATTCTCGTATATATTGCTAGGTACTGTACTTATACTTGAGTAAATGAGTTAAAATTAACAAGTGGACTATTGTACTTATGGATGTGTTTTCCGCCAAGCACTGAGTAAGTATTGTACATATCATTTGTTCATGTTGAGTACTGTACAAATATGTATTCACTTTGTGTTCTTTTACAAATACATGAGTACTGTACTTTTTATCTTTTATGTTACTAGGTATTGTACTTATGAACTAAATTTGCTAGGTACTGTACTCATGCTTGAGTAACTGAGTTAAAATTAACAAGTGGGGTACCGTACTTATGCATGCAATTTTAGAGTTGATGCTTGAGCTGGTGTGCACTGTACTTTTGAGACCATTAACAAGTGGGTACCGTACTTATTGATGTATTTTATAGTTGATTTTTGATCTGATGTGCACTATATACTTTTAAGATCATTATCAAGTGGGCACTCAACTTATATCTGTATTTTGTAAAAAAAATATATCCAGATGACAAATGTTGCTATTTGATTTCGTAGGTATTGTGCTTATGCTTTCAGATCGGTTATACATGTATGCTTGATTTTATAATTTGTTAGGTATTGTACTTATGCGTCACTAACTAAGTTGAAACTAACAAGTAGTTTGTATGATACTTATGGATTCACTTTATAACTTATTCTTGTACTGTACTTCCGCGAGAACGTAGATGTGTTGAACCTAAGTAATAAAAAATTTCGTTTTTAAAAAAAATTAGACGGCAGACAGCAGTTGGGAGAAGCTTGGGAGTCATGAACTTCTTTTCAGGTTGGCATTAATTAAAAATAAATGAGTGAAATCTTTTTGCAGATTACCAAGGAACCGGGTGGGTAGCCGAGTGGGGCTGCCCGGTGTGGGTAGCGTTACTCATTAAGATAACATGGGGCCATTTCAAGCACCATGGTGTGCACACCTTTGGAAAAAGCAAAGCAGTAAGGATGTACATGGCAAACATGTCAAACATGATCTTGAACTCGCCCAGCCTAAGGGCTCAAAAGGAACTCAGTGCCTCGTCCACCCGTTAGATGTACTTGGCAGCCTCTGTTTCTCAGATGGGGTCGGCGTCCATAGTTGACCACAACGACTCGGAAGTGTCAAATACCAAACTCCCTGTGGCCAAAGCCAGCAGATTCCTCCATCGGCGGCAAAGGATGGCCATCCTTGCAGCATCTTTGGCTGACAAATGGGGAGAAAATGTCTATAAGCAATTCGTCTGGCAGCTCGTTAATCGGGTCCTTGTCATCCTCTAGTGGGTTGGACAGCAAGGTATATGAAGCCAGATCAAAGAAATCAGACAAGGAAAAGGTTGGATCTTCGTCCTCAAAGGCATTATTTCCAGTATCAATGATCTCTGAAGCCTGAGGTGGTCATGTCATCGCATGTCTGTTGCCGGAATATAGTAGACCGTCGTGGCAGTGGAGGGGGCTGGCTGTGATGATGACGATGAAACAAGTCGATAGGAGACCTATATTACTCCGGATTTTTGCTGTGAGAGGGAATGGATATCATAATATGGTGGATGTCGCAAGCTAAGGCCCCGTACATGGAGAGGGAATTCAGTCTAAATGTTCGCGGATGTAGTCAGAATCTAATATTTACCTTGTTTAACTCGTACACACAGTTCCTATAGTGCTCCTTTTTATACCATTATTTTGGGAAAATACCAAACTCACATGTAACACAAAGCATCTTTCTAGCCGAGTTTGGAAAATTAAAAGTTTTAATTTCTTGGGCTCCAAGAATTGAAAGAAAAGGATGAAAAAGAGATGAAAAGACCAGGGAAAGGGATAAAGGGTGGATAAGAGAGGGAAGAGAGAGTTATAGAAAATCATTTGTCATAAATGATATCTATCTTCTAGCAAAGAGACATAAGTGACAAAAAGAGTTACACATTATTTATTTTCGGTCAAAGTAAGAGAAAGGACAGTCATATAAAAAAAATTTAAAATCGATAATATTATAAGGAATTGGACACAATTTTTCAATCAAACAATGGTAAACGATGCTATATTTATACATTTGTATGATAAATTTTACTTATTATAATATAACTTTTAACACCGTAATCATTTAGCAAGATAATTGTACTGCAAGTGTTCTGCAATTTAATAGAATATATTTTCTTTGTGATGTAAGGACTTTATTATATAGTTATTAGTCTACGATATCCTTAAACAAAATAATTCTTAAAGCTTCGGTTTAGTTATAGTACAATTAATTTTTCCTGTGAGACATAGCATTATTTTATTCTAAGAAGTAACGAAGAAATTTTATCAAGATGAAATAAATGTGTGAATTATATGTTCAAATAAAATATTATGTATATTTTTTGTAAATGTGTATTGACAAGTAAGGAATTTGAATTTTAAATTAGATATTGCATGTATGTGACATTTGGCATTAAAATAATACGCAAATAGTCTAACTCCACTTTTCTTTACGGGTTGTGTCCATCTACTCTCCCGCGTCTCTACTCATTTCATACTCTCTCCAGCTCTATCTACGATTTATGTCCACTATTACTTTACTAATATCTTTTTTCATCCAAATCCATTATTCTCATTTCATTTCTCTCTCCATGTCTATCAAATACTCTAATCAACATTACATGTGTCAAACATTATATATACTAATCCCTCCATCATGAAAATACAAATAAATAGTTAATTCTTCAACCAGAGAACTAATTAATCACACAGAGGCTGGTTGTACTACAGCAGAAACAATTTCGAACAATATAACTGGGGTGATTTGAACCCCATACCATTTGTGAGGGGCCTCGTGCTGTGACAACCTGAGCTACTGCTCGGCTGCAAACAAATGCACCATTGGAATTCTTCAATGAGTATTTTTTGAAGAACCATATAATATCATTCCTATATCATTGAGTTTAGTATTTGAGCCATATATTTCTATTGACATCATATACAACATTTTCTTAGTTTATAATCACTAGGGTTATCATCTCAAAACCAACAGTTGTGCTACTTGTGATAAGATACTCACAATTTAATACATATGTTTTTAAGTTGTAGCAATACAACGTAAAGGTGCAAAAATACAAATAGATTGATAAAATGCAACTACTTCAAAAAAAAAATTGATCTGTTTCATTCAATTAATTTTCATTTACTTCAAAATATACTATCGTGATAAACATCATAACACATTTGAAACTTGACTTGCTAAACATAGAAACCCTAAACCAATAAGTTGTATGATTTCATACATAGTTTATGAAGATGGAAGACATACCTCGGGAACCTACAATGATCAATTAGAGGAAAACCTCACCCTAACATGAACCTATGATGAACCTATGTTATATGCCACCACAATCATTTATGTGATGGCCTTATTACTCTTCAAATAATTAAATGAATAGATATGACTTAATATAGAGGGAAATCATATGTTATATTCTTACTTAGTACATCTTTTAATTTAATTGGATTATATCAAGGGTTAAGTTAAACAATGATTAGATCATTCACTTTGAAATAAAGTAATTATGAACATGAATGTTTTGCATATTTAATGCAAACCATGATATATTACATACTTATGCACTTACGATATACATATACTAATGCTTAATATATAATCATGAGACTCATGTAGAGATAAGTGATTGTTGAAGCATTAATTGGGTCTTCAACTTATGTCTTTTTACCCTTTATTCACATCAATATATTCATAATGCGTTATGTATCCCAAAACATTTGCATTAATTATTACACTAACTTATGGATGTTTTTTTGCATGTTTTAAAGGTAGACAATCACTACTTGATGAATGGGGGATTAGGAGGTATTCAAAGGCTTCCCTAGAATTGTAAGAATCCAAAAGCGATGCTAAGATCACCCCCAACCTAGACCAAAAAATTAAGGAAGGAGTTCAAGCAAAAAACTCCATGATTGACCAAGTTTTTAATCAAAGTGCAAGATATAGCCCCCAAAAGGGTCGTTCTACCCATAGAAGGGCCATGATCAAGAAAGCATCCTCCTCGAAAACCCTCATAAAAACATACCCATTCGCAATAGTGATTCTACTTAGGAAGATAGTTTCACCAAACCTCTAGAACAACCACTCTACACAAAGAATCACCTTGGTAACTCCACCAACCAACCAAAATTTCCATGTTTCACAAACCCATTGCAATAATGATCATTATATAACTATATTAGACATTCTACCTACCCTAGAGCATACTCACCGAATTCCCCCAATTTTAAACTCATTTTTCCACCATGGTCATTCTTCCACAATGACCATTTTGCCTCCTTGGAAGAAGTAGGTGCATAATGATGATTCTAACCTACATTATTGCTTCCCTACAACTATTTGACCAAATTATGCCCCACCCACACTAACCTTATCCAACCTAGTTCCCTATATAATCATTAGTGGTGGCTAGTGGTCAAGTAGGGTTGTTGTCTCTCCACATTTACTTCTCTTTGGCCACCACTATTCACTCCCTCACATACTCCCTTGTCAACCACCAAAAACCCTACTTTTTGTGATTCTTCCCATTCCCATTCCACTTTCATAACTATTGAACTTGATGGAGGGAGGATCCCTTTCTTTCTACCAATGGAGCTAAAGATTGAAGCCACTCCATCTGCATGCATGTCTTTTCTCTCATCTTCTTGCCTTACTCTGGTTCTTCCTTGTATTATGAGTAGATAACACCCCTTTTTGAGATGTTTGAGGGTGATATGCTACTATGATACCATGTTGGGAAAATATTCATGTATAACACTTCAAATTTGATTGTGTATGCTATGCTATCCTTGTACTCTCTTATAACTGATTATTTGCTTATTCATGTATGATACCACCTATAGTATAGGGAAAAGAAGTATTTTCGGGCTAGGAAGGGAAAAACTTCTAACTCCACTTGTAGGTCCTTATATAATTTTACCCTCTTCGCTTCTATACCTTCATTTCACTAATCGTGTGGGGGGGAGATCTAAGTGTCTAAGTGTGGATCTCCACTCTCCCTTGGTAAAGATTGTGCCTAAAGGTTGGACAAGGGATGATAAGATGTTAAATACCCTCTTCCTATTCTTTATACCACTATGAAACCAAGTGTACGGGGAAATCCATTGTTAGAAGTGTCTACCAGGGTGATGTTGATCTAGGTCTACCTATCCCCTAGTCAATTGAGCCTCGTAAGGACGGATAGGAGGTGATGGGGACTAGTTCCCTATTCACACCCTATGCCACCCATGGCCAATTAGTAGGATGGAATTTTGAATCTTAATAACCCCTTATTGTTTGGTTTCAAATAATAATTGTTTGATGTGTTTCATGAATATGGCCTCTTGATTGGTTTCTATTTACATACCCCCAAATGGCCCATGCCTCTGATCAGTTTTCTTAAACCCTAATTTCCTTAGTTTCCTAGTAGTGTATCTTACATTCTAGTGTGCTTAGGTCAAATTGTTTAGTTAATGGTATATTGATCTTGTTAGATATTTATAGAATTAATTGTAGTTACTTTAGTTGGTTGCTTGGTTAGCTGCTTAACTTAGTCTTACTTTTATTATCTTAGTCAATTTACTTTCTTAGTTGATATTTCTAATTCCTCTTGCTAGTCTAGTGTAGTTGGTTATTCTCTCCTTGTTTTGTAGTGATGATTGCTTCTCGAATTAGTTTTGTAAGCCTTATTTCTAGAATTAATATATATTTCCATCTAGTTTTTCTCATTGTTGGCATTGCAGTGTAATTAGCCAAAACCTACTATTAAACCATTAAAACCCTAACCCTCAACACTTGAATTTCAAAGAACCATCCTTTTTTTATTCCATCTCAGGTTCACGTAGATCGATCCTGACTTGCCACCAGTCCTATACTACACACTCAAATTGATCTCTTGTAGTTCATGTTATTGAGTTTCTATCTATATCAGGTCTCAAAAATAGAAATATAGCTAGTGTGTCATTATTGCATCTATCTTTATTGTGTCATTTCCAGGGAATAGTGTTTTAAACACAACTACTTGTTTCTTTTTACTTCTCTAATTTCCTCACCAATTCAATTCTTTAATATTTATACTTGTTTTTCATTACTATTTTCTATCTTGTCTTAGTGAATTTTGGCATTGTAGGTGATATTGCATGTTTGGTCACTAATCTCTATCCTCTGATACTTTTTTTGGGGGATCCTGGGAGAGGTACAAAGAGGTGAGGGAACTATCACAATAATCTAAAGAGAGAACAATAGATGGCTTAATATCAAGGAGGATCCCCACCTAAATGCAATTCCAAGGGACCACTAGCACAAAACGGGAACCATGAGGAGTAGTTGGTTTCTCCCTTGCCTTACAAATAGATACATGATTACTTTATAATAGAAAATTAAACTTTATCTATTTGTATTGGAGTGGATCAAATGTCAAGACAATGTTCTTTATCCCACCATCTTTTGTGGGTAATCTTTCAACCTTCTATGGGTTGGATAATGAGAGACTATACAAGCATGTAGATGCCTTTCTTGAGACTTGAGGTAGAAGATGATGATGTTATTTCCAATGTTTATCATAAATCTTGCTTTAGCAAATGGTCTCCCAACTTTTTGCAAATGGTTTCCCAAACCGTTTGGGAGCAAACGGTTTCAAACCGTTTGAATGCAAACGGTTTCAACCAAGAACGCATGGAAGCAAATGGTCCAAGACCATTTGGATGCGTTGACCAGGCGTTGACTGTTTGGAGGTCTGTTGTAAACAATATGGACTAATCACCCACCAAAAATCATTAAGTAATTCCAAGTAAATCACCAATTGAAGGCACATCAATCAACGAAATCCTAATCGGGTTAGTTGCTGATTTCAATAATACAATCATGTTGAAGTTTGGGTTGAGTGGCCCAAACGGTTTCAAAACCATTTGGGAATCACCCAAACAGTCTCAAGACCGTTTGGAGGTCTAGGGTTAAGTAGGGTTGACCAATTGAGGGTCCAATGATAACAAGTTGATAAACAATTAAGTGCTGGTTTGGTGACCAAATCTAGGGTTCGACCCTTAAGAGAATGACTTGGTTTTTGATGAAATAATGGGAAAACGGTCTCAAGACCGTTTGGAGGATATCCAAACGATTCCAAGACCGTTTGGGGGTCACCCAAGACTGTTTGGAGGTCTACGATTGACTATGGTCAAGTGGTTGGAAATCTAAGGATAGCAAGTTGAAGTATAATTGATTAGTGACCTAATGATCTAATCAATGAGCCAAACCTTAATAGGTTGAGTTATATTTTGGTGTTGACTTGAGAAAATGGTCTCAAGACCGTTTGGAGGACATCCAAACGATACCAAGACCGTTTGGGGTCAGGTCATGACCAAATTGAATGATGGTTCAATGGTTTCAATGTCAATTAGACTCATGTTGATACATGTTGAAGGGTGATCGATTCTAAACCCTAATTCAATTGATCCAAGCCCTTATTGGTGATAAGTTGAGGGTCAATTGAGGGTCAAATCAGTTGAGGGTTTACCTAATTGACTCAATTGATAAGTGGATAACAACTGCATGAACGATTGAGGGGTTCAAAATTGAAAATCCTAACTCAATTGGAATGGTTGAGACTCTTTTTGGTCCATGCGGTTTTGAGATGGTTTGGACCAAACGGTCTAAAGACCGTTTGGGTCCAAACGGTCTCAAGACCGTTTGAGTCCAAATTGTCTCAAGACCGTTTGGGACCAAACGATCCCAAACTGTTTGGTGCTCATGCGGTTTCAAGAATGGTTGTGTCCATGCGGTTTCAAAGTCAACTTGGCCAAACAGTCTTCATGACCAAACAGTCTTCATGACCAAACGGTTTTGAGTGTGCACTTTATCAAATGGTTTCAAAGTCAACAAAACCAAAAGGTCAACACCACCAAACGGTTTCAAGTTTTGTTCAAGACGGTTTGGGCGGTTAGTGTGCAAGACCGTTTGAGGTCTAAAAAGGTCAAGATCGTTTGATGCCTCAGTGGTCAAGATGGTTTAGTAGTTGATTAACCTAAACCTTATAAATTCCTAAAGTGATTAAGGGACCAAGTAATTAGGGGATTAATGCATGTTATGATCGATGGTGAACATTACAAAAGTACCCTTGATGGGATAGAGTAACCTATACCCTTTGATCAAGTGAATCTCAAGACCGTTTGGGACCAAACGATCCCAAACCATTTGGTGCTCATGCGGTTTCAAGAATGGTTATGTCCATGCGATTTCAAAGTCAACTTGGCCAAACAATCTTCATGAACAAACGATCTTCATGACCAAACGATTTTGAGTATGCACTTTATCAAATGGTTTCAAAGTCATCAAAACCAAATGGTCAACACCACCAAATGGTTTCAAGGTTTGTTCAAGACTCTTTGGTGGGTTAGTGTGCAAGACCGTTTGAGGTCTAAAAAGGTCAAGATCGTTTTATGCCTCAGTGGTCAAGATGGTTTAGTAGTTGATTAACCTAAACCTTATACATACCTAAAGTGATTAAGGGACCAAGTAATTAGTGGATTAATGCATGTTATGATCAATGGTGAACATTACAAAAGTACCCTTGATGGGATAGAGTAACCTATACCCTTTGATCAAGTGAATCTTAATGACCACAACAGTAATGACACAACCCATGATGTTAGTGTTGATTTGGTTCAACCTAATAAAGAGTGATGTAAACATCATCTAATAGTAAGAGGAGAGAGAAGACTCCTCATATAAATGAGAATCAAGTAACAAGCTTCCAATATGTATAAATGTACCTAATTAGGGTATGATCCTTTATAGTGAGATCATGGAAACACTAATTATGATGGATAATGAGTCTTAACCTAATTTGAGGGCATTAATGGAAGTAATACTCATACATAATGTTGGTATGATCTTAATTCACTGTAACGTGAATAGTAAACCCTAATCTAGGGTAATGTTATGTAATGTGAATAGTAAACCCTAATTTAGGGAAATGTGATGGTATGAATAGTAAATCCTAATTCTAGGTTATGCTTTTAAGCATGAAACTCTATGATTGAAGTATGAAATAAGGAATCACTATTCCTAATTAAGATAAAGGGGTTGAATAACCCTAATTGAATTGAATAGGGAAAACCTAACCCTATTAAGGGCATAGTGGTACAACCCTTGAATTGAAAGGTTATCTTTGTTTTGCAATATGCTGATATAAAGATAAATTGCTTATTATCAAATGTGTTAATTATGCGGACTTTTATGAAATGGTGAACATAGTCAGGTAAGGGCTATGATGTTATATTTATTAAAGAACTTTATAAGCTTTGAAAGTAATGATATGCTATGTTGCCTAGTGAAAGATAGCATATGAGATTGAAAGGCTGAGATAGCCATGAGAAATATCTGCATTGTTACAATCAAGGTCATGCTGTTAAATGACTTGATAATAATATGTTACTTGGTAACAAGTGTTATGATGATCTAAGGGTTTGAACACCCATGTTCCTGAATCATAATGATGAGATGGTTAGGGATTGACTTCCCAATGATGACTGGATGTGAAATGAACTTGATACAATTAGTACTCTTTCTTTATAGCAATTGTTTTAATGGTTTATGTTTAAAAACATGCCTGATCCTAAATGAATGCCATAATGTACTTAAATAATCAAGTATAATGATATCATGTAGAGCCCTGACCATAGATCCATCATTGTCAGAAGTTAAATGATGGTGAAACAGGTTTTCCTAAGGGAACTCCTAGAGAGCATACTTTTGACTATGTGGGGGTTATGGACGCGAATATCCTTACGTCCTAATGTAGGATTTGATGTGAGATGTACCTTTAATCTCTCAATCCTTCATTATATGTTTATGCCGGGATGATGTATCACTAATCTCCCGATGATGTTGTTAACATTGCATCGATGTGAGATAAACAAGAAATTCCTCGATGGCGAAGAGAGTACAAAACGCCACTGTAACTCTAATAGAGAAGTTGCCAGAATACCCTGGAAAGCTATTATGGCAGGGACATAAGATTTCCTACATGTTGTTCCTCATACTGACTGATGAAGATGAGGTCATAGGAATCCGACTCTTCTGATGACCTATATATGGTCACGATTGCGATTTCATAATGGTCGGTTGGAGTATGAGAGGTGTAACTCATCTCCTCACGGCATAAATATGTTTGAAAAACATAATCAGCCATGTAGCTTAACTGCTTAGGTTGAACTACGAGAAACAATGATTGATGATACATTGTTTATAGTGCTCTAGTTAAATAACTAGTATACATGTTGTTCATATTCCTTAATGTTATATATATTGTCATTCAATTAGGTTATAATTGAAATGATTGCTTAAAAGAGGGTTGCTTCACTTAGTTTACACAATGTTAAACCTGTTGTTGAATGTTTGTAGTTCTACTGCTTATTGTTATTCCTTTATTGCAATAACAATGCCTCTGGTGGAGAGTTATAACTCTCACTGGGACAATTATTTAATGGTCTCACCCCCGTGGGATTCGAATTTTTAGGTAGACACCGAGGACGAAGGAACCCATCAGTGGGTGAGTAACAACAGCAGCAACATCAACATCAGGGATAGCAGTGATCCTCAGGTGGAGACACTGTCTGTCAAGTCTTGTAGATAGATTGTCCTATGTGTCGTCTCTATACTCTCAGGTCCTAGGAGTCAGTAGATGTTTAAAAGTAGATCTGAGATTTTGGCTTAATGCCACGAGATTTTTTTATCTTTCCTTGTACAACTAATAAGGTAGCTGATGTTTGTAATGCTCGAGATGTGATATTACAGAGATGTAATGATGGATCAGTCTGTAAGCAACTTATCATGTTTCCTTATGAAAGAGTCTTATCATTTATAGATCTCTTTACAAAAAGTTTTAATTTTTAGTGATTTTTAATAATTCCGCTGCTAGTTAATCGCTTCCGCATTCGTTGATCTTGTTTTCTGAGAAGTTTCATCACAATTTAGTGGTATCAGAGCTCTAGGTTCGTTGAGTCTACAAAGACATATGACTTAGAATGTTGAGTTTGTTCTAGTGTCTTCCAATATATCTGATAGTGTCTTCTGCTCCTCAGGAGAAGAAGATAAAACTAAATATGTCTGGACCACACGAAGAACACATCGCAGAGAGTAGTGCTACTGCACCCATAAGAGGTGCAAAAGACCCAGATAGAGAAGAACCTGTGCCTGAACCACCCCAGTTCAATCCAACTGACATGCATGGGGAACCCAGTCGTCCAAGCCATGTTTGGGTAGTTTATGACTTCCATGACACACATCACTGATAGGATGCCTATACATGCACCTAGGGCACCTATCCATTCTGAAGGACAAGGAATCAACAACACGTTTGAATGACTTTGCCGAGTTGGAGCCACATAGTATGCTGGAACAGCTGACCCAGTAGATGCTGACTTGTGGTTAACTGAACTAGAGAAGGCCTTTAGAATCCTGAACATCCCAGAAGTTGAGAAGGCTAAACATGATGAATATCTCCTCAAGGAGAGTGCTGGTCACTGGTGGACCATGGAAGAACAGAAAAGGCCAGGTGTAGAGGTTGCATGGGAAGTTTTCTGACGGGAATTTATCAATAGATATTTCCCTAAGATGTTTCTGGACGAGAAAATCTCTCAGTTTGAGAGGTTAAGACAAGGTCCAATGAACATTAGCGAGTACGAGGCTATGTTCATGGAGCTTTTGCAGTTTTGTCCGCACATGGCGACCACAGATGAAGAAAGGATTAGGCATTTTGAGAAAGGATTAAACATTGAATTGACTACTCCTGTATCTGGCCTAGAAAATAGAGAAAGGTTTGCTACCTTCGTGGAGTCTATCAGAAGGGTAGAAAGGTCTATGGCAGAGAAGAAACAAACCCAGAACAAGAGGATGTATCCCCAGTTCCAAGTATCTTCATCTAAAGGTTTCAAGAAACCTAGGTTTTTTGTGCCTACACCACCACCTAGATTCAGTACCCAGACGCAGTGGACGTCGAATAGGGGTAGAGGATGAAGCCTACCAATAGAAGGAGCTCAAAGTTCAACATCTATGTCGGTTACAGGACCACCCAGACCACAACAACTGAACAGAAGTTGTTATATATGTGGAAAGATGGGACATCTGATGAAAGATTGAAGAGCCAGAGAAGTGAGTGTGACTCAACCCCAGAGGCAAAGTCAGCAAGGATCTCAAAGGAGACAGTTTCCAAGAGGATCTAGAGGACATGGACAAGCGTCCCAAGCTGGATCATTGACACCTAGTCAATGAGCACCGAATCAACCACATGCAACAACAAGGTTTTATGCGATGAATCCACCTGATGTAGTGATCAACGCTCGGGTTGTGGCAGGTCAGATGGAGTTTTTATATTTTGATATGTCTACATCTTGCATTGTATCTGTTTTAATTGATCCGGGTGCTACACACTCCTTTATCACTCAAAGAGTGATTCTTGACTGCAATCTGACTATAAGTCACAGAGCAGATAGTTTATAGTTAGAAACTTTGTTGATGGGATCTGCTGTGTTGCAGGAGGTATGTTCTCCCTACATCCTCTTCTTTTATGAACATCACATTCAAGTGTATCTTATACCACTTGTGATGCATGGATTTGATATAATCCTTGGGATGGATACCTTAGAAAGGTATAAGGTTGTCTTGGATTGTGACTCCAAGTAGGCTGTGTTTGCTGATGAAAGTGACAAATGGATCTTTCAAGGAGAGATAAAGATTCTACCCACTTATCTTGTGTCAGCTATGGTTGCTGAGAAGCTGATGAGGCAAGGATGTTATGCATTCTTAGCCCATGTGGTAGATACTACCATGGATAGTCCTAACCCTGCCGAAGTTCCTGTAGTCAGGGAATTTGAAGATGTATTTCCTGAAGAACTCCCGGGTGTACCGCCGCCTCGAGAGATTGATTTTGAGATCAATTTAATTCCAGACACGCAACCTATAGCACAAACACCATATAGGATGGAGCCTGCTGAAATGGCAGAACTCAAGAAACAACTGCAAGAGTTTCTTGAGAAGGGTTTCATCCAACCAAGTACTTCACCCTGGGATGCTCCGATCCCCTTTGTTAAAAAGAAAGACAGATCAATGCGGTTGTGCATTTATTACAGACAATTAAATAAAGTAACAATAAAGAATAAGTATCCTCTGTCGAGGATTGATGATCTCTTTGATTAGTTGCGTGGTGCAACTATCTTCTCAAAAATAGATTTGAGATCGAGATATCACCAACTACGTATTAAGGATAGTGACATACCCAAGTCTGCCTTTAGGATGAGGTATGGTCACTATGAGTTCACAGTTATGTCGTTTGGACTAACAAATGTACCAACTGCATTTATGGAACTCATGAATAGAATCTTCCGACATTTTCTCAATCAATGTGTTGTTGTCTTTATAGATGACATCCTGATCTATAGTAGAGATGCTCAGCAACATGAACAACATCTTCGTCAGGCTCTAACTTTGATAAGAGAGCATAATTTATATGCTAAGTTTAGAAAGTGTGAGTTCTGGTTGCCAGAAGTATCTTTCCTTGGACACGTAATATCTGTTCCGGGTATTCGTGTTGACCCTAAAAAGGTAGAATCTATTCTGCAATGGGAGCAGTCGAAGACACCGACAGAAATCTGTAGTTTCTTAGGGTTGTATGGCTATTATTGGAGGTTCATTAAGAACTTCAGTTCTATAGCCTTACCCTTAACTAAGTTGACCAGGAAGGATGTTCCTTTTATTTGGAGTGATAAGTGTCAACAATCTTTTCAGTTGTTGAAGGAGAGGTTGACAAGTGCACCTGTACTTGTGTTACCTGAACAAGGAAAAGGATATATAGTTTTCTGTGATGCTTCTAACAATGGACTAGGATGTGTGTTGATGCAGGATAAACAAGTGATTTCTTTTGGTTCTCGACAGCTTAAGAAACACGAGGAGAATTATCCGACACACGATCTAGAACTAGCTGTTGTAGTTCATGCCTTGAAGATCTGGAGACATTATCTTTATGGAGAGACATTCCAGATTTTCACAGACCATAAGAACCTTAAGTATATCTTTTCTCAGCATGAGCTTAATATGAGGCAACACTGCTGGATGGAGTTAATCAAGGACTATGATTGTATAATTGATTACCATCCAGGGACAGCCAATGTGGTTGCTAATGCTTTGAGTAGGAAATCAGCAACACCAGCCTTAGATAGAGCACACCTGAATTCCTTGGTATGCTCTAGGAGAGATATGTTTATCTCCTTAAGGCAAGACAATGTACAGTTAAAAGTATCATTATTAGCCGGGTTGTTAGCTGAGATGCATATAAAACCTACTCTAAGAGAGCAGATCAAGGAGGCACAACAAGTTCATGTTGCAGTTCAAAAGATCAGATTGGAGTATGGTAATGAGAAAGGAGATGGTTTCCATGACTCAGATGACCAAGTAGCCTGTTATCATGGAAGGATGATAGTGCCTGATGTGGATAACTTGAGAAAGTTAGTCCTGGAAGAAGCTCATTATTTGATGTATGCCATGCATCCAGGAAGCACCAAGATGTATCAAAACTTGAAAGATATGTATTGGTGGCCTGGTTTGAAGAAAGACGTTGCTGAGTTTGTTATGCGGTGTCCTGTGTGTTAGCAAGTTAAAGTTGAATACCAGAAGCCTGCAGGAACAATGCAACCTTTACCCATACCACAATGGAAGTGGGATCATGTAACCATGGATCCCACTTCCATTGTGGTTGGTCTACCCAGGACAACCACAGGTTATGATTCCATATGGGTAATAGTTGATAGGTTGACAAAGAAAACACATTGCTTGCCTGTCAAAACAACCTATTCTGCTGAGAAGTTGGAACAATTATATGGTGATAAGATAGTGCGACTGCAGGGAGTCCAAGTTACCACTGTTTCTGACTGAGTTCCCCCGTTTAAGAGTCATTTTTGGGAGTGACTTCATAAAGCCTGAGGCAAACAGTTATGGTTTAGTACAGCCTTTCATCCTCAGACTGATGGACAGTCAGAAAGGACTATACTGACCTTGGAAGACTTGATTAGAGCATGTGTTCTTCAGTTTACAGGGAGTTGGGATCTGCACCTAAGCTTGATAGAGTTTGCCTACAACAATAGCTATCAACATATCATTGATATGGCACCTTATGAAGCTTTGTATGGTAGACGTTGTAGATCACCCCTATGTTGGTATAAAACTGGTGAATATCAACTTTTAGGTCCTGATCTTGTGCAGCAGACTTCCGAAAAGATTAAAGTAATACAACAAAAGTTAAAGATTGCACAAGATAGGCAGAAATCTTATGTTGATAAGCATCATACACCCTTAGAATTCCAGGTTGGAGACAGAGTGTACCTCAAAGTCTCACCTTGGAAAGGAATTCTAAGATTTGGAAGGAAAGGAAAGTTAGCTCCTAGGTTTATGGGGCCTTATCCAATCATTGAACAAATTGGAAGAGTAGCTTATAAGCTAGAGTTACAACCAGATTTACAAAAGTTACACTATGTGTTCCACATTTACATGCTAAGGAAATGTCATCCTGATACAGAATCAGTTCTGCAACCTATGGAAGCAGAACTGAATGATGATGTGTCTTATGAGGAAGGACCTATGTCAATCCTTGATAAAAGAATTAAAAAGCTGAGAAAGAAAGATATAAGTCTTGTGAAAGTCCTCTGGAACCATCATGGTGTTGAATAAGCCACATGCGAACTAGAGGAAGTGATGAGAAGGAAATACCCTGCTCTTTTCTCTTAATATGTTTTGTTGATTTTGGGGACAAAATCCTTGTAAGGGGTGGATAATTTGTAACATCCTTGACCTGGGTTATGAACTAATCCTAGGTGTTTTTCTTAAATATGTGATTAGATGCTTGTGGTTATCTTGTGTTATGTAATTAAAGCTTCTGAGGAACATATATTTCCATTTCAGTGCTTTTTGAACAATGTTGCAATATTGTTTTGTTAATTTTGGACTAATGTGCAAATTACCCAATTATAGGGGTTAACTTGAAAATTGCACATGTTGAAATGTTCCTCTGAGGATAATACATCATAAGAATGCATATGATATGGTGGTATGATTTCCATAAGCTTGAGCACCAAGATATAGCTTGTAGAGCAATCCTTATGCTTTAAAACCTAGTTTTGGTGTAAAATGCAATTTACCAAAAACCTAGGGTGCAACATGTAAAATATACAATTTAGAGTATATTTCATGACTCTTTGCATCAATTAGAGTAAATAAAATGAGGAGGGTGCCTCATTTGAATGATCAAGTAAGAAAGATAACCTTAATATTTAAATAACCAAGTTTCAAACAAAATGCCCTTTCATATATATAGCTTATTAAGATATATGGTTTCTTTTCCTTTAACCTTGGATAAGAGAGAGGTTTTGCATGTCAAAAGGAGGAAGAAACTTGGCCAAGGGTGGATTGAGCATGAGTGGATGGGTTTAAGAAACCAAAGAAATAACTATCTTTTCTTTTCCTTGATAATACCCAAAAATATATAAGCACCTTTTTTCCACAAAGCAAGGGAACATTTCCCTTAGTTTCTTTTCTCATCTTCTTGCTTTGGCCGACTAAGGAGAAGCTCAGGAGCAGAGGAGGACGACCAAGCTGGTTTGGGTAAGCTTTGATCATCACCTTTCTCGAATTCTTGGAGGAAACCCTAATACAAGGTTGGTTTGTTAGTTTTTATTACACAACTCTTCTTTCTAGCCATCTTCTCCATCCAAATCTTGAAGAAAGGACCTTGGACAACCTTTGGAGCTTAAGCCACCATTAAATATATGAAGCTTGGAGCTCTGCATCAGTCCTAGTGGCTGGTTTTATAACTCTAACCCTTAAGTTTTGTTAATGCATCTTCTTCTCCTAGAATCGTTGCTTGTTCTTATCCTTTAGACACCTTTGTGTGTTCTTGCTAGAAATTCCGTGAAGAACAGTCCCTGTTCATGAGGTAGATGATGATGATGTTATTTCCAATGTTTATCCTAAATCTTGCTTTAGAAAACAGTCTCCCAACTTTTGCAAATGATTTCCCAAACCGTTTGGGAGCAAACGGTTTCAAACTGTTTGAATGCAAACAGTTTCAACCAGGGACGCATGGAAGCAAACGGTCCAAGACCGTTTGGATGCTTTGACCAGGCGTTGACCATTTGGAGGTCTGTTGTAAACAATATGGACTAATCACCCACCAAAAATCATCAAGTAATTCCAAGTAAATCTCCAATTGAAGGCACATCAATCACTTAAACCCTAATCGGGTTAGTTGCTGATTTCAATAATACAATCATGTTGAAGTTTGGGTCAAGTGGCCCAAACGGTTTCCAAACCAATTGGGAATCACCCAAACGGTCTCAAGACCGTTTGGTGATCACTCAAGACCGTTTGGAGGTCTAGGGTTAAGTAGGGTTTACCAATTGAGGGTCCAATGATAACAAGTTGATAAACAATTAAGTGTTGGTTTGGTGACCAAATGTAGGGTTCAACCCTTAAGAGAATGACTTGGTTTTTGATGAAATAATGGGAAAACGGTTGCAAGACTGTTTGGAGGATATCCAAACGATCCCAAGACCATTTGGGGGGTCACCCAACACCGTTTGGAGGTCTAGGTTTGACTATGGTCAAGTGGTTGAAAATCTAAGGATAGCAAGTTGAAGTATAATTGATTAGTGACCTAATGATCAAATCAATGAGCCAAACCTTAATAGGTTCAGTTAGATTTTGATGTTGACTTGAGAAAACGGTCTCAAGATAGTTTGGGGGACATCCAAATGATCCCAAGACCGTTTGCATTCAGTTCATGACTAAATTGAATGATGGTTCAATGGTTTCAATGTCAATTAGACTCATGTTGATACATGTTGAAGAGTGATCGATTCTAAACCCTAATGCAATTGATTTAAGCCCTAATTGGTAATAAATTGAGGGTCAAATCAGTTGAGGGTTGACCTAATTGACTCAATTGATAAGTGGCTAACAAGTGCATGAACGATTGAGGGGTTCAACATTGGATATCCTAACTCAATTGGAATGGTTGAGACACTTTTTGGTCCATGCGGTTTTGAGATGGTTTGGACCAAACGGTCTCAAGACCGTTTGGGTACAAATGGTCTCAAGACCATTTGAGTCAAAACAGTCTCAAGAACATTTGGGACCAAATGGTCTCAAGACCGTTTGGGACCAAACGATCCCAAACCGTTTCATGCTCATGCGGTTTCAAGAATGGTTGTGCCCATGCGGTTTCAAAGTCAACTTGGCCAAACGGTCTTCATGACCAAACGGTCTTCATGACCAAACGGTTTTGAGTGTGCACTTTATCAAACGGTTTCAAAGTCAACAAAACCAAACGGTCAACACCACCAAACGGTTTCAAGGTTTGTTCAAGACCGTTTGGGGGGTCAGTGTGCAAGACCGTTTGAGGTCTAAAAAGGTCAAGATCGTTTGATGCCTCAGTGGTCAAGATGGTTTAGTAGTTTATTAACCTAAACCTTATCAATACCTAAAGTGATTAAGGGACCAAGTAATTAGTGGATTAATGCATGTTATGATCAATGGTGAACATTACAAAAGTACCCCTGATGGGATAGAGTAACATATACCCTTTGATCAAGTGAATCTCAAGACCATTTGGGACCAAACGATCCCAAACCGTTTGGTGCTCATGCGGTTTCAAGAATGGTTGTGCCCATGCGGTTTCAAAGTCAACTTGGCCAAACGGTCTTCATGACCAAACGGTTTTGAGTGTGCACTTTATCAAACAGTTTCAAAGTCAACAAAACGAAACGGTCAATACCACCAAACGGTTTCAAGGTTTGTTCAAGACCGTTTGGGGGGGTCAGTGTGCAAGACCGTTTGAGGTCTAAAAAGGTCAAGATCGTTTGATGCTTCAGTGGTCAAGATGGTTTAGTAGTTTATTAACCTAAACCTTATCAATACCTAAAGTGATTAAGGGACCAAGTAATTAGTGGATTAATGCATGTTATGATCAATGGTGAACATTACAAAAGTACCCCTGATGGGATAGAGTAACCTATACCCTTTGATCAAGTGAATCTCAAGACCGTTTGGGACCAAACGATCCCAAACCGTTTGGTGCTCATGCGGATTCAAGAATGGTTGTGTCCATGCGGTTTCAAAGTCAACTTGGCCAAACGGTCTTCATGACCAAACAGTCTTCATGACCAAATGGTTTTGAGTGTGCACTTTATCAAACGGTTTCAAAGTCAACAAAACCAAACGGTCAACACCACCAAATGGTTTCAAGGTTTGTTCAAGACCGTTTGGGGGGTTAGTGTGCAACACTGTTTGAGGTCTAAAAAGGTCAAGATCGTTTGATGCCTCAGTGGTCAAGATGGTTTAGTAGTTGATTAACCTAAACCTTATAAATACCTAAAGTGATTAAGGGACCATGTAATTAGTGGATTAATGCATGTTATGATCAATGGTGAACATTATAAAAGTACCCTTGATGGGATAGAGTAACCTATACCCTTTGATCAAGTGAATCTTAATGACCACAATAGTAATAACACAACCCATGATGTCAGTGTTGAATTGATTTAACCTAATCAAGAGTGATGTAAATATCATCTAATAGTAAGAGGAGAAAGAAGACTCCTCATATAAATGAGAATCAAGTAACAAGCTTCCAATATGTATGAATGTACCTAATTAGGGTGTGATCCTTTATAGTGAGATCATGGAAACCCTAATTATGATGGATAATGAATCTTAACCTAATTTGAAGGAATTAATGGAAGTAATCCTCATACATAATGTTGGTATGATCTTAATTCACTGTAATGTGAACAGTAAACCCTAATTCTGGGTTATGCTTTTTAGCATGAAACTCTATGATTGAAGTATGAAATAAGGAATCACTATTCCTAATTAAGATAAAGGGGTTGAATAACCCTAATTGAATTGAATAGGGAAAACCTAACCCTATTAAGGGCATAGTGGTACAACCGTTGAATTGAAAGGTTATCTTTATTTTGCAATATGTTGATATAAAGATAAATTGCCTATTATCAAATGTGTCAATTATGTAGGCTTTTATGAAATGGTGAACATAGTCAGGTAAGGGCTATGATGTTATATTTATTAAAGCACTTTATAAGCTTTGAAAGTAATGATTTGCCATGTTGCCTAGTGAAAGATAGCATATGAGATTGAAAGGATGTAATATCCATGAGAAATATCTACATTGTTACAATCAAGGTCATGCTGTTAAATGACTTGATAATAATATGTTACTTGGTAAAAAGTGTTATGATGATCTAAGGGTTTGAACACCCATGTTCCTATATCATAATGATGATATGGTTAGGGATTGACATCCCAATGATAACTTGATGTGAAATGAACTTGATACAATTAGTACTCTTTCTTTATTGCAATTGTTTTAATGGTTTATGTTTAAAAACATGCCTGATGCTAAAAGAATGCAATAATGAACTTAAATATTCAAGTATAATGATATCATGTAGAACCCTAACCATAGATCCATCATTGTCAGAAGTTAAATGATGGTGAAATAGGTTTTCCTAAGGGAACTCCTGGAGAGCATACTTTTGAGTATGTGGGGGTTATGGACGTGAATATCCTTACGTCCTAATGTAGGATTTGATGTGAGATGTACCTTTAATCTCTCAATCCTTCATTATATGTTTATGCCGGGATGATGTATCACTAATCTCCCGATGATGTTGTTAACACTACATCGATGTGAGATAAACAATAAATTTCTCGATGGCAAAGAGAGTACAGAACGCCACTGTAACTCTAATAGCGAAGTTGCCAGAATACCTTGGAAAGCTATTATGGTAGAGACACAAGATGTCCTGCATGTTGTTCCTCATACAGACTGAGGAAGATGAGGTCATAGGAATGTGGCTCTTCGGATGACCTATGTATGGTACCGATTGCGATTTCGTAATGGTCGGTTGGAGTATGAGAGGTGTAACTCATCTCCTCAGGGCATAAATATGTTTCAAAAACATAATCATTCGTGTAGCATAACTGCTTAGGTTGAACTACGAGAAACAATGATTGATGATACATTGTTTATAGTGCTCTAGTTAAATAACTAGTATACATGTTCTTCATATTCCTTAATGTTATATATCTTGTCATTCAATTTGAAATGATTGCTTAAAAGAAGGTTGCTTCACTTAGTTTACACAATGTTAAACCTACTGTTGAATGTTTGTAGTTCTACTGTTTATTGTTATTCCTTTAATGCAATAACAATGCTTCTGGCGGAGAGTTATAACTCTCGCTGGGACAATTATTCAATTGTCTCACCCCCGTGGTATTCAACTTTTTAGGTAGATGACGAGGATGAAGGAACCCATCAGTGGGTGAGCAACAACAGCAGCAACAACAACATCAGGGACAACAGTGATCCTTAGGTGGAGACACTGTTTGTCAAGTCTTGTAGATAGATTGTCCTATGTGTCGTCTCTGTACTCTCAGGTCCTAGGAGTCAATAGATGTTTAAAAGTAGATCTGAGATTTTAGCTTAATGCCTTGAGATTTTTGTATCTTGCCTTGTACAACTAACAAGGTAGTTGATGTTTGTAATACTCGAGATGTGATATTACAGAGATGTAATGATGGATCAGTCTGTAAACAACTTATCATGTTTCCTTATGAAAGAGTCTTATCATTTATAGATCTCTTTATGAAAAGTTTTAATTTTTAGTGATTTTTAATAATTCCGCTACTAGTTAATCGCTTTCGCATTCGTTGATCTTGTTTTCCGAGAAGTGTCGTCATAGTTCCATCCTCAAAGCATAGTTGAGAAGGATGAATACCTCTTGTCAAGTCTAATTTATTTCCCTCTCAATGAAATCTTTGTTTATCATGTGTAAGATTGCTTTAGTGTTGACAAAAAGAGAGTTCAAACTTGTGAAAAGAGAGTCCCCCACCCTTCGACTAAACTAAACGATATTTGTTAATATATTTTCTATGTTTCCTATAAGGGTTAAAATTGAGATCAAAATACAAGGAATTTACATACACACTTGAAGATAGACCAATGCAAGACATGCTTAGATTATCCTCCAATAGTAGCACTTTAAATACTGGTAGAGAGATAATTGACATGGGCCCACATCCAATGTATGAAATGGAGAAATGAAAAAGATCAACATAGATAAACATAAGCAAATAATACAAAACAATCATCAAAACAAAAAATAAACATCATATATTTTTGTATTCAGGCATAAGAATCATCTATATACTAAAACTACTAATATCAGATGTAGTTTAGAAGAGAATGCATCATTATATTGATAAGGTAACCAAGAAAAGTTGAGCATGTTATTGGTTAAAATAGCAAGATTAGGATGGTTGTTATCATGGTACATCATGTAAGGACAATGACACACAAAACATAAGTAGATCATGTAAGGACAATGATACACAAACATAAGTAAACCCAAAGTCATATTCCATTCACAGTTAAGTAAAAGGTCATTAACAAACTTCAATTTTCTACAATGCTCCATGTTTAGTAAATGATTCTGTTATATCATATATACTAATTATCAATTGTTTGTGTATTGTTACACATATAAAAATGAATATTGTGAAAATATATAAAATATGGACCAACAAACAACAATGACATAGTGAGTTTCCATAATGATATGCAACAAACTAGTTTCTTATGCGGATATGTGGTAGTCTATATACATCCAAATATACTTTGTTCATTTTCTTTTATGTACATATGTTAACAGTTCGCAACCCAATGATAATTTAATTATAGTATGCACCGATATATTTTTAATACATTTTATTGTTTGTTTCTTTGTGCATTTCTATGAATATGTTGTGCAAAACATTTCGAAAAATGAGATTTGAATTTGTATGTATTCTTTAGTTGTGAAAGTTTTCTCACCACAAATTTTGTTTATAAATTTCATCATGTATAACAAATTATCAGTCCACATAAATAAAAATTTAACTCTCTCAAAAGAATATGAAGAAAAATATTAAGATACCTACTTGTGATAGTAAAGATGACATATGAATACCCAACTATAATATGCATGAGAATTTGTAACATATATGAATATTGTCAAACATTTCTAACTAATACACAACCAAAAAAGGAAATGAACTTTATGGTACGTTCATCATCTTGTAAAAATCGTATTGGTATATTAATTTTGTGAACTTTATACATTATTAATCTAGGATATGTCTATACGTTATTGACCATGTAATGGATTATTGTTGTAAATTTATGTTGAAAGGTAGAACTTCTATTTTTCAAAAAATTAAAAAAATGAAAATCACTACTTGTTTACAAAATATAGTAAGTGTTCCTGGTTCTAGGAAACTACCATCAAACTGTGCAATTTAAAGAAATTTACAAAATTTGTGCACAATCAAAATAAAACAATAAAATCAAAATATCAATACAAAAATGTTAATGTTGCATAAACATGTAAGATAATTTCATATTCCATCTTCACAATATTTATTGTAAGGTTTAACTATGAATTTACTTTAAATGCACATAATCAAGTAAAAGTCACCATGTATTGTTCTCATCTCAAGAACTTACTTTCCATGCCTTAGGGATTGTTTAGATACCCTAGGGAAATTATTTAAAATGGTGGTATACCTTAAATCTGCCTAAGATGTGCTAAGTTAAGTTCATTAAGCCTTCCTACACTTAAAAATTCACATAGTTTTAGGGTCCTATCTTGGTGAATTTAGTGTTTAATTGCATATTTATCCTATTTACTCACTCAGAAAGTTTATAAGAATTCACATTGATATTTACAACATTTCACACATATAAACCTAAAATGAATCAATTAGGGTTTCATGCAAATAATTCATTCTATTAGAATACCATTCACCTAGATATAGTTAACCTTTGACATAACTATATCCATAAGGTTAAGTCATATTCCTCACAATAACTCATCACATGGCTGTCATCCTACTTTCTATATACACAAAATTGGCCATTTTCAATATACAAGTAAAATGACCAAATTGATAATAAAACAATCCCCATTTCTCTTATGGATCAAAATACAATAATAGAATGAAGTATTTTTGTTGATAATTCTCTTGAAAGTAATGACAACTTTATATATACTAATATTTTGCAAATGTTTTGAAACTACTCAAACTCCATCTTTTAGGGAATTTTGAAGTCAACTAGGGTTAAAGTCCAATTTTGGTTATCAGAAGGTCCCACATTAATCACTGTATTTGGTAAGACCCCAAAGACGCATATCAAGGTCTGAATTTCAATAAGTCTTATCAGCTCTTATGTATCAAATTTTGGTCTTGCTCCTTTCATATAAAGAACTTTAGAAATGTAGAAAATGAAAGAATGGAAAATAATTATTTGGGCTATCTTTGACATATGGGATTTTTCTTCAGAATAAGATATAGAAAAAGGTAATAAAAGTTATCTAAAGGGTAAGAACGTATTTAGTTTTTTTACTAACAAGAATGAAGTAACCCAAATAGACTAATAAAAATTTCTTCTCGACATAGACAAAGAGTATGTAACATGTGTTAAGATCCTAACCATTAGATAAAAGACATAACAATGAAAAAGGTAGATATAAAATTATGTTCTTCCAACCTATTTGCCAAAGAGAGGAAGGGACAAAAAATACATGTGATAGAAAAATAAAAGTGGTAAATGAGAAAAGGTTAGATAATGGTTATATTAATCATTAAACTTGTGTGCTTCTTTCCTTTTTCGTTTAAGGGGCCAAATGACCTTAAGTTTTATCATAGTCAAATTTAGTGGGATCAAGTAGAATTCTATTAAATTTTTGTCAACTTAATTAATTTTTTGTTTCATTAAATATGATTTCAAGATTTAGGAGTCTCCTATGTATTACCATGCTTATAATTCACTATGTAAATGATGAGTTAGAAATTTCCCTTAATATTCAATTTTTTATTGCTTTAGGTTGTACAATAAAAGTCAGTTCTTTAATTGAGTTAAATGTCTTGAGATCCAAGATTGTGTTTCTTTGTAAAAACCTTCTGAAATATCAAGATTTGAATAATTTATTAATAACTAAATTTTATTTAAGTTATGCATACTCCACTTTACACTCATAAACATTAATGAGTATCATTGGTTGGATATGATTCTCAATGGGGGTATCTATTGCATGCCTTACAAATTTACGCCTCAACCATGTTTTAGTGTAGTTATCCTTTTTTACCAACCTACCAAGCACGCTCCCCATTTTGTGATACATCATGGGTTATACATATTAAATGGAAGTTAGATGAGAATCGCACATGTGATAATATTCTTTTTAGTCCTTGCTACATGTTAAAATGTGGTATTCTATGCCCAAACTATAAGATATTTCCTTAGGTCATGTATGGAAAGGAGAGGAAAGAGGCGATGAGCAATCCAGAAAACCATGGAGGCAAACAATCCGAGGAGGATGGAGATACATAGAGGGTTAGGGGAGAAGATTTTCAAGGATACCAATGTGGCCACAAAGGTAGAAAAAGATCCATAAGACTAAGATCTAAACTGCCGTCTGGGGGGCGATCGACAGGGACAACACAAACACTAGAGAAGAATGGTTCTAGATGGTTATACATACCATATGCAAGTTTTGAATTCCAATACTCAGGGTTGAGAGACCTCCTCAAGATGCATATTATACATCAGGATGCTATCTAGGGAGAGAGTCATGCGGCCCAAAGGCCCATTCAATATAGTGCAAAGCATATCAATGACCCAAAACTTCCCGTCACTGTAGAATCAGAGCGAATCCAACCAAGGGAAGGATAAGGGTCTTGAAAAAAGTGTATGTGGCCACGATATAACAAAATCTGCACATCCTACATCTAGGAAGGAATAAAAAAACCTTTTACTGGACAAAATTGTTTGTGGAAGACCTGGATACGGTTGATGTAAAACTAAATCTGAATGAAGGGAAGCTTGAAAAACTATTGATCCTATAGAGGAAGAATACCTAGTAAGGCCATGGAAATATGTTGTGGTAGTTAAGGAAATTGGCAAAGAAGTTGTCTATAGGACACTAAGATACCACTTGAAGGCCATGTGTAGTGTAGTTGGGATACATAACATATACGAACTTGATCTCAATCATTTTGCTGTCTAGTTGTTGTTAGAAGGGATTATGAGATGGCCATGATTAGGGGGGCATGGAAACTGTTTGGATGCAAACTGGTTGTATGGGATTAGTATTCAATCTTCGCTCCATTAGATGACTTGCCACAACACATTGTTTGTTGGGTTAGGATCCTTAACCTACCTCTCCAACTATACGTCCAGACTATGCTCGAGTGTATTGTTCAAGAACTAGGTCTGTTGGTGAAGGTCGATGAGCATACTATTAACAGAACTAGGAGTAAGTTTTCCTGACTAGACATAGAATTTTATATGAAAAAAGTCATGATACCTTCAATTCTAATTAATGGATTTGACTACAACATTGAGTATGAAGGCTTCCCATTTGTCTATGTGTCTTGTGGATAGGAAGGCCACACGTCTAACAATTGCGAATCAGGGCTTGATTGCAAGGAGGTAGAAAAAATAAAAAGCATCAAAACCCAAAATGTAATTCAGTCAGAAGGGAATGAGTATGTGGTAACATACCAAAACTTTGACATATTCTTTTTTTGGCCTTTTCCCTATATTTTCCTATCATTTCTATCCTTTTTGGCGTTGATGCTTAAATTATGGAATTTAGAGTGGTTTGGTGAACATTTGTTTCATAATTATACCAATGAAAGGGTTTATGCACAAATTCCTCGATGAAATCTTATTTAAAGATAAATGTAAAAGTGCACCTCAGTGGAACAATGGTAAATAAATCCATGTTAGAAGTGTAAGGCCTAAAACCTTACTTAATGTATTGAACAATCTTAACTATCATAATTAATTATTCTAAACCTTAATCTAACCATGTGATGTGTTTCGAAATCATGATAAAAGATTAAGTTTCAAATTTGGTTCAATTTGGATGTTGTTAGTGAAAGCTATGCAATTTTAAGTACATTCTGGACTTTTATCTAATATACCCAATTGGTAGGTTTCCTATGCAAATTATCATGTGCATTATAATCCTTAGATATTCCCTTACAATTATCAAGAGTTTTAACCATGGGGAACCTACTTGCACCTTGGATTGAAGGTGTGTCTCTCAAAGGGCATTTCAGGGATTACCCTCTTTACAAATAAGCTTATCTTTAAAAGCTATCAACCAATGGGGTTATTTATTTGATTGGAGGACGGTGGGGATGGCTTGGAAGTCTCTATGGAGTTTTAGGACCGACATTTGATATACAAAAAGTCTCTATGATATGCCCTCATACATGTCCATGAAGCCCTAGGCTAAGAACACATGGAATGTCCCATAGACAGCTCATGATTGCCCCCTTCTTTATAAAGTCATATCTACCCCTTCCCACCTCCCAATCCAAGAAGAAATCCTCTTCTTATCTTTCCTCCAGATTATAGAATCTTTCCTAGTTTATTTTTCCATGAAGGTTTTGTGCCAAGGTAATAGAGAGTGCTTACCTTGGTGAAGAAGGCTCCTAGGGTTCCAAATTTGCTCTATTTAGGGTTTCTAAAGCTCCTTCTGGGTGATTTCGACCAAAGTTAGTGAGTTTCCACATTTACATCCCTATTTTCATGCTTTTAGTCTTCCACCCACCTTCTTCTAGGTCGGAACCATGGACTTCCATGGTGGAACCCACTCTAGATCCCTTAAACACCACATCTCCATGGTATTTTGTTAGGGTTTTTCACTTCTAAAGTGGAGAAGGTGCTTCTAGCTCGAGATAGGGGCTTTGTTGGAGAAACCAACCTCTCTAAGCTTGGGAACCTTACTTATTGTATGTGTCCACCTTCCCTAGAGGCGAGTTTTGTAATACCCTTCTATTATATTTCTTGCTACATGCTTAAAAATCATGCTTCTATGTTTAAAATTGATGATCTCCATCTTTATTTACCATGTTCTTCTAGGGTTTTCATTTCTTGCTATTTTACCTTCTCTAGAAGATCTAGTTTGGTTCCCTGTGAAAGTCCAAACCCTGATCTTAGGTCAAATGGTGTTTTCTCTCTCTCTCTTTGCTTATCTTGATCTGTTTGATGATGTGGCAATTTTCTATTGGTCAGTTATGAGAAATTCATAACTATTTATTCCCTTATCCAAAAATAAAAAGAAAATTTGTTTTGAACTCTAAAAAATGTGCTAGTTCTAAAAAAATAGTTCTAATATTTTTTTGGAGTTTTGTCTAAAAGAGTTTATAGAAAATGAATTGAATACCTAAAACTCACCAAAAATACACTTTAACCTTCATAACTCCAAAATATGAAAAATTATATATTTTCTTAATTAGAAGAACCTAACTATATATATGGTGATGTTTTCAGAGTCAAAATCAAAGTTTTGTGCAAAAACTCAAAAATAGGGGTTTTCTTTACATTAATGCATATACCATACAACAATACATGGTTATACGTTGAAAATAGGAGAAGTTGGTCTTGGACTCAATAAAGTGATGAAAGTTGGTAGTTGAAATTGTATGAGAGGTATGTGCATATATAACACTTTAGTTGGGATACTTGTGAACTCCAAAGTTAAGCAATTGAAAAACAAGGAGTTTAAGTTAGTAAAAGTTTTGGTGGAAGTTTATGGATTCAACATGGGAGTTTAGTGGTGATATGTTGCATACTCACCCTTCTCACTTTGCTTTATATTTTGAGTATGAAATCCTCTTTAAGGGGTGGTGTTGTAACATACTGAAACTTTGAGATATCCTCGTTTTGGCCCTTTCCCAATATTTTGCTATCATTTCTATCATTTTTGGCCTTGATGCTTAAATTTTGGACTTTATTGTAGTTTAGTGAACATTTTTTCAGTAATTATATCAATGAAAGGGTTTATGCACAAACACCTCGGTGAAATCTTATTTAAGGGGCTAAAATGTAAAATCACTGCTAAAGTGGTACAATGCTAAATAAATCCAAGGTAGAAGTGTAAGGACCCAACCTTACTTAATGTATTGAACAAGCTTATATAACATATTTAAGTTTCAAATTTTTTTCAATTTGGATGTGATTTGTGCAAGTTATGCAATTTTAGGTACATTCTGGACTTTAATGCAATTCACGCTATTGGTAGGTTTTCTTTCTAAATTATCACATGCATTATCATCCTTCGATATTGCCTTACCATTCTCGAGATTTTTAATCATGGGACACCTAGTTTCCACTTGGTTTGAAGTGTTTATCTCAAAGGGCATTTTAAGGATTACTCTGTTTATAAATAAACTTATCTTTAAAAGCTATCAGCCGATGGGGTTATTTCATTGATTGGAGAACGGTGGGGATGGGCTAGAAGTCTCCATGGACTTTTAGGACCGAAATTTGATATAAAAGAAGTCTCTATGATCTGTCCTCTTGCATGTCCATGAAGCCCTAGGCTAAGGACACTTGGAAAGTCCCATAGACAGCTCATTCTTGCCCCCTTCTTTATAAAGTCATATCTACCCCTTCTCTCCTCCCAATCCAGGAAGAAATCCTCTCCTTATCTTTCCTCCATCTTATAACATCATTCCTACTCTGTTTTTACACAAAGGTGTTGTGCCAAGGTAAAAGAGAGTGCTAACCTAGGAGAAAAGGCTCCTAGGGTTCCAACTTAGCTCTAGTTAGGGTTTCTAAAGCTCCTTCTTGGTGATTTCGACCAAAGTTAGTGAGTTTCCTCATTTACTTCCCTATTTTCATACTTTTAGTCTTCCTCCTACCTTCTTCCATGTCAGAACCATGTACTTCTATCATGAAACCCCACCTAGAGCCCTTAAACACCTCATCTCCATGTGCTTTTGCTAGGGTTTTTCACTTCTAAAGTGGAGAAGGTGCTTCTTGCTTGATATTGGGGCTTTGTTGGAGAAACCGACCTCTCTAATCTTGGGAACCTTGCTTATTGGACGTGTCCACCTTCCCTAGAGGCGAGTTTTGTAATCCCCTTCTGATATATTGCTTGCTATAAGCTTAAAAATCATGCTTCTATGTTTAAAATCGATGATCTCCATCACTATTTACCATGTTCTTATACGGTTTTGGTTTCTTGCTATTTTACCTTATCTAGACGATCTAGTTTGGTTTACTTTGAAACTCTAAATCCTAATGTTGGGTCAAATGGTGTTTTTTTTCTTTCTCTCTCTCATCTCGATCGGTTTGATGATGTGCCAATTTGCTATTGGTCGGTTTTGAGAAATTCAATACTATTTATTCCCTTGTCCAAAAAAAATGTTTTGAACTCCTAAAAACATGCTCTTTCTAAAAAAAATAGATCTAAGGTTTGTTTGGAGTTTTTTTGAAAAGAGTTTTAGAAAATAAATTAAATACCTAAAAATCACCAAATATACACTTCAACCTTCATAACTACAAAATATGCAAAATTATATGTTTTCTTAATCAAAAGAACCTAACTAGATCTATGTTGATGTTTTCAGAGTCGAAATCAAAGTTTTATGCAAAAGTCAAAAATAGGGGCATTCTTTACATTAATGCATATGCCATACTGATGCGATGATTTTGAGTCGCATTTATAGACTTGTTTTACTTGTGTTTCATGCATTTATTGGTCATTTTGGTGGTTAATATTGCATAATTCATCTACTTTGGTCTATGATCCTTCTCTATGTCAAATCTCCCTTAATTTAGTGTTTTGAGCATAAATGAGTACAATAATATGTGTTATTTCGGGTTTTGTGGATTTGTGTTGCAATTTTAGGAAAAATGCATATCTGTTGCTGTCGATACCATCGACAGTGGTCGATACCATCGACACAACCACAGACAGTCAGCCGCAAGGAGCATCACAATGTCGATAATATTGACAGGAAAGTCAATGGTATCGATATACCATCAAGTTGTTGGCGAGAAGATAGTCCATACTATCGACCCAGAAGTCGATAATATCGACAAGTGGAGCTAAAGCGACACAAATGGATAAAACCGACGCCTTAGGATGTCGATACCATCGACCCTCGTCGATGGTATCGAGTGAGCATCATGCGCAACAATGAAGAGAAAGAAGATTGGCCGATATCGCGCAAGGACGATACCATCACTCGCGTCGATGGTATCGACACTGTCAGATACAAGTTTGCTTCAGATCAATCTAAATCTGACGGCCGTGATAATTTGGCGACCTAACTCGGTGATTATACCTAATGACGGCGGCCAAGAGAAATCAATCACGTCATTAGCTGTTGCACACGTCTCGAGAAGGTGTGGAGAGAAGAACGGAGCCCAGAAGCATGCCTCAGCCGTTCCAGATGCCGAAGAAGACGCTTTCCACCGCCGAAAGGCCGGAGATCACACATTCTACGCCAAGGAACCCTTGAATTTTCACCATTCAGGGGTTTCACTACTTAATCACGTTTTTCGCCATGTTTCCCCTTTTCTCTACCAAGTTGTGCTCTGAGATGAACATGCGGGGCTAATCCCCTTTATCTTTAGGACCGGGAGTAGCCCCGGGAAGTATTATATGACATTTTTATCATAGTAATTCATCGTTAATCTCCTAAATCCATGGTATGAATTCATTTTCTCAATTATATTGTTATGCTTGATCACCATAATAATAATCTAATGCCCTTAATTACTTTGAAAGAAGAATGAACGGTTGAAAAGAGACGAATATCACATTAATTAACAAGTCCTTTGAACAAGGTGATGTAAGATTAATGGTGGAAACCCAGTGGACGATTCTAATGCACCTAGTTTAGGGTATAGGTTACTACGACGGTGGAACTGACCTAGACATAGGTAGTGAATTGTACCACGACAGTGGGTAATTCTGACTACAGGCCACTACACGGAGTTGAGAGATGAACTTGAATTATTATGTAAAAATTCATACAATGAAAACCCGCAGTGAAACCGCAATCCTAAAGATCGTCACCTGAATTGAATAAAATAAACCTTTAATTGATTGTTTTATTTTGTTTTCTTTTCTTTTAATTTTAAAACAACTCTCAAACCATTTTAACCGGCTTAGCTGATCGCGAACAATTAGTAGTAGTCTACCGATAGTTCAGTGTCCCTGAGTTCGACTCGGGCCTCACAAGGGCCTTTACTACATTGACGCATACACTTGCATTCGACACACGTAAAAAGCGTGGCATGTTTTTGGCGCCGTTGTCGGTGACACGACAATTGTCAGCACTACAAGTGCTGCAAGCGGCCATACTTGGCCACCTTTTTATTTTTATTAGTTGGGAATCATTTCTAAAATTCATAGTCTATCTTTTCAAAAAAAAAATAATCGTCTAGCACGGTATTGAACTGAAATTGTCATTTTGTAGGTAATGTGCATGGTGAGGACGCGTAGCATTGACTACACGCAACAACCACCAGAGGTTCCACTGTGGGAACCAGACGATGAGGAAGACTACAAGCAAAACCAACAAGAAGAAATAGATTCCGAATCTGAACAAGAAGAAATGGTAGAGGAACAGACGATATGGGAGAAGATCAAGGCTTCTTCCTCATCTGCTTCAAAGGGGCCAATCAAGAAGCAGGCGATCAACATTCCAACTTACAAGATTGATCCTGCATTAATCAACTTGGTCAAGTCAAATGCGTTCCATGGGATAAATAACGAAGAACCAGTGATCCATATAAGCCAATTTGTGGAGAATTGTGACATGATTAAAATTGACAGGTTCCCGCAAGATGCACTATACCTGAAGTTGTTTCCAAGTTCTCTGGCAGGAAATGCACGAGAATGGTTGCACAATCTTGACGACGAATATGTGGAATCGTGGAACCACATGGTCGAAGTGTTCTTTGAAAGATTCTTTCTGCCTGAGAAGACAAATGATCTGATCAGAAAAATTCACAATTTCACCCAGAGGGAAGGAGAGACCTACTCGGAGACGTGGGAATGCTTTCAGATTATGCTAAGGAGTTTCCCATACCATGGTTTGGATAAGGAAAAATATGTTAAAATCTTCTATTTTTCTCTTTCCGCGCATGATAGAAGTAACCTGGATTCAGCAGGTTCAGGGTTTTTCTTAAACAACACAGACACAAGGTGCTGGGAGATTCTGAAAAACATGGCAAAGAAGCAGTCTTGGGGCGATAGGGATGCACCAGAACAAGTCAAAGTCACAGGTGAGTCCAGGGCTATCATGTAGCTGAATGACAAACTAGATCTTCTAGCCAAGAAATTGCTTGCCAAGGAAGATGCATCATCTGATGAGGAAGCCCATGTCAAATTTATGCAACAACATGGCAATAGAAATAATGATTATTCTTGGAGGAAGGACAGGAAGTTCTCATGGAAGGATCCAAAAAACTTCCTACAGGATCCAGATGCAAAGACACAACCAAGAGCCGAAGATAAAATCACTAAATTGCTTAGTCAAGTGGTGCAGCAAAATCAGGAGATGATGAGCATGTTTAGTAAGCAGCTGCAGTCCCAGGGTGATATTTTGACCAAGTTTGGACAAACACTGCAAAGTCATGGAGAACAAATGAAGGCACTAGAGACGACCGTGACCCAAATTTCCAATGAAGTGGCAGCCATAAAGCATGCCAATCAACAAAGACGGGCTGGGAATGCAGATGTTGTTCAAGCACATCATCAAGTAAAGTATATATCTGTGATTAATGAGGCAGAATCCCCAGTGGTAGAGGTCCATGACAAAGGTAAAATAATTTTTGATATGGAGGCTACACTGAAAATACCGTATCCTCGCAGTCATTATGGACTACCAGGCGGATATTATCCATTCAGAAAAGCACGCCAAGAGCCCATCATGGTCGCGCCCACACCTAGGCAAGAAGAGCAGGTGAAGGCCATGTGACAAGGTGAAGATACATCCACTGCGCGAGAGGTGCCACTGCAAGTTACACCCATTGAAGATGATCTACTAAAGTCTACGCCAAAGGGAGTCAATGAAACAAGCTTAGGGAAGCTTGCCCTGAATAGCCCATATGTGCCACCTCATAAGCATCTAAATGAGGCAGTTGTGTCTTGTCCGGACAATCTGAGGCTGAAGAAAGAGCATCGAAACTACATGAAGTTCTTGGAGATGTTCATAAAACTTCATATCAATATTCCGTTAGTGGAAATGATAGAGTAGATTCCTGCATATGGGAGGTTTATCAAAGAAATCATCACCAAGAAAAGGCGGATCAAAGACACAGACATTTGTCAGGTGAATGAGATGGTGAGCTCAATTATCCACGGGAGTTTACCACAGAAGAGGAAAGACCCAACAAGCTTATATATTCCATGTTCTATAGGCGATCACCATTTTCCACAAGCACAGTGTGATTCGGGCGCCAGCATTAATCTTATGCCACTGTCCATATTTCAAAAGCTTGGGTTGAAGGAAATAAAGAAATCGGCGGGAACGATTGAGTTGGTGGATGGGTCTATTGTAAAGCCATACAGAGTGTGCGAGGATGTACTCGTCAAGGTAGATAGGTTCATCTTTCCAGTGGATTTCATCGTCATGGACATGCCACAGCTGCAAAGTTGTGAGATGTTATTGGGTAGGACGTTTCAAGCAACGACCGATGTTGTCACTGCAATTGGGAGAGATACTTTGACGTTGGGGATTGGCCATGTTCGAGTTGAGTTCAAACAACCGCTTGATCCCTTGGGAACACTCTCCAAAGCTCCAAGTTGGTGAGATTAATGTCGTCTAGACTAAGATGTTAAATAAGGGCACTTGTTGGGAGGCAACCCAGCTATCAGTAGCTTAGTTAGTTTCTTTCACATTTGTACTTTGTTTTGACTTTGATTTTTTTTGGTGTAAAAATACTGTGATCATTTGCTTAATGAGGAGGACTGAGGCAGATTCGATACCATCGACCCTTGTGTCGATGGCATCAAGCTGGGTACAGGTTGGCGGCTACAAAAATCGCTCTGCATCGATACTATCGATGACCTCATCAATGGTATCGACACACCAACATGTTGATCGCAAAGTGGAGGTCAATGGTATCGACACACCAACAAGTTGATCGCAAAGTGGAGGTCGATAGTATCGACATGGGTGTCAATACTCGCGAGATCTCTAGAGATTTTAAGACAAAATTGTCTTAGTGAAGTCGATACCATCGACGGGTCTGTCGATGGTATCAACCTAGTTACATGCAAGGCGGCGGCCGGGCCTCACGAGGGTGTTGCCCTAACCAGAAGTTGATACTATCGACTTGAGTCGATAGTATCGACGCGACACGTCACCGATCTGCGAGAGGGAATCAACGGTGATTGTTGCATCGAGAGAGTCAATCCGTGGGGCGGGTCGATACCATCGACACATGTCGATAGTATCGACACGTCATCGATCCGGGCCCCCACATCAAGCCATCGACGACCGTCAATACCAGCGGCGAATGGATTGTGCTACAGGAGTCAATTCCATTGACTCGCATCGATGGTATCGATGGGCATACAGCAGCACCGACCACAGTTATATAAGTGGTGGATTGTCATCATATGACATCACAACTTCAGAGAAATCCTTCTCCACTTGTGTCGTGCACCTTTGTGAGCAATAGGAGTCCGGCTACAAGCATCCACGGAGTGTGTTCTTTACCGAGCCTTCATCGAGCGGAGATAATCTTCTCTGACCTTCTCCGAGCTCCATCTTCTAATCCTTCTTCTTCTACGACAATGGTTAATGTTGCCGGCGTGCCCTCTTCACGCGTGAATCCAATGGAGATTCCCGAGTTCGTTCCTCCACCAACTGTTTCTATTCCACGTCCGCAGATTGTTCATCCTTCTGCAGAGGTTCAGAAGGTCTATGAGGAGATCATGAAAAGAAAGATTGAGCTGACCTGTTACGTCGACCGCGACATGATCCATAATCTGGGGTTCGAGGCTAATCTGGCCTATGTGATCAAGGGGCAGGCGAGACACACAGGAAGGACGCCCGACGAGATGGAATGCCATGCTGACGGCCAACCTTTCTTCAGTCACTGGCCTACATACAAGGAGATGGTGGCGGAATTCATGGCATGCTGGACATATGCGTCGTGCCAAACGACATCATCGCCATGGATCACGAATGGATCAAGGGCTGTGTTTCTTTCTGGTTGTACAATAATGACTACACTCTCACCCTCATGCAGTTCAATGAAATCTACAACTGGAATCATAAGAGAGACCAGTACCGGTGGCCAGATAACAGAACGGATTACAACGCTATCTTCACCGAGCTAGTGACTGTGCCACTGGGAAAATATGTGAGCTACCACAACGCGAGGGTAGCAGATTTCAAGCATCCGTTCGTGCAAATTCTTCATCGCATGCTTTGCTCCACCCTGTTTGCTAGGGGTGATCTGTCTCTTAGCAAGTTCCAGGAGACATACCTGTTTTTCCTGCACAAGTTACTGAAGCAGGAAGAGTGTAACTGGGGAGCATTTTTCTTGCAGCATGTGTTGGCTGTAAAGCAGACTACGCGGAAGGCTCCAATTCACTTTGGAGGGCTCATCACACCGTTGGCCCACTATCTTGGGTTGAATTTCTCCTAGTTGACTCCTCTCTCCAACAGAAGTAAGGTCAATTTGCATCATCTTCACCGCACCAACCTCATTCTGCTATGTGATGGACTAGCATATGCACACTGCCACATTAATCACGCTTATCAGGAGTGTTCGCTCCCCGACCCTGTCTTCCACATCGAGAGTGCTCAGCATTTTCAATGCTCGGTTATCGCCGTTGATGATTCAGATGAAGAGGGCGGCAACAACGACAACAACGATGAAGGTGACGAGGATGAAGAGGAAGAGGAGGCCTACACTCCTCTTCGCACACGAGTGGCACCTAGGAAGCGTCCTCACATGCATCCGGGTGCATCTTCATCTTCGTAGCCTCTGCCACCACCACCGCCCTTGCAACAAAGCGAGGATGTCTACTCAATGCAAGGAATGTATGCAATGCTGCAGGATATCCATCATACGCAACAACACCACACTGCAGCATATGCCAATATTTAGGAGACGACGAACCGACTGCTTGACAGCCAGAGGGCTATTTTTGAAAATGAGCGTCTCCTCCTCGACAACCAACAACAGATTCACAACAAGTTGCATAGGATGGAGATGCAGCAGTAGCCCTTCTATGATCATTACTGGAGCCAGAACTACTTTGGAGGGTATCCACAACCTCCACCCATGCCCTAGTATGATCCGAGCTTTCAGGGGCAGTACCCATCCCGGGACCCCACGGCCCCGCAAGTACCCGCCTCCACCGGAAGAATGATCGGTATCTCAGTTCCACATTCAAAGGTTGTTTTTGACTATGAGGCCATAGTCGAATTCAAGCTTAGGAGGGGGAGTTGGAACATCTCTATCTTTTAGTTTTCTCTATTTTTAGTTTTATTGTTTTTGTTCTTGTCATTTATTTCTTGTAATCTTAGTTTGTTTGTAGGATCCACACTCTATCTAGTGTAATTGTGGATGTCTTAAGTCATGTGTCATCTCATTTGCTTGTACATGGGAATTAAGGGAAAACATAGAAAATTTTTAGTGTTTTCAAGCTTGTGTTGTTCATCCTTGAGCATAACTTAAGAAAATGATTGGTTTTGTCAACTCTAAAATAGAAAATCACAACTGTACGTTCCTAATTGTTCATGAAAAGTGGACGGAATTGGTTGTGTGAGCCAAAACTGACCAAATGATAATGAGACTTTAATTTGAAGTAAGAGAGAGAAACCTCTTAATTACTACACAGGTCAGTAAGGAGGGACACATAATAATTTACAAAGGTTCAGTCAATTAGTCTTGTGATCTATCCACCCCATTGTTTTTCACAATCCACCTTAAGAACTGGAAGTACATTACGGTTTTAATCTCTTTGAATGCATTCCATGTAGATAGGACTTGCACTGCAATTATTTTCACATGTTTTGCATGAAAATAAAAAATTAGAGTAGTTATACATGCACATTATCCTTAGGTGCGTGTCATTTAGCTGCATTCATAATTTTTATGCATACAATACATCATGTATCTTATTTCTTCTGAAACAATAAGGGTGATTAACTTGTTCCATACCTTCTAAATGCTTCAAACATTTGAGCTATGCAGAAAAAGTGAGCCCAACAAATAATTCATTATCACTTATGGATATAAGGGCCTAAAAAAATTTTGAAAAAAAGAAGAAGAAAAAAAAGGATTGAAGAATAAATAGAATAAGGAGAAAGGAAAATGTTCTCACTGCATATTAAGAGGAATAAGAAAATGATGTAGCTTCTGTAGATATTCTATCTCACTTTGAGACGGGATGTTAGTTCATGCATCATTCCACCCAAATGTAGGCATTAGGGCATTTTTAATTGCATATGCATCATTTTGGCCATTCTATTTTATGCATGTTGAAACCATATAATGCTTCCATTTCTTCCTTGAGCCACGCATTCCATCCACCCGTTGCTCGAATTGGTAGGCCACCGTGATTTTCTCCTCACTCGTGAATATCAGGAGAGCTGCTTCCATGTAGATGGTAGTTAGGGTGAGCAACGTAGAATAGGAGATCACAAGATGCACCGAGTCTGAACAGGAGAATTTTATTATGTTAACTGCCATATATTATAGTGTTCATCAGTTTTGAGGTAGATATCTTTTATGGATGATTACTATCGCCTTTAGGGTAATTATCATTCCGTGGTTAGTGAGGGTCGGAATGTGAATGTCCGGTGGGGATCATACGGTGATGTTTGTTGTGATGATCTATTCTTTAGTTGACCTTTGCAATTCTATTCTAAGGTTTTGTTGCTCAAGGGCGAGCAATGTTCAAGCTTAGGGGAGTTTGATGCGATGATTTTGAGTCACATTTATAGACTTGTTTTACTTGTGTTTCATGCATTTATTGGTCATTTTGGTGGTTAATATTGCATAATTCATCTACTTTGGTCTATGATCCTTCTCTATGTCAAATCTTCCTTATTTTAGTGTTTTGAGCATAAATGAGTACAATAATATGTTTTATTTCAGCTTATGTGGATTTGTGTTGCAATTTTAGGAAAAACGCATATCTGTTGTTGTTGATACCATCGACAGTGGTCAATACCATCGACACAACCACAGGCAGTCATCCGCAAGGAGCATCGCAGAGTCGATACTATCGACAGGAAAGTCGATGGTATCGATATACCATCAGGTTTTTGGCGAGAAGATAGTCGATACTATCGACCCAGAAGTCGATACTATCGACAAGTGGAGCTACAACGACACAAAAGGATAAAATCGACGCCTTAGGATGTTGATACCATCGACCCTCGTCAATGGTATCTAGTCAGCATCAGGCGCAACAACGAAGACAAAGAAGATTGGCCGATATCACGCAAGGTCGATACCATCAACCCACGTCGATGGTATCGACACCGTCAGAAACAAGTTTGCTTCAGATCGATCTAAATTCGACGGTTGTGATAATTTGGAGACCTAACTTGGTGATTATACCTAATGACGGCGGCCAAGAGCTATCGATCACGTCATTAGCCACTGCACACGTCCCGAGAAGGTGTGGAGAGAAGAACGGAGCACAGAAGCATGCCCCAGCCGTTTCGGCGCCGAAGAAGATGTTTTCCACAGCCGAAAGGCCAGAGATCGTGCATTCTACGCCAAGGAATGCTTGGATCTTCTCCGTTCAATGGTTTCACTACTTAATCACATTTTTCTCCATGTTTCCCCTTTTCTCTACAATGTTGTGCTTTGAGATGAACATGCCGGACTAATCCCCTTTATCTTTAGGACCGGGAGTAGCCCGGGGAAGCATTGTATGACATTTTTATCATAGTAATTCATCATTAATCTCTTAAATTCGTGGTATGAATTCATTTTCTCAATTATATTGTTATACATGATCACCATAATAATAATCTAATGCCCTTAATTACTTTGAAAGAAGAATTAACGGTTGAAAAGAGACAACTATCACATTAATTAACAAATCCCTTGAACAAGGTGATGTAAGATTAATGGTGGAAACCCAGAGGACGATTCTAATGCACCGAGTTTAGGGTATAGGCTACTATGACGGTGGAACCGAACAAGACATAGGTAGTGAATTGTACCACGACAGTGGGCAATTATGACTACAGGCCACTACCCGAAGTTGAGAGATGAACCTGAATTATTATGTAAAAATTCATACAATGAAAACCCGCGGTGAAACTGCAATCCTAAAGATCATCACCTGAATTGATTAAATTAAACCTTTAATCGATTATTTTATGTTATTTTCTTTTCTTTTAATTTTAAAACAACTCTCAAACCATTTTAACCAGCTTAGCTGATCGCAAATAATTAGTAGTAGTCTACCGATAGTTCAGTGTCCCTGAGTTCGACTCGGGCCTCACAAGGGCCTTTACTACATTGATGCGTACACTTGCGTTCGCCGCACGTAAAAAGCGTGTCACATACCCTAATACATTATTATACATTGAAAATAGGAGAAGTTGGTATTGGACTAAATAAAGTGATGAAAGTTGGTAGTTGAAATTGTATGAGAGGTATGTGCATATCTAACCCTTTAGTTGGGATACTTGTGAACCAACCTTTCCCTAATGAGGCTTTATTGAACCTAGTTTCCTCTATGCATGAATCTTTTGATGTACTTTCCTCAAAATTAGTATTTATGTTTTATTTCATGGGTCCTGGAGCCCCACTTCCATATTGCAATTATATGACTATTTATCTTGCCAGTTTACTACTTCTTATGCATGATGGTATATTTGACTATTTATCTATAGTAGTGGTACTTATGTACAACCACCCCTAGTAGGGCATGTGTTAATTCGCCCTGGGGAATGTCTTATTCTCCCCCTTATGAAAATATGTGTAGGTGACTAGGAATGTATCAATTCTCCCCTCACCTATAGTTTGAGGTCCGATAGGTGCCTCAACCCTACTTTTTTAATAAAGTCCAATATTGAGCATTCATGCAATTCATTATTATATGTCAGTTTTTGATAAGAATCTATTTTTTATATGCATCATCCTCTCTGCCCTCTTATCATGTGATGAATCCATATATTTATGCTTCAATGTTATCGTTATCTTTTGTACATGTTAAATATTTTGACACATACCTTGTTTCCTTTCCCTTTCATTGGGTGCTCTCCCAACCACCTAGGTTAGGACAAGTTGTTGAGTTGAATCAGGAGAACATAGCTTTAGGCATGGACCTAGGACTTGGAGATGTTGCTCTGGAGACAAGATTTGAACTAGTCTAAACTTCCATCTATCTAGATCCTTTTGTTGTATCTTGTTGTAAACCCTAATGAGAGATCTTGATGTACTTGGGTAATCTTTCATGAAAGTTGAATATAGTCAGTTATTTTTATTCTGCTATAACACTTTGTCCTTTTGCATACCATTATAATAAATTTGGAATAATTTTTTCCTATTCCAATATACCATTGAGGGTGTTTGGAATGGATTTTAATTCTTCAAAATTTTAGTAAGGGGGTGATCCCGCCTCCTTAAAAATACCTAGAAAATGCAGAGAGGAAGACAAAATGACCAAGGTAGAGAGAAAAAGCACGATAAATCGTTGGAAAAAATTGGTAGATCCAGGAATTCGATTTGAATATTTACTATAAGATAATGTTAATGAGGAGAACAAAAGAAGAGAAGGTATATGTGGTCAATCATTTTTGAGTCATTTTGAATCCCAAAAGACACCCAAGGTCTGGAATAAGAAGAAGACATGTAGTAAAATTT
Organism: Alisma plantago-aquatica; assembly: GCA_963693085.1. Lineage (NCBI taxonomy): Eukaryota > Viridiplantae > Streptophyta > Magnoliopsida > Alismatales > Alismataceae > Alisma > Alisma plantago-aquatica. Next base: position 1,173,379,396 of record OY856410.1, read on the forward strand.
AAACTATTGACCAAAAAATAGAATCCCTAAAGGATATCTCCAACCAACACAATGGTTAGAAGAAGAACTTGGTCTCTCCAAGCAATGTAGGACGAAAAGGGGATCACACTATTGTTAACCCTGAGGTTTATGAAGTAACAAAAGTTATCATAGAAGCTAAGGATTGGTCACCAATATATCTAATTCAAGCACAAGAAAAGCCTAAGTAGAATACAGTCTGACTATCATAGAATTAGATATCATTGCCCCAAAAACAACAAGTGGGAAGATGTTCAAGGGAAGTGGAACAAGAATGAATAGATCAAGAAAACCAAAATTAGTGTCGATGATCAAGAGTAGAATAATATTACCCTTTTAAGAGGGGTGCAAACCATAGAGGCAATCATGGAAGCATTGAATGTTGTAGCTTACAAGGAGAATCTTTCACCTAACACCTAGGCTCTCTTAAACATTGGTTGATATGTTATGATTTGAATGTTGGAATGACCTTGGTATAGGCAATTCAAACACTTACATAGTTTTAAATGATTACATTTCTTCTTATAAACCAATGATCTCAGTGATCCTTCAAATGAGAATCAGTGCGGAAAAAATATTTGAAACCATCCACCATCAGGGCTTCTCCAATTTGCATAGATCAGAGGCATGTAGATTCTTAGGAGGAATATGGGTCTGCTAGAACACAACCTTCTATAAAGTGGAAGTTATTAATACCCATTGCCATTTTTTTATGTGTATAAATAACATCTCCTACCTTGCCATCTTCATCTAAGCCATCCCTCACATCCAAGTGTGAGGCCTTATCTGGAAGCACATCACTGCCATGGGGAAGAGGTTTCAAGAACCCTGGATAGTTGTCAGAGACTTTAACATCGCCACAAGACTAGCGGAGAAAGTGGATTAATGAACATATAATCATCAAGAAGAACAATTATTAACAGAAATCATGATAGTGGCTAGACATTCAGATTTAGGGTTCTCAAGCTAATGGTTCATGTTTTACTTTGGTTTAAAACAAGGTGGATGGATTGCACATTATCTAACAAGGAGTTTCTTCTAAAGTATTCGAATGTCTTGGTGACATACCTCCTTATAGTTGAATGTGATTAGTACTCGTTGATGATTAGATCGTTGAGGAAAACCACCCAGCCCCATAAATTCATCACTCAAGCTTCATGAAACTTCGATGACTTGTTTACAACATGCCATTAAGTATTAGTGAGCTCAATTTTGAAACCCTTGATCAAGGTCATAATCCTCTCAGTAAATGGTATGCACTATGACACAAGCAAATGAGAGCCCACAAACACTACCTCACTGGAAATATTGACATCCTTCAAATGAATTTGGCATAAAGGTATGATGAGATTTATAGCCAAATGTGAAGCAAAGGGGCATAAATATTGACATCCTTCAAATGAATTACTGCAGGCTGAATTGACACTTTTGTTAAAGGAGGAAGAGGAACGTTGGAAGCAAAGGGCCACATCAACTAGACCAAGGAAGGGGACAACAATTCTTTCTTCTATCATTCGTATGTCAACCAAAGGAATAGGGAAAAGCATATCAATTTCATCAAATGACCAAAAGGGGGTGGGAGACTGATGCTTCTAAAGTCTTTGAAATAGTAATGGATTATCTCATCGACTTGTTCACAACCCCGATTTAGGTGGATGACAACACAATAGGCAAGGCCCCAACCCATTTTGAGGTAATCCTAGATGCTCAAACACTATTACTGACCAAAGTTGTACACTTATTTGAAATTGAAGGAATTCTAAAATTTGTGGATTCCTATAAGGTAGCAGGCCTTGATGGTATATCAATCCACTTCATCAAATCTAATTGGCCTACCTTGAACGAATTAGTAGTGAAGATCATCCAAGAGCCTGTGATAGCTTCTAATCTTGATGAGCTTTTGTGTGATTCAATTATAGTCCTAATTCCTAAATGCTCGAAGCCAGATATTAGCAACCAATTTAGACCCATATATCTTAATAACATGATCCTAAAGATTTCTTCCAAGGTTGTGGTCAAATGCCTAAAGTATTGGTTACCATGATGGATAAGCCCCACCTAAAGCATCATTGTGCATGGGTGTAGGATATAAATTTTTTTTGTAGTAGTTGAGGAACTGATCCACTCAATGAGGTGGAAGAAATTGGCCAAGATGATGGCCATAAAGATAGACCTTACCAAAGCTTATGATAAGATGGCTTGGATCTTCATTGATGATACCTTACAGAAGGTCGATATACCTGATAATTTGTGATAGTACATGATAAATTATATCACAAATGGCAGGTCTTCAATTGCCTTCAATCGCCAAGTATTCACCCAATTATGTTTGAACAAGGTCTGAGGTAGGGTGACCCTTTGAGCTCTAATATAGTCATGCTATGCATCATACATATTAGTCAATTGATTGAAGACCTTATGAACTAGAAGTTATGGCATCCTATGTGACTTGGTAGCAAGGGTCCCCTCATCACTCACTTATTCTTTGCGGATGATGATATCCTCTCCGCCAAAGCTGATGAATCAAACATGCACACAATAATGACATGTTTCAAAGAGTTTAATTAGAATCTAGCCAGGCTATATCAGTTGAAAAACCAGAATTTACTTCTCGAGAAGCATCAATAACACTACTACAGAAACCGCCTTTGGCGTCGGTTGTTTAACCCCTTTTGGCGTCGGTGTCCGGCCGACGCCTATCTGGGCGCCGCTAAAGGTCGACCACTTCAGCGTCGGTTTGTCACCCGATGCCTATTTAAACTAAAAGCGTCAGGTGTTTATAAACAATCGACGCCAACAACGTTCGCGCCACAGAAAACGGCGACATCTAGGAAAGCCCTTTGGCGTCGGGTGTCTACTAAAAGTCTGACGCCTACATGTATTAGAGACCAAGTACTGCTTTGGTCACATCAGGCGTCGTTCCTTTACAAAAAACCGACGCTGTAGGTCTGTGCTGACGGTTATCTGTAAACAACCGACGCCTATATATATATTTTTTTTCATATCAATTTGCAGGCCTGCTGTGGCTGGTCAGCAGGATGAGAACCTGCAGTTCAGTTTTCTGAACTGCAGGTTTATGACATCCATTGATATCAGCCTACAAACAGGCCACAAACCTGCAAAATTAACAAAAAAAGATTCACACAAGTAGATACATTCAGACATCAATTCAATTATCACGTTCACACATATAGAATCATTCAAATAAAACTGAACTGCAGGTTTACGACATCCATTGATATCAGCCTACAAACAGGCCACAAACCTGCAAAATTAACAAAAAAAGATTCACACAAGTAGATACATTCAGACATCAATTCAATTCTCACATTCACACATATAGAATCATTCAAATACATGTTTTAACATTCAAAAACATTCATTTACAAAGTACCATTCAACATCACTATCAACATCCCAATTATATCTTACAATTGCCACTGTTTGTATGGCTATTACCCATTCTTCTCTTACTTCATTTAATGCTTCCCTCGTATATGGAGCATGTACATTTTTTAAGCATTTTCCTATAGTGTGGTCAGTTTTAAACACCTGTAAAGAGAATGATGTATATAAGTAATAATATAAAAATAAGATTGATATATTTCATACTAACTAATGAGACTATATATAATACCTCATGTATGGTATCGATGTCTTTCTTCGCCTGTGTATGGTATAGAATTTGTAATCTACAAAATAGAATTGCAAATAATAATAATTCACGCATAAATCTTTCCATATCAAGTCTTTCTTCGCCTGTGTATATTCAGAAACTTACTTGACACAAGGTATATGGATGTATAAACAAGATCTCACCTGTTTCTTCTTGGCATATGTGGTGTTTTGTTACATTGGTAGGTGTTACTCTCCTCCAGTATCTCCCTCGGTCCCTCCACAGACTGGCGGTGTATCATGTTACTTTAGTATATATGTCCTGGCATGAACTCAGTTGTTCCTCAAAACTTACTTGACACAAGGTATATGGATGTATAAACAAGATCTCACTTGTTTCTTCTTGGCTTATGTGGTGTTTTGTTACATTGGCAGGTGTTACTCTCCTCCAGTATCTCCCTCGGTCCCTCCACAGACTGGCGGTGTATCATGTTACTTTAGTATATATGTCCTGGCATGAATTCAGTTGTTCCTCACCTGCCTACTACCATTCCCTCACAGACTCCTGTGCGGAGAGGGACATTCCAACTTGAGATATCATCTTCCGTTTCCTCCTCCGCAGAAATATCCTTATCTCTGAACATTTATCGTAGGATTCTGAACCCTCTTTCGCTCTACTACATCGAAGCCATGCCGCAGTTGAACCCTTTCGCCGAGCCCTACCCGGCCAAGCAGGCGTCGACTGAAGCACCACCGTCATCGTTGTCTCCACCTCCATCGCAACTTGCTGTGCTAGTCCTGGCAGTTTATCACCCCACATGCGTTCCTCCCCAGTTCCTGCCGCTAGACGACCACACAATGGATCCAAGAGGATATGCAGGCATTTGCCACAGACTATAGGATGAGTATACTCAGCCTATAGTCTTTGGCGAACGCCTGCATATCCTCTTGGATCCATTGTGTGGTCGTCTAGTGGCAGGAACTGGGGAGGAAGGCATGTGGGGTGATAAACTGTCAGGACTAGCACAGCAAGTTGCGATGGAGGTGGAGACGACGACGACGGTGGTGCTTCAGGCGACGCCTGCTTGGCCGGGTAGGGCTCGGCGAAAGGGTTCAACTGCGGCATGGCTTCGATGTAGTAGAGGGAAGGAAGGGGTTCAGAATCCTACGAGAAACATTTAGAGATGGGGATATTACTGCGGAGGAGGAGGAAATGGTAGACGATATCTCGAGTTGGAATGTCCTCTCCGTGCATCAAGTTGCTCCAGTGCTTCAGTGGGTACATGTGCATCATCAACCTAAAATTTGACAAAAATAAACACACTGAATTAGCATTTGTATTAAAAAAGCAAACATTTAGCTTCAAGTTGTTATCGCAATGCCACAAAAATTCATCCCTTGTGTCCTGAGGGATGAACGTGCCTTGTTTCCTCTGCTCGTGCAGCTCCCGCTAATCACCATAAATAGAAATTGGTAAGTTAACACCACAAATAATCAATATTCAAACGATTGCTCTAAGAGTTGTATTTTACCATTTTTTGCAGCCGCCTCCGCGCATCAAATTGCTCAATTGCTCATCATGGACATCTGAAAATGTCATTAAAAAGGCAAACATTTAGCATTTGTATCAACTAGAAAAAGGAAAACATTTAGCATTTGTATAAACTAGAAAAAGGAAAACATTTACCATTTGTATAAACATACATGTCTCTAAAATTGTGATCTTTTATCAATTAACAATCCTTCATTGTGATCTTCGTGCACATATAAGTCATCATTAGCTTCAATATTTTGTGGAGTTGGCAACCCAACTGAGAATGGACTGGAGTCATCATACTTATCATAGTACTCTTCTTCATCTATAGGATCTTCAATGAACTATCTTTTACCATGAAGAACAACCGACCATTTATCATTTGCAGGATCATCGATATAGAATATTTGTTTTGCCTGTGATGCCAATATGAATGGTTCAACCTTCTCGCCAATCTTTTCGAAGTTCACCAAAGTGAAACCCAATTCATCCACTATAACTTCTTTGGTGTTATCAACCCAATTACATTTAAAGAGCGGAATTTTGAAATCTATGTAGTCAAACTCCCAAATGTCTTCAATGACATCGTAATATGACATTTTAGCTTCACGTGGACTCTTATCTTTTGCACTTGCAAAGTACATAGTCGACGCTTGAAGAGTGACCCCACTATTTTGGACGACACTCTTATCATCTTGGCGCTTTGTGTAATATGTGAATCCATTAATTTCAAACCCTTCATAAGACATAACATTCGGTTTTGGTTTAAAGGCGAGGCATTTGATAGTTTCTGTAATATCATTTGGTGTTTGAGATAGTTGATGTAAGACTTTATCTTCAAACCACTTAGTAAAAGTCTTATTATGCTCTCTAGCAAGCCACATTGAATTTGCTCGAGGATGTTGTCTCTTTATGAAATTGGTATGTTCCTCGATATACACACTCACTTCGTCCATATTCTGTAAAATATACAAGTGAGCTTGTTCTAACTGCTCACGGCTGATTACTTTCACCTGTGATCCCAAAATTCCTTTTCCCTCCTCTATATTCTTGTCATTATCAGGAGTGTCATTACCACTGAGAAAGTCATTGCAGAAATCCATAACCTCTCTCGCCACATAACCTTCAATAATACTCCCTTCAGGACGATAACGGTTTCGAACATCACCTTTAAAAACGCTCATGTATCGTTCAAAGGGATACATCCAATGCAAGAAAATTGGTCCCAACATTTTCACTTCCCTAGTCAAGTGGACAACAAGATGTACCATGATATAAAAGAACGAAGGAGGGAAATACATCTCAAGCTGACATAGGGTAACAGCCACTTCTCTTTGCAAATTATCGAGAGTATCAGGGTCAATAACTTTGCTGCATAGACTGTTGAAAAAGAAACAAAGTCTGGTAATTGCAAACCTTACATGCTTCGGCATTATAGATCGAATTGCCACGGGCAATATTTGTTGCATTAGAGTGTGACAATCATGAGATTTAAGACCTATCAACTTCAGATCTTTCATTGATACCAATCTACAGATGTTGGATGAGTAACCATGTGGCACCTTAACATTTACCAAGCATTCACAAAAAGCTTTCTTCTCCTTTCTAGACAACGTGTAACAAGCGGGAGGTAAGTATGTTCTTTTATTACCCATTTCAAGTAATTATGTTAATTCTGACCTTATTCCCATTTCACGTAGGTCCAGTCTGGATTTTATCCCATCTTTAGTCTTACCTGGTATATTTAACAGAGTACCAATGATGCTATCACAGACATTTTTCTCAACGTGCATTACATCGATACAATGCCTGACTGTCAAAGAACTCCAATAAGGAAGATCCCAAAAGATTGACTTCTTCTTAAATGAAGAATTGTCACTCTGTGTGGCCTTACTACATTGTGATTTCTTACCAAATTCGTTGACAATGTCTTTTACTCTTTCATAAACAACATCCCCTGGTATAGGTTTAGGTGCACTCTGTTCATCATTCCATCCATTGAATGCTTTGCGCTTCCTACGATACGGATGGAATTTTGAAAGAAACCTTCGATGACCAAGATATACAGTCTTTCCACCATGTTTTAGTCTTATTGAATCAGTGTTTTCTTCACATATAGGACACACTTTAGCTCCTTTGACACTATATCCAGACAAATTCCCATATGTCAGAAAGTCATTAATAGTGCAAAACAACATAGCGTGCAAACGAAATGTCTCTCTTGCTGAAGCATCATAGGTCATCACACCTTCAGCCCAAAGTTTCTTTAAGTCATCAATCAAAGGTTCAAGATAAACATCGATATCATTTCTGGGTTGTTTAGGGCCCGATATAAACAATGACAACATAACGTACTTATTTTTCATACACAGCCAGGGAGGAAGATTGTATATAACAAGCATGACTGGCCAAGTGCTATGTTGGCTGCTCAATGTCCCGTACGGATTCATCCCATATGTACAAAGCCCAAGTCTTAGATTCCTGACTTCTTCACCAAATTCAGGGTACAATACATCAATCTTCTTCCACTGTGGGGAATCAGACGCATGTCGTAGGATCCCATCATTATTTTTCTTAACATCTGCATGCCACCTCAAAATTTTCGCATCTTTCGGATTTGCAAACAAGCATTGAAATCGTGATATTATAGGTAGATACCACAACACCTTGGCAGGAGAACCAGTTTTGGACTCCCCCGAAGTCGTCAATTTATATCGTGACACACCACATTTTGGACAATCTTTCAAATCTACATAGTCCTTTTGAAATAATACACAATCATTCGGGCATGCATGTATCTTTTTGGCCTCCATTCCCATTGGGCACAACATTTCGTTTACCTGGTATGTTGAGATTGGCAGCTCGTTTCCTTCAGGAAGTATTTCTTTCAACAAAGTCAACAATTCAGTGAAGCTTTTGTCGCTCCATCTATTGTTAGCTTTCAACTTATACAATCTCAGCACAACGCTAAGCTTGGTAAACTTAGCACAACCTGTGTATAACGGTATCTCAGCATCATGCACAATGTTTCTAAAGATAGGAGGTGGATCGGTGTGCTCTACCCTACAACTATCCAGCATCGCATCAACGATGTCAGCTGGAACTAGTTCGTTCACATTTACGTCATCGGAGGCAATTTCTTCTTCCACCCAAGCACTGCTATCGACATCTACTGGTTTCGATTTTGAAATCTCTCCATGCCAGTGCCATTCTGTATAGCCTTGTACAATCCCGTTGCACATGACATGACTTTTGATTTCCTCACCAGTGTTGACTTTCAAGTTGTTACCGCAATGCCTACATGGACAGTAGAACCTATCCGTAGGTTTTTTCCTATGTTCCTCGGCAAATCTAATAAACTGATCAAGACCAGATATAAACTCTGGGGTGCAACGATTACGAATGGACATCCATGATCTATCCATTCTATGATCAGAGAAAACAAGTATATATTAGGAAACAAGTATATATTAGGAAAAGATTAGGGTATACACTTACATCCTAAGTGTATAATGTGATGTCATTCTTATATATAATAAATGTGTACCACATATCCCATCCTTGAACACCTAATCTCACTAGTAAGTGTATAATGTGTATTGGGTTTTCGAAAAATTTCGGCAGCATTTCCCCGCTGTTCTCTAAGTACATATGTACTTAGAGAACAAACGGGGAAATGCTACCGAAATTTTCTCGAAAACCCAATACACATTATACACTTACATCCTAAGTGAGATTAGGTGTTCAAGAACAGTCCCAAACCGGGGACTATCAAAGATTTACTCCTAATGAGTCAATCTTGGACGGGTTTCTAGGCCAACAAATACATGTGTTGTCATTCTTATATATAATAAATGTCTATAAACTACAGGCAACATGGTTAATCCTAATCAACAGAGAATTATTAAATAATAAATCAAGAAATCAATAGTTTCAAACAAAAGGTCTAGGAATCTTTACTTATGAAATCATTCTAATTCAATTTAATATGTTGGGATCACATAATTATATAATGACATCAGAATATATAGAACAAACATAATTAACATGATTAACAACATGCTCATCAAACTAGGGTTTTCTTGAATATCATCTAATATTTGTGTACTAGACATTAATAAAAAGGTGGATGGCATTGTTTTACTTGATATAGTCATGCATTAATAAAAAGGTGAAACTCTGATTTAAAAACTCTGACACATAAGAGGGCATACCGGTCTGGAGAGGAGCTGTGGTCTGCAGATGGCGGCACAGAGTGGGCGACAGTGGTGGAGAGGAGCTGTGGTCGAACCGGCGGCGCGGCAGAGAAGCAGCTGTGGTCGAACGGTCGCCGGCGGTGGAGAAGCAGCTGTCGGCCTGGCAGCGACGGAGAAGCAGTTGTGGTTGAACGGTCACCGGCGGTGGAGAAGCAGCTGTCGGCCTGGCAGCGGCGGCCGGCGTGGAGGCAGGCGCCGGCGTGGAAGCACCGGAGGAGAAGGCGGCATGGAGGCACCGGAGGAGAAGGCGGCGCCGGAGAAGGAGGCGCGGCGGCACTGTCGTGGAGGGTCGGGCGACAGAGAGGGGTGGTTGCGGCGGGAGCAGAGGGTTTAGGCGATGAAACAGAAGAAAGGGGAAGAGTCGGGTGATCACAGGATATTAAGTTCACCTATAGCGTCAGTTGTTTGTCACAACCGATGCCTAAACCCTTAAGCATCGGTTTTTTAAACCAACCGACGCTTAAGTGGACGATATTTTCATAAAATTGTTTGGCGGGAACCACGTTCGGCGTCGGTTATCAAATGACAACCGCCGCTGAAAGTGACACTTTTTGTGCAAATTTTCATCGCCAACAGGCGTCCGTTTTTTATCTACATCACCGACGCTGAAAGTGACACTATTTTTCTTGATCAAAATTTGGATTTCGCGGGCGACTTTAAGCGTTCGTTTTGTTATAAACAACCGACGATTAATACAAAGCGGTACCTGTGTCTGGCTGGTCTTCGGATATAAATGTCGGATTGCTTAAGAAACCGTCGCTATTATATGATAGGCGTCGGTTTTCCTTAATAACCGATGCCCAGAAAAGGGACACTGAATGCTATTTTTGTAGTAGTGTAAATTGGTAGCAGATAGTATCTACAATTTTAGTGGATTGTAGAGAACTTAGGACCTTGGAAAATATATGGGGGTCCCCATATTACACTATAGGATGAATAAGATCACCTATAACAAAGTACTAGAGAAGGTATCATGTATAATCAATTCTTAGGAAGTGAGGAACCTATATATGGTCGGCAGAGTGTTCTTGGAAAAAAGCACCCTTTCTGCAAATTTGACATATATTATGTAAACAACCAGGCTACCTCTTCAATTGTGTGAGAGAATTGATAAAGAAGTCTAGGGATTTGTATGTAGTGGAGGATGAAGTAAAATAAAGGCACACTTAATGTCTTGGGACAACATTACCAACATGATAATAAATGGTGGCGTTGGCCTCAAATCAATGAGGGAGAGGAATCAAGCTTTAATTATGAAAAATAGTTGGGACATATAAAGTAGCCGCAAGACTTTTTCATGTGAGGCCATGTCTAGAAAGGTGTTAGGAATAGTGGAGGCAACAATTCTAACCTGTCTAAAATAGACCGAATTGTGAAGCAGAGCATAAGATTTATGGTGATCAATTTATTCTTGAGCCCCATAAGTGGTGAAAGCATCAAAGTCTAGTATGATAAGTGGATGCCTAGCAACACTATCTTGTGGAAAGTATCTCTACACCCCATCCTTTAAGACTTGGAGGATTTGAAAGTCAGTAGCCTGGTTCATCTCGAGGGGAAATGGGACATTGAATTCCTAGAACACTGGTGTCTTAGAGACACAATAAACAAAATAGGTAAACTTAACCCACTAGGGAACCTGTAGTTGAAGGCATCAAAGTTTAGAAACTTTGTATGGGAGGTAGCTACTCAACAAAATCAAGCTACACTACTTTGAGAGAAAATGTTAGAATCAAAAGAGATGACACTAGAGCCTAATCTAGAAATCAAAAGTAGTAGCCTAATTTAAATTGTTCATGTGTCTAGCAGTGAACAATTTCATACTAATTAACATAAATAGGGTAAGACAACAAATGGCAACGAACTCGACCTGCAGAAGGTGCAATGGTAGTGAAGAACCAAACATACATGATTCACATGATTGTAGTAAGGTCAATCCAGTCTGGTAGGTAATTTTACATACAAACAAACCTTCTGACTTTTGGGAAGAAGACAACTTCGATCAATGGATCAAAAAGAACTTGAAATCGAATGAAAAGCATAAAATATTGTTCCATGTTTCATGTTGGAACATGTGGAAGTAGAAAAATCCATGTATCTTAGATGGGAAGGCTTCCACTCATCAACATAAAATACACTTCATCCAAAAGGAGGTGTCCGTCAAAGGTAGATCCTGGTACACACACTCGATCTTGGTCACCCCTAGCACCCTGACTTATTGGTGCATGCCTAAACCAAGGTTTAAAATAATTAATAGATATGAAACATGGAAGGAAGGAAGGGGAACAATTGTAGTAGTCATTAGAGAGCACAATGAGATTTGTATTGGGGTGTTTCCCAATATATCACAATTGATGATCCTGTTGAAGCAGAACTAACAATCATATTGTTAGCTATAAAAATCATAATGGTGTGCTTGATTGATGATGTTATAGTAGAGACAGATAGCCAACAAGGCTTATAATGATCTAGGAATAACACATGAAACACCCTCATTATGCTAATCTCATAAGGGGCATGCGACATATGAAGAATCAAACCACCTCGACCGACTTCTGCAAATGTGAGTGCAGTGTTCTTGCTAACTCTCTAGCTTAGTTCCACTACCAAAACAAGCACAAGAGTAACCACTATAGTAAGCCTCCTAAAGGTGTCCTTGACGTTGGCCAAGAGACCTTTTGTAATGGTAGTAGTACTACCATATTTAACTCTCTGCAGTTTTCAAAATTCTTTAATTCTAGTTTAACTTTGCTTGCACGAGGTGGGGCACGATGAATAAGACTCCACCTGGATTCCCTAAATAATAGGTCCTCATATGAGCCTCTATTCATAATCCTCTTTACATGACTATTGCAATGCACATTTTTTCATATTTTATTCTATATGTTACCCTTACCAATTGGTCTCAACAATAGTCTCAATATATCATCTATAGTCAGGACCAATGAAAATGTTCTTATCCAAAATGAGTACATAACATTATATTTTATTCATTATCATGCACCTCTAGTTCAATAAAGATCTTCTAAAGCTATAGTTTCTATATGATCTCTACATCACCTACATTCATATCTCTTTGTGTTCTTTGTCTATTGTGACTTTCTTGCAAATTCCTTTTGAGTGAAATCTAGTTATTGCATCCTATAAGGAATCATTCTTTCCTCTTAGTTCTTGTTCCTTCAACATTAAGTTATTCCCTTCTCTTAACCCGCATTCTAGTTGTATGAATGATGTAGGAGTTTTGTAGATTGGTTTCAATGTTTTCATGAGTGTGGCTCCCTAATGTGCCACAAATGAGATAACTCAAAACCAAAGCATGGAATTATAACTAAGCATGTGGATTACCAGAAACATAGGAAATTAATAGAAAATTTAGCAAAAGAACCATGAGCCAAAAACTTATCACATATAGGTCCACAAGCCTACCACATGCATTAACTATCATATCACAATGTGCTTACATCATCGTACATTATCATTCATGTGGTGCATTTGTTACATGAGGTACATGTTCCACAGATATACATATACACATGCCATATCTTACATACATGGCTCATAACACAAAAACCTCATATCAATAACATACCCAAAAAACACATCGAGAACATACCCAAATACCTTAATGTATAGGGATGACATTTAGGACTCTATCACAAAAAGACTAGCAGCACATCCAACCTATATCAGCTACTGCTCTTGCTGATGCTCTTCCTCAGTTGCACGACCTCTATCTCCTCGTGCACAACCAGCTAAATGATGTGGAAACTCACAGGGTGAGATCCAAATCTCAGAGGGATATATAACTCTCCATCAATGCTATTATAACACCTATATAAGGTAAATAAGAGTAGAAAGAAAAACTACTAGCATGATGAGAAAATTCAACTCAACAATTTATTTAAAGTAGATAAAGCTATTGAAGTTGTGTAAGAAATTGCAACCGGATTATAGAACATCTTATAACTTTAGAAGGAATATAAGAACATGTATATATCCTATTAACTAAACTGTACAAAATTAAGGCAAGGTCTCATCCAATGTTATGCACTTTTATCCCCAAGCTAATGTACTACATGGTTGTATTATGTCTTTTATAATGCCCTAAGGAGATGAGGTAAACCAATGATGCTCCAACTGACCACCACTAAGTCGAAATTAGTTCCATACATGATTAGTGGAAGAGACAGAATCTAATGATATCTTCACACACCTCTGTCAGCCCATGTCTGTCACAGTGACATATAAAGTTCAACTACAAAATAGCCTTTCCGGCCTTGGTATATTGGTACAACACTAATGAAACTGAGTTTCGACCACAGTCACACTCATGTCGAGGTATGAACGCAACCATCCTCAAAAGATAGATCATGTATATATTTTGTATAATATCATTGAGATACAAACTCGACCGTTCTCCTGCCAAGTTATGACCGCAACCAATCATGTGAAGTGCATATACTCAAAAGTTTACAACTTTGAGCTTTCACTAAGGGAAAACTCATTTCACAATCCAGCAAATACTGACACTAAATATGGATCTATGGCACATGGAAACTACGTGATTAAGGTTCCACTGAATTAATTATGCCAATCAAATGTCTTTTAGCATCATTCAAGTTAAAACGTAACAAACTCTACAAGAATAAGGGCATAATACTACTATAGAAGATATAAACCGTATATGGTGAAAGCTTGTCATACTATCACTTGTCATGATTGCCAATTCAAAGCTATCAACATAACCACCGTGCCATGGGATATCAATCCCTTATATCATCATTGGAGGATAACACCTCACACTAGGAATATAGCCTCTTCCGGGTCATAGGACACAATCACATAATCCATGTATTTACATCATCACATTATGCCTCAATAATGTGCATAATCACTATTCTATATAATATAGAATTCACCATAGCACTCAAATTAACCATGACATTCATAACACCTACAAGGATAGGGGTTCATCAAAATGGGAGATAAAACATCATAATATGATAATCACTCCAAGTGTGATAAGCAAAACTTCACATGACCCAAAATGAGGGTTAAGGTTTCATGTAAAGACGATTAGAGTTCCTTTACATCATGCAATCACCAAGCCTTAGATTCCGCACTTCCCTCATAGTTGGAGTGTATTAGGGTTATGAAACATGATTAGAGTTAATTAGACATTTATCCAATCAATATTATACGTAAATCATTACTTGCTTACTCATACACATGTATTGACCATATACTCATGTATGTGTATCGACACATACCATCAAACATGTGTGACAAACACCCATCACATAGAGGTCTTGACCACTAACAATAAAAGTGTCATGATTGAGACATTTACACAAAGTCACGATAAAGACACATCACGAAGGTCACAACGAAGACAAATGACCAGAAGCATATGTCTTGACCACCTCTAAACATGGTGTCTCGACCACCAACCGAAACAAAGCATGTTGATTGAAACAAGAACCATCAAGGTAGTGATCAAACCTCCAAAATAGGCCTCACGTGCAACGTAGCACTAGGAGCTAGGGTTTCGACCAAAACAAAACCATTTGTCTTGACCCAAGAACAAAACTAAGAGTAGCAACCAAAACTAAACAAAGTGAAATGACTAACAAGGTCAAGCCATCTTAGTAACACTTAACCATCATAAATCTAGATATAAACCTTGATAAAAATAGAAGATAACCACTATCAAAATAGGAGCTAATATTTGAGGAAAACCATCATTATTATGGAGGAGAAACCTCATATAAAATGGTCACCAAGAACCCTAAAACATGCACTTTGAGAATCACCATAAATAGCCTCTTGCAAGAGATAGATAAATCAAATTCAACACCTTCAAAATAGAACCTAAAATCCATGTTACACTAAGGTCCATGAACCTCATGCATGTGATCAAAAACCAAGATCAAAAGATAGGAGAAAACCATCCATTCCACAACCATCTCCAAAATGGATACCAAGAATTAGGGTTTAGAATAAAAAGCAAACCGCACAGGATTATCATCTAGATTAAAAACCTAGGTTATGGTAATATCACCTACAATGTTAAGGTCACATTTTAAAAAGAAACAAAAACACACATGTAAAGAAAAGTGCAACAATACAGAGGGTAGAGTGTTATATAGCTCGCCTTAAGTGAAGGAACAAGTCCAATCTCTCGATCACCAAGGATGATGATGAAGATCCACCAAAAGCTCAACTCTTGACAACAAGATCACCTAAAGAAGAAGAAGAATACACAAGTTCAATGATAGATCAAGAAAAGAGGGTAAGAAACCCTAGTCCAAATCAAAATAAGAAGAAAGGATGAGAGGAAAACTTCCTCTCATTTGGGTATCACCTTGTCACAACATGGCCTATGACCCTTGTAATGAGGAGTCCCTCTCAAAGATGACCACCAGGGATGATTCATGGTCTATGTACGAATAAGAGGAGGAGAAGATGGGGTAGAAGATCAATGGAAAATGCCACTAAAGAAAGGCATACACTTACCAAGGTTGGAGATGACCAAGAGTCACCACAAGAACCAAGGTAGGTTGGTCGGCCACGCAAGATTCAACGTCAGCTCTCTCCAAGCTCCTCAAGCTAGTAAACTCAAACACAAGAAGGGAGAAAATATAGAGGGCTGAAAGGAATGCATGTTGGAAGAGAAGAGGGGTTATATACTTCAAGGAGGAGAGAAGTAAGGTGGAGGTGATCTGTCAACATAAGAAAGTACCAAAGGGACACTTGTCCGTC
Organism: Alisma plantago-aquatica; assembly: GCA_963693085.1. NCBI lineage: Eukaryota > Viridiplantae > Streptophyta > Magnoliopsida > Alismatales > Alismataceae > Alisma > Alisma plantago-aquatica. Next base: position 1,173,395,578 of record OY856410.1, read on the forward strand.
AAGAAAATATCCATGCAACAACTATATGCATGCATGTACGATATGGTGATACAATCAATTTTGGGTATCGACTACTTAGGTCCCTGACACATTGGTTTCAGTCGAGACACATCAAGTGGGTCGGGACAAAAGTTCACCAAAACATCCAGGTCGAAACACATCACAAAAGGACAACCCACCTCGAACAAACCACTCGAAGACATCATAATCAAAACAAAACTGAGCCAAGGTAGGTGTCTTGATCAAGACACGCCCAAGTCACCCTCAAGGTCGAGACAAAGGTTGCTACACTCAACCATGTTCAACATGGTTAAATCCAAACAAACCCTAGAAAACCTAATCACCTCTAGAGATGCCACCACTCAACCAAGGCTCAAACAAGGTACCCTAAAGAATCACACTCTCACATGAAGCCAAGGAAGAGAAGGGACACTCTATATGTGGAAAACTACAAGATTACCCCATCAATTGGGTAATTTGCAATTTGACCCCAAAATAAGCACATAAAGCACACATATCATCCAAACAAGCTCAAACTGGAAACTTAAGCTCTCCATAAGATCTAAAAGTATCTCAAAGGATTAAAGCAAGGCTCTAAAAATTTAATAAAAAATAGAGTTAGCCCAAAGAACTGATTAAGGGTCTTATAATGTGCCTTCTCATCTTATTCCTTGATTAATAAGGTACAATCCAACTATTTGTACACTAAGGAACATTTTTCCATGTCTTCTTGTTTTCTTATCTACAGGATGTAGTCAACCCTATCAATGATTTTAACTCCCCCTTGTTGGACAACCCTTGCCATTTTTCCTTATCGTTCTAGGACATGACCTCCACTATGTCTTAGATCATCCTTTGTGTCATTACATCATCTTCTTATTTCCATTGTAATTAGTCATAATGTTTATTGATACCATGTATGATTGCAAAATGTAGGTTACATATAGTATCACTACAACAAACATTCACATTAGTGGCCTTTTAGAAATGCCACTGAAAAAAAATAAATGCCACTAAACATGTTTAGTGGCATTTGTTAACACTTAAAAAAATGACTCTAGTACCAATGCCACTAGAAAGATTGTGGCATAAGTTGTCAACACAACTAAACGTTTGTCTTTAGTGGCATCCAATAAATGCCAAATAAAGGCCACTATAACATCATTTGACATTTATAAAAAAGCCACTATCCATCAATTGGCTTTTATACAAATGCCACTATTTTGTATTATGTTGGTGTATGAAAATGTTCTTATTGAGTTTAATGGTGCATAAAAAAAGCCACTAATGACAACTAGTTTTGTATTACTATATTTTCATGGCTTTTAGTCATTCAGTTTTTAATTTATTATTGTGATTTCTAAATGAATGTCAATTGTAGACGAACTCATTTGTTTGAAAGTATGAATATTTTTTATTTATAAACAATTGAGAATTACATGGGGAGGACATTTTACCTTGCCCCTAATATTGAATACAACACCAATGATATACTTTTATACAACATTTTACCCTGCCCCTTATATTGAATTACATGGGGAGGACATTTTACCTTACCCCTTATATTGAATACAACACCGATGTTTACTGTTGCATTTTATGGTTTGCAAAATCTTCTTGCTGAACAACATGGAATACAACATTGCTGGAGCTGGCTCAGCAACTACTACTGTATCTGGTCTCATATTGTCTGGTTCCTTGAGATGGCGAGTGCAGAATATGCTCCTTGGTTTTGCACTAGGAGCTGCATTTTGCTTTCCACTCGGTTGGGCCCATCTAAAACTTGTAGAGAAGGTAGTTGAGAGTAGTGTAGTTCTGTTGGCGTCTAATTCTGGTGAAAGTGATGCAGGAAGCAGGGTGGGTGCGGCAATTGAAAGGCTTGAAATTTGCCTAAGAAAATATTTCTTGTACGTTATTGGCATCAAATATGGAAACAATTAAAAAGTGACTTATCTTTTATTTGTATCATGCCATCAATACACAAGTTGAATTCAACTTTCTTTTCTATCATTTACTTTCACCTGCTATAAGGGTTTTGATTGGTTATGTTATTGTAGTTACCAGTTTCATGTATCTAGCAATGCATAAGGTAGCATCTCAACCATGAAAACTGTGTGAATTACAGCGTGAAATGGATAGACGTACGCTGGAGATCTTTGTGAATGATAAGTTGATCCTTTTTCCATTATAAAAAAACATTATCAAGTTGAACAATTAAGGCAAAACAAAATTCAAAGTACTAATTATTGTCCCTTATTGATTAAGAATAAGAGGGAAATATGATCATGGTAAAATAGAGAAGAAACAAAATAAGTAAGAAGGCATTGTACCTTCTAGTTGTTGGCTCCGTATTCAAATCACTATCACTGCAGTGCGGTTGAGCTCCAGATCTTCATTTTGGTCTTCCTAGCTCTTGATCTCCATCATTGTAGGTTCCAAGTCTTTGCATCAATCATTATATGTCTGATGTGTGGTGCATTACAATGCACAAAAGTCTTGACACAATCAAGGTATAACGAAGGGTGTTCACTTGGTTCCCTACAAACAACATGATTTATAACCAAAGAAGCAACTCTTCAATACTGAGAGAACAATTTTAGAATCATATAAAATATATACTGACAAACTTTGATAGTCCCAATAGTTTTCACACATAATAGATTTCATGAAGGAACTAATTATAAGATCATATCAAAATTATTGGTAACAGATTAATAAGCTTTTTTTTAAACAAAACTCTTTTTTAAATTCAAGAAGACAAATGCTACCCAGAAAAAATATCTATAAAATTGTTCATTGATAACCGGAACACTAAGGAAACTTATACTACAAATCAAATATTCATACACCATATATGGACAATCAAATCTACAAAAGGATAGATCACAAGCATGGGAACAAGATGAAGAGACAATAAATCAGTCCACCATATTCAAATAGATCAGTAGTTTAAGCCAAGATAAGACACTCTATGAGATTCTGAAGAGAAGGCTAGAAGAAACCTTAAACAAACCACATGGGTTGCATACCTTCCTGGGATTGGTTTAGTATGATAACACTTTGTAGTAACCAGAGTGTAAGAGCCACACAAGGAATGTGCGATATCCAGAACATGAGTCATCTTTCCAAGTAATATATTAACATGTATTGCCTCTAAGTGTCCTATTTCCATCAAGAATATCATCCCAACTGTCAAATTTCAGGTTGCCCTTTGCGCTGGTGTCTATATAGAGTTGTTTACCATTGTTCGTCAATACTGAAATTGATCGTGTAACATGGTTATGTGTTCTGCATACAAACAAAGTTTCAGTTACAAGACTAATATGTGAGAGGCATGTGTCAATTGTGTGAGAAATGTCTTCATCACTAACAAGACTAATAGTATAAAAAATTTATATTAAGATGGGATACAAACTTGAATGTGAGCCTATAATAGAGTTAAGAGTTTGTGTTCATATTTAGGGGTGACTGGTTCCTTAGATCTGTAAGATTGCTCAGGAGGAGGATAGTTGGCATGTTAATTTCCGTTATTTAAGAAGGTTGTGTCTTTTTGGAATTCAGAGCAATCATATTACTAATGGTTCTTGGTTGACAAGGTAGAACTCCTATTCTAACAACTTCCTTCCAGATCTCAGAGGCTAACAAGCATTCAAAGGATAGATGTCGAATGAATTCACTGTTAGCCCGGCAGAGAAAGGAGTAAAAGGTGATCATCATGCCCATTTTACAAAGGTATTCTATTGTCGTAAGGCATTCAATACAGTTTGGTCTAAGAAATAATTCTAAATCTCTTAGTAATTTGATGAGTACAAAGCCACCAACCCTACTTGATTTCTTGGTTCTTTACTCTAATAAGGTTCTTGGCATATTCAAGACTTCAAGTTAATGAATTCAGCCCCATATAAAGTAATAACATAATCTTCTATAGAAGAGGTACCAACATAATTTAAGAAAATAGACTGGTTTCATTCTCCTTGTATCATTAGTATTCCACTTAACTTTGAGAATAACAAAGCTATGAGTAGTCAACTTTCTTCCCCTCAACTTTGAGCAAAGAGAAGGATCAACCTTTTCATAAGAAAAATATATGTTCCTGAAGCCAATGATCTCTTCACATGATCACTTTATTCCCATTTTCCAAATCTAAAACTGGTCTTTCACATAATAAATTCATAAGTTGATTCCACATATGTGAGTAAGTAGGGGTATGCTTACCCTACTAAATAGAGTCACCTCCTAGGTATATACCATGAAGCAAGTTGACAAACATAGAATCCTTCTTCTTTCCAAATGCTTGAAATTGTTGATAAGCCCATCTTTGCAAAAAATCCATAAAAAGTCCTATATTTAGTCCCATTAGAAAGTGATCAGAAAAATTAAATACATACTTGATTTTTTCCGTATTATGTTGTTCATGTTCCCATTAGTATAATACTTAAAGCTACTTTAACTTACATATTCATGCCACATTCTAAGGTATCATTTTATTTGCTTAATTGGTTGAGTCCAAACTTTTGTCGTAAAGATCTGTCTAATGAACGACATCTCCATTCTCCACAATGCCTTGTAATGTGTCATCTTTATTTTATAAAACATATGATTTGAAGTTTATACCTAAAGATCAATGAGTAATGGATAGAAATAGGTCTCCAAGGTGCCCTAGACATAGCTACAAAACTTGCACTATCAAGTTTGTGGGACAGATTCCTCATAAGTTAAAACAAGAAGCAATGCTTCTGAAAGAACAACATGGAAAAATACAAATGTACTTCAGTTGTTTTTTAGCATCATTTATTAGCTTCCCTCCAATACTTGATAACAATATGAGAAAACAAAATCTACATAGCTTTTTAGTAGACAACCCATACTAGCAGAAAAATTATCAGTCACAAGAAAAATCTTGTGTAATCCAAATGCAATTATGGTTTTGGGAACAACTTTTGTAGTGTCAATATACATGTATAGATCATAAAAAGGCATATAGAATTACCGTACCATAACTTCAACAAAAGATCTATAAAATGAGATAAATCTTAAGCAATTAACCAATTCTAGCTTCAATCTAACCTCAATATTAGGAGCAATTGTTTGAACAACCTGCAATACAAATCAAGCAAGGCCCTCTACTTCGCATATACATGAGTTGTACAGTCATCACTTACAATAAGAATTTTTAGGAAATTGATTATCATCTTGTAGGGTTTTCTATACAAGGGTGAGTAGGGCTGCAACAAATAGGAATCACCTGGTGATAGATCACTAACACTATGAGAAATAGACTACCTAATAATATGAGGCATATATATACCAAAATAGATAAGATAAAACAACCCCGTATAAAGATAGCCAATATGCCAATGCAAAGTATAGATGATAAAAAGGTAGACACAAGAAGGAAAAAGTGGCAACAAACCTGAGAAGACCATCATCCCCATTATTATCTATAGGTTTAAATAGAGATTCTATCATTTCTACCTTGGGTGACTGAGTCCTAAAAACAACTTTGTACTTGGAGATTAAAGGCCATTCTCGACAGCTAACAACCTAAGACACAAGTAGAGCAACATAGAACACCCCAGATAAGAAAAATGAACAAAGTGACATATAGATTTGAGCCCAACAAAAATAATGGGATGAAAAACCCATATATATGCTAAGGAGTCAAAATTCAAAACTTACATCAGCTGTTGATGGCTTGTCTGACTGCCCAGGGCTCCCATGGGACACATTCATTCCTATATAATAGTTGGCACTTGGGAGATCTTTGGCATTGATGGTGGATGCTCAGTTGTGGTGAACTTCTCTGTGTACTATGACACCTGCAGACTTATTAGCAAAAACAATGAGGTAACTTCAAGCTTGAAAATTAGTTGAAACATAAGACAAAATCACAAGCATAGGTACTTATCACATAGAATGCTTACATAGAACCTCAAATGACTTGGAATTCTTGACATTCAAAGATATATTGTCCAAGTCATGCTGCAAGCTAGTATCATAATAATTTGTACAACCACACCTTATACAACCAATCATGGTATACAATCTCAAATGACTTGGAATTCTTGACATTCAATCATCTGCATTTGTACAACCACACCTTGGTCAACCACACACCAATAACTGGTGAACTATAGTTTTTATGCATTTGTACACCCACACTCGACACCTTGAACAACCACACTTAAGACACATGAAGAGCAACATAGAACACCCCAGATAAGAAAAATGAACACATAGACATATAGATTTGAGCCCAACAAAAATAATGGGATGAAAAACCCATATATTTGCTAAGGAGTCAAAATTCAAAACTTACAACAGCTATTGATGGCTTGTTCGACTGCCCAGTGCTCCCATGGGACACATCCATTCCTAGTATAATAGTTGGCTCTTGGGAGATCTTTGGCATGGATCGAGGATGCTCAATTGTGGTGAACTTCTCTGCACACTGTGACACCCGCAGGCTTATTCAAGATCTCATTCATTTAGGAAACATGAAGTGTGTTGTCAGTAAAATCTTTTTATGTATTTCATTTAATTAATTTAAACGAAATACATTAAAAGATTTTACTTACAACGCCCTTCATGTTTCCACAGTGAATGAGATCTTGAATATGCCTACGGGTGTCACATTGCACAGAGAAGTTCCACATCCATGAGAATCCTCCATCCATGCCAAAGTTCTCCCAAGTGGCAACTATTATACTAGGAATGGATGTGTCCCATGCGAGCCCTGGGCAGTCAGACAAGCTATCACTAGCTACTGTAAGTTTTGAATTTTGACTCCTTAGCATATTTATTCATCCTATTATTTTTGGTTGGCTCAAATCTATATGTCGTTGTGTTCAATTTTCTTATCTGGGGTGTTCTATGTTGCTCTTCTTGTGTCTTAGGTTGTCAGCTCTCAAGATTGGCCTTTAATCTCCAAGTACAGAGTTGTAGTTAGTAGAGGATCAATACCATAGTTATTGGCTTTTAGGGCCTGCATCACAACCACATGTTACAGAAAGGGTATAATTTTAGATGGAGGGGGTAAAGGAAAAAAGACAAATATACAAATGATGTTTTAACAATTAAGGGAACATGGAGGAACCCACATTACTAAGAACACCCATTCTTTCTTGAGGCTTCTGCGTAGACTTCTGAATCAGAGAAGACCTCTGAAATGTTGACAATGATTTAGTGTGCCTTTGTAAAAGGAAGAACACCAAGTTATGTTAGTTAGTGGCAAAAAACAAACAAATAATTTATTAACTAAACTGGAAGAACAAAACATCAGGCTATATTATACTTAGTACCAAAAACACAACATTCAAAAACAACGCAGTGAGAAAATAGAGCGGCACTCGTAGAAGTAACACGTAGAAAACAGAACAACACTCGTAGAAAACAGAACAACACTCGTAGAAAACATTCTAACAACTCATTTTCCTTTACACATATAAAGTTGTGTTTCATCCACATACAAGCACAACTCAAATGAATTACCCAGAAGGTAAGATCTGAGACCTCAAGTGATGTGAGACCTCAAGATAAACATCGATGTCGCCTATGTCTTTGTGAGGGCACATATCTATAAGAAACTTGGAACAAATTGCCTTGGAAATACAAAAAATATTTATGCATGGCAGATCTATGCTTTCAGGCAATGGGTGGACGTATCACATTATTCCCAAAAACCATGTACATATAAAAAATACCCTTGCCTACAAAGTAAAGATTTCAAAAAAGCATTACTGCATAACAAATTGCCCTGAAAAGAACCAATAAATATTGAATAGTCTCATTTAAATTGTTGCAACAACTAGTATAGGATTCATCAAAATGTTGGGTGGAGCTTGAAGATTGTAGTGTGGTTGCTAGAATCTTGATCCCTATAGTGTTAAGATATCCTGCAGCATGTGATCAAGTAATGAAAGAAAAATTAATATGCCATAAGAAATATATCGTGATCTGATATGATGCAAGTTGGATATGAAGCCCACAAATATGAAGCACCCGCAATATGCATTCCTACTTATATAAGCAATTGCATTCAAAGATATTATCAAATAGAATCAAACCTGCATAGGTTGGGAAATAGAAAATCATGGTATACGATGTGTGGTTTCCATACAAAAGGGACACTTACCCTTTTATTGCAGTAGTTTTTACATTAAAAAAGAATTATTCAGTCCACATCACCCATCCACATTAGTTGTAAATTTTGAATATCCAAACCATAATAACCTATTTACTAGCTAAGTAATTACAAAATGGAAAGTAATGGATCAAATAATTGTAACTCATTTTCAACTAAAATTTTCATTCGTACCCACAAATAAGAAGCTAAAACATTGCTCATTGCTAAAAAACACAAACCAATCATAATGCGTGTATCATCCATAATACTAAGATTCTCCATAACAAAATTAAAAGTAGGTCAAAACAAAATAGGATTGTTATTTGGCAACAATGTCTACGACAATGGACATGAAACACCATTATTTGGATCGGCATGTACAAATAAAACATTGGATTAAATAAAAACAACTATAGCTCTCCTCTTTAGATAGTATCCAAGAATGCAATTAAATTTAAACTTCATGTCCTGCAACAAATGGAAACGACTTTAGATACTACTTTTGTTTTCAATTATGTAATAATATAAGCAATACTTTATGCTCACCTTGGTAACGTATGTGTTTTCTGCCATGCAATGATGTTGCCAACAACATCATCAATAGATTGATATTGATCATAAGGTCTAACTAGAGAATCAATGCCCAACAAAGCAACCTCTAGAAAAACAACAACAAGTGATGAGCCCAAAAATGCACCTCCCACCCTTTTCATGGGGTCAACATCAGAGACTCGACCGAATGTAATTCTAGCATCTGGATCTATAAAATTTAGCAGATACACATCCTAGAAAAAAATACAGTTTACATAACAAATTTATATAAACGTAAAATGAAGTGCAATTCATAGTAATACAAACATACTTGTCCCTTCTTTAATGATGAATGTCTTATATGGAGTGGAGTTTTCATTGATAAGTTTGTCTGCACAATTATTTTATTTTTGTCATAAGTCCATAAAAGTCAACATGGAAAATAATTGGTACCACACATCTTGTATAAAATGTATTCATACTTTGCCAGTGCCAACATGTTGTGGTTGATTGTTTCCTGCTCTAGTTAAGTCAAGTAACTCCTCTAATTTTTGGTTGAATTCATCCTTTTGTTCTTGAAGTTTTGCATTAAATTTCAACCGTTGTTCTTCAAGCTTATCCTGGAAATGCTTCCTTTGTGCTTCTTCAGCTTCTCGGGATTTCGGTTCTTGCCCCAGATATAAGAAGGTCATGGTCCAAGTCCATAACCATGAACATATCTTGGTTTCTCTTCTCCCATAACATGCCTATATATTTCATCTGAAGTAACATCAAGTTGTTTTCTTCACATCTCTTCTCCTACCTTAGAAAATTTTTCCTACATGCAGAAAATCATACGAGATGCAATTTATACCAAATATATACCTCTATGAAATTAGTATATGTAACATAATACTATAGGATATTATGTGTTGTACCAAAATTTTGGCAGATTCAACATCAACTATACTCCCATCTTTTTTGTGATGAGTTTTCTCAAAAAACATTATGGGATCCACTTCTCCTCCTATTTCCTTCTCCATCGTTATCATTCAAATAAGGTTATTGTAAACATCAAATAAAAGGATGCCATCAAATTGTATAAATGGTTCACAAAAATCACTAACTTACATCATATTTCAGACATGCAAACGACTTGGTTCCTATTGTGTGGCTAACCTTTTGAAATTTTCTATTGCTAGACATGGCTATATCATGGGAAAAGTTATTCTACCTTGTTTCTAAAACACACTTCTAACAATTTCTTAATCATTCAAATTTATGTTGATGACATTATCTTTGGAAAATATAATCTTGATCTTTGCAAGGATTTTAATGATGTTATGCAAATTGAATTTGAGATTAGCATGATGGGGGAACTCACTTTCTTCGTCAGCTTCCAAATCAAGCAAATAAAGGAAAGTAATTTCATCAACCAAGGCAAGTACACTAGTGAGATACTAAAGCACTTTGGGATGGAAAACACAAAGACGATGGACACCCCCATGTCAAACACCTCCAATCTTGATAGAGATGAATAAGGTGAAAAGGTAGATGAGAAGCTATAGAGGTATGATTCGATGTTTACTTTATTTAACCTCCTCTAGAGTTGATATAATGTTTAGTATTGGCTTGTGTGTTCACTTTCAATAAAGTCCTAGGAAATCAAATCTCATAGATGTTAAGAGAATTTTGAGGTATCTAGCCAAACCCCCAAATTTTGTTGTTTGGTATCCCAAGTCAAGGGACTTTACTCTTTCAACCAACCGTGATGCTGATTATCAAGGATGTTTGATTTATAAAAAGTGCACAATGTTACTTACTTCTTCCTAGGAGCTTGCCTAGTTACTTGGTTTTCCAAGAAGCAAATCATTGTGGCTCTATCAACTACCAAGGTTGAATGCATCATAGTTGGAAGTTGTGGTGCCCAAGTCCTATGGATGAAGAAAATGCTCCAAGAATTTAACAGTCATTTTGATGCTTCTCCTATCTCTTTTGATAATACTGGTATAATTAAGTTGTCTTACAATCCTATATTTCATAGTAGAGCTTAACATATAGAGGCATGTCATCATTTTCTTTGTGACCACATTGCGAAGAAGGATATTTATATCATGCATGTGGATATGGAAGCTCAATTCATAGACATTTTTGCTAAACCTCTATCTAGAGAGAAATTATTAGATCAAAACATCTTATAACTTCTCTTGATGATGTTGACATGCCTTGTAGATAGTTTTTCTCTTACCTATATGTTTCTTGCTTAAAATTGATCATCTCTTACTTGATATGTACTATTGTTATCTTGTTTCTATGCCTTGTCTCACTTGTTTTCGGTAATTTTTGCAAATGACTATTTTATAGCAAAATAGTACCCTATGATGAGTGAAATGTGCCTTAATATGTCTAAATGCATAATTCGTTAAAGAAATAAATTTTATTAGCAACCTAGAGTCTAAGAATTAAGATTTCAAGTTTTTGGACATGATATCTATTGGTTGAGTTGCCAACTCGACTGATGCTAGGCTGAGGTCAAGTGTTTTCACCCAATCAGTCAAGTTTCTCAAAGTCAGAACTCGACCGATGGTTGAGCTAGACCAAACATAAAAAGGGTTTTGGACGACATTTCTCCCTCTCAGCAAGACAAAGATCGACTGGTCCCTAGCTCTAGCTCCCTTAACCTCCAACCCTAGGTTCGCACATACCTTCCCTTGCCCAGCCTACCTTCCTTGCCTCTTCTCAAACCCTTCTAGGTGGTTATATGACTTGTTGGTGAGGATCTCTCCCTATTTCGACTATAGTTGCTTCTCCTTTTCATCTTGATGGCATGGAACTGATGGAAACAAGTTGTCCAAGGTGGAGCACCTTTATCTTCATCTAATCCTCGCCTCATATCCTTTCATGGCACCTCCTTTATCTTCTTTGAGACCCTAAATCTCTATAAAGAGATCCTTACTAGGAACCCTTTCCCATTTAGAGTCTAATTTAAGCCTCGTCTCACCATGAAGAAAGTTATCACATAGGTTTTGTAGTTGTTCCATTCCCATAACCTAGGTTCTTTGTGCTTAGAATGCTAGTTCTTTGAAAATTCCATTACAAGCACCAAGGTGGTCACTAAATTGTATGCCAATCTTTCATGGAACTACGACACTATAGTCTCACCACCCAATAGCCATGTCATCCTCACTTCCATGATTGCAAAGACCAAATTCACCATCTCTGCAGATTCCATGATGACCTTTTTCACTGGAACTAATGTCACCAACACATGAATGAAGGACGATCCTGACTATTTTGACCTACTTAACCCTCATGCCTTCTACAAAACTTTGATCTTACTCTTCCAGACATTCACAAGTTTTTTAAGAAGACTCAAGTACCCTATATGAATAAGTAGACATTTCCATCCTCTTCCCTTGATCTCAAAAACCGTCTAATTGCATCAGTTTATAACTGAAATGCACACCCAAAGAAAAATCAAACCAAAATTGTAGACAATACTACTCCGATCATGTATTGTATTTTGAATAACGTTGGAGTCAAGTGGTCCTGATAAATTCTACATCACATGACATGCTTTGACTTCAGGAAGAACACCTGTGGTACCCAACCACCCTACCCTTCTTTGATCTATGATCTATTTTCTTTTGCTACTCAGAAATCTCTTTTCCATTATTATAAAGTTAGTCGAAAAGGAGTTTGCATTAGTGAAACCACGATCAAGAAGACATTTCTTCCTTCCTCTTTTACCACACATGGATCTTTCTGAGTGTCCAATGAAGTACTTATGGGTCACATTGTGATGCCTAGCACCACACAAGCAAGATTACTCAAAACATAACCGTGGAAGAAAGATTAAACAAATATGTTACTGGAAAATATTGAAAATTTAAACCAATTTCATTAAACACCTAAGTAGAATAAATGTTTACATACCATCCCATCCAAGACACAAGGTAGGTACATCAACATCTACTTACGAGGTATGCCATCATCATGATTATAAGAGAAACATGTCCCATGCATATATATACAACCATTGTAACTTTGCATCAAAAGGGGCATAAGACAGAGCACGTCCAAAACTATTACAAAAACCTAAGAGTACAAGGACAAATATGGGACTCTACACAACAACAAGCATCAACCCCTCCAACCTTATCAACTACTAGACTTCCTATTGCTACTACTCTACCTCAGCTACACGATCTCTGCCTCCTCATGTACGTCCACCTAAAAGGATGTTGGGAACTCACAGGGTGAGATCCAAATCTCAACGGGAGATATAACCCTCCACAAACACTATTATTAACACATATATGAGTAACAAGAGCAAAGCTAATATTATGATAGGCAGATTCAGATGCATGATATGTTCATGGAAGATTAGTATAAGCAATTTTCTTTACTTGGATTATGGAACATCTTATCATTATGAAAGTAATATGAAGAACATGTATATCTACTACCACCTATATTGTATTAAAAAAGCAAGGCCTCGTCTAATGTTCTTGTATTTTTCACTCAGAAAATATACTACACAACTAATTACATATTTTATCTACCCTGAGGATTTGAGTCTTACCACCCAAATCCAACTGATCACTGCTAAGCCGAGATCGATGAAATACAAGGTCAATAAAAGTGCTAGAATAGAAGACCTCACCAATCCTCATGGTCAACACATGAGTACACCACAGAGACATATCAGTCAACTACAAGTAGTGACATATAGCCATGTTGTGAAAATTGCTCACTCGTCTTGGTACATGTCACGATGCTAGTGAAACTGAGCTATGTTCCGTATCCATACTCCTGCCAGGGTATGGCTCGCATCCATCCTATGAAACTTCATAAGTATAATAATACTGACCTATGTCTAGCAACCACACTCTTTCCATGGTATGGATCACAACCAATCTTGTTAGTGCATATACTCAAAAATATATGACTCCAATCCTTCTCTAAGGAAGAGCCTGTTTCATCATCCAACAAGTGGTGATGCTTAGATGAATCTATGGCACACGGAGAAACTACATGTATTAATTTCAACTGGATTAGTTAAGTCCATTAAGTATCTTTTAGCATCAATCAAGTTACAACGTATAAATTCATATAAAACTCTATCAAGATAAAATTTAGAAAGCGTATAATATGTGACTTCATCACATCATCATCACATATTGTTTGAATCACTTTTCATTTGTAACATCATCATCATTGAGGCCATGTGCCATAGGGTATCAACCTTTCAACTCAGCATAGGGAATGTTATCTCAAACTTGGCATCAAGCCATTATCAGGTCATTCCATATAGAATCTCATTTAACCTGTATCATATCATAATTACCATAGCTCCCACTTATCTATGATATCAACTAGCAACAATTGCACAGTTAGGAGTTCATAACAATAGAGATACGCATTATATTACCATAACCATCCCATAGAAGGGAATCAAGAAAGTTACATTGTACAATATTAGGGTTAAGGCCCTTTCCTAGGCAATACAGATTTACCAACCTAAGTTCAAAATCCTACCCCCAATCTCCTTCCTCCCATTATCATGGGAGTACACTCATTTTAAGGATTAAATGATATATCAAACATCACGTTATGTGACCTATTCGTTGATCATATAAGTACATCTTTAAGTATTCAAGCATGCGTTGTAACCATCATAATCACCATGTATCTACCACTTAACAACATGGTGTCTTGCTCTATCATCCGCATGGGGTATCAGTTTAACATTGACATGCCTTGTTGGCCCAACACTTTCAAGAGGTGTCAATCTACCATCAACATGGTGCATCATCCTAACACCGCCAAGGGGTGTTGACTACCCATTGCCTAGACGTCTTGGTCTAACACCAACAACGTGTGTCGGCTATTAACCAATGTGTATTGCAACTCATGCACTTCATCACGGCTTGCAACTAAGGTGAGGGTATCAGTTATAATCAATCATGAGTTGCATCCATTGCTAGGGCATCGGCCTAACCTCAACACGGTGTATCCGTTCTTCAACAACATAGTTGTAATGATAGTTACCCATCACAGGCCATCCCTAAGGCATCTCTTGGTGTATCAACCACATGCCAACATGAGTTCCAACTTAGGATAAGATGACTATCTAGTAGTATTGTAGAGTGTCTGTTCTCCCCCATCAAGTGCATCATCCACCAGCATCACAAATCTTACTAAGGCTAGGTGTAAGCCATCACTAGTTACTTCTCCTGATAGAGCATCAGCTATAGAAATTTACGAATTGTAATCATGGCTAGGTTAGGGTGTCTGTCTAGGTTAGGGTGTCGAGATAGGTTAGGGTGTCGGTCTAGTCATCAACAAGGTATATCAGTATGTCATCTCTTGGTACATCGACTTGTCATCTTCAAGCTTAGGGTATTGACCACCAACCCTTACTACTACTAGGGAACATCAACATAACCCAAGCAAGAAATAACAAGATCTAAAATAACAAACTAGATAAGATTCCTTCATCAAAATAATGATCCAAGTCATCATCATCTATTAGCATGGGAAGAAAATGATTTAAAGAAGAAAAAGAGTGAAATAATAGTGAAAGCTAAGAGTTATATAACCCGCCTTAGAGTAATCTTACACCAAAGATGCAAGCTCCAAGATCAAAGCTTCTTGCACCAGTCCAAATGATGAAGGTGATCCACCAAAGGTCCCAAACTTGGTCACAACAACACCTCCAAAATAAAAGAAGATACCATGGTTAAAAAGAAGAAGAAGGAACTCTAGTCGATCCAAAGAAGAGGAAGAAAGAAAAGGATGAAAGAACTTCATCCTGACATGCCTTAAGAACAGCCTACACGCCAAGGCATGTTCCATGTCGAAGAGAGAAAAGGATGGAGAAGAGATGCCAAGGAGGTCGTCATAAAGAAAACACAACTCACCAAGGTGTGAAGATGTACAAGAACCACCATGAGATAAGGATTTGGTTGCCAAGCTTCGAAGGGGTTCCTTCTAGCTCCTCAAGATCCAAGATCATCCACCAAGAAGGGGGAATGGTTGAAAGGATTACAAGGATGAAGAGGAAAGGAGTTGTATACTTGTGGGATGAGAGATGGATCAAAGGTAAGGTGTCATCTCCTTTAGCCATCTAGGGGACACTTGTCCATGCAAAAGGTCCACATGAAACCACACTTTCTTAACATGCAAGCATGGTGATCCACTCTTTGTGGAGGTCTCTACCTCTTGGACACTCACCAAGGCCGCGACCCATGGCAACACCCCAACCACATACTAAAGTTAAGGCATATATAACCCATAAAGCTTAAACATTACAAAAGGTGCCACCACTCATCAAAGATGCAAACATGGCACCCACTCCCCCCTTTCTCTCCTTTAGATGAGGTCAAGAGATGTAAGGGTCACTCTTGAGGTAACAAATTTTACATTAACCCACTATATTGGGTAAATTGCAATCCACACAAAAACTATTATACAAAGGACAAACATCATCCAAATACACTTAAAACTTGGAACTTTCTCTCTCCATAAGCCTAATTTATCTCAAAAGATTAGATTAAGGTTCTAAGAACATGATCAAACCAAAACAAACTTGTTTAACCCATAACTCAGGTCAGAGTCCTTACAAGCCATAAGCCCCTAACAAGGATTTTGCCCCAGAAATCAAAAGAGAAAAGAGAGGGGTACTGCCTCCTCATCTCCTCCTCAAGTTTGCACATGGCTTCATCAACACCATAGTGGTGCCACAAAACCTTCACCAACACTATGTCTTTCTTCATTAGTTTCTTCACTCTTCGGTCAAGGATCAACACTGGACCTTCGACATAGGACATATCCTCCTCAAGATCTACCTTTATGGGCTACAACACTAACTCTATATTGGGATGGCACTTCCTCAGCATACTCACATTAAACACGAGATGCAACATGTGCAACTTAGCTGGAAACTCCAACTTGTAAGCCACCTTTCCAACTCGTGCTATCACCAGATAAGGTTCCATAAACCTTGGAGCCAACTTACCCTTCTTCTCAAATATTAGCACACCTTTCCAAGGAGAGACCTTGAGGTATACTCTATCTCCGAATTGGAACTCCAAAGGTCTTTGACAATTATCTGCATATGAAATTTGTATGTCCTATGTTGCCCTTAACTACTGTTGAATCACTTTGATCTTTTCTGTCATTTGTTGCACAAGCTCAAGGCCAAGAAGTTGATAATCACCAGTCTCGAACCAACAAAACAGAGACCTACAATGCCTCCCATACAACACCTCATAGGGTGCTATGTCGATGTATTTCAGATATCAATTATTGTAGGCAAACTCTATCAGGATGAGATGCACGTCCCAACTGCACAAAAACTGAAGAACACAAGCTCTTAACAGATCCTCCATGGTCTAAATGGTCCTTTTAGATTGACCATCTGTATATGAGTGGAAAGTAGTGTTTAACTTCAACTGTGTACCCAAAGTTGTGTGTAGCCGTTTCTAAAAATGACTTGTGAATTGGGGACCTCTATCTGACACTATGGTAGCTAGAACACTGTGTAAACACACTATCTCATCAACATTGATCTGAGATAGATTCTTTGTTGTATACGTTGTTTTCATAGGAAGGAAATGTGTTGACCTAGTCAACCTATCAAAAATCACCCAGATTGAGTCATGATCTTTGGCCTGCCTAGGAAGTCCATCATAATGTGATCCCATTTCAAATGTGGTATAGGCAACGATTACAACATCCATGCAGGCTTTTGATGTTTGGCCTTTACCTACTGACACACTGTGAATTCTGTGAAGAACTCAGCCACATCCCGCTTCAAACCAGGCCACCAATACATGTTCTTTATGTTGTGATACATCTTGGTGCTACCTAGATGCATAGCATACATAGACAAGTGAGCCTCTTCTAGAACCATATTCCTTAGAATATCAACATCAGGTACCATGATTCTTCCATGGTAAAAAACTATCCTATCATTGGACTATTAGAAGTCGTCATGCTTCTTGCAGTCAAACTCTGATATGATATGTTGTATCACAATATCAACCTATTGAGCCTCTCTAATCTGCTATCTTAATGTGGGCTTTACCTGTAACTGCGCCAACAATGTTACTAGTAAGCAAACTTCCGACTTGGCATTCCTCTGATGTAGGGAAATGAACATGTCTAGTTTGTGGCATACCAAACAACTCAAATCTACTTTTTCTATAGGTGACGACTGAAAGGATTTCCTACTCAGTGCATCTTCCTCAACATTCACCTTCCTAGGATGATACTCAATCATACAGTCATAAACCTATGATTAGATCCATCCAGCGTCGTTGCCTCATGTTCAGATTTTTTTGTGAAAAGATGAGTTTTAGGTTTCTATGTTTTGTGAAAATCTGACACTTCTCTCTGTAAAGGTAGTGCCTCAATATTTTCAAAGAATGAACTATGGTGTCTAGCTCCAAATCATGGGTTGAGTAGTTTTCCTCATGTTTCTTAAGTTGTTAGTAAGCAAAAGAAATCACTTGATTGTCATACATCAACACACAACCCATATTATTTTTAGATGCATTACAAAATACTATATATCTCTTCCCTTTCTCCGGTAGTACCAACACTGGTACACTTGTCAACTTTTCCTCTAATGCCTAAAAAGAATGCTAGCACATGTCATCCTCGATAACGAAACCTCCTTCATTTTTAGCTTAGTCAGGGGTATAGCTATGGCACTAAATTACTTAACGAACCTTCTGTAATAGCCTACCAAACCTAAAATGTTGTGCACTTCTATTGGTGTCTTTGGTTGTTCCCACTCTATGACAGACTCAGCCTTCTTAGGGTCCACATGAACACCCTCAACATAGATAACATGTCCCAAAAAAGCTACCTCCTTCAACCAAAACTCGCATGTGCTAAACTTAGCATATAGTTAGTGTTGCCTCAACAAGGTCAATGCCCGACAAAGATGTTGTTCATGCTACTGGTTGTCATGGATGTATATTAAGATGTCATCTATGAAAACCACCATGAATTGATCAAGAAACGGTCAAAACATTTTGTTCATTAAGTCCATGAACGATGCCAGTGCATTGGTTAGCCCAAACGGCATAACCACAAACTCATAATGACCATACCTTGTCCTAAAAGCTGACTTGGGTATGTCCTCCTCCTTGATCTAAAATGAATGATATCCTGACCTCATCTCTATCTTCAAGAATACTATCATGCTACACAAATGGTCATATAAATCATCTATCCTTGGCAAGGGATACTTATTCTTTATTGTCACCTTATTCAACTATATGTAGTCTATACACAACCTCATGAACTTGTACTTATTATTTACAAACAACACTAGAGCACCCCACGGTGACATACAAGGTCTGATAAAACTGTTTTCAAGTAGTTCTTACAACTGTCTCTTTAATTCTGTCATCTCTATTGGATCTAGCCTGTACAATGTCTGAGCTATCGATCACATGCATGGAAGTAGATTGATATTATATATCCATCTCTCGAGGTGGGGGAACACATGGGAGTTCCTCTAGAAACACATCTTCAAACTCCTTGATAACTAGCACCTCTTGAATGCTCAAACTCCTTACATCAGTACATAGCACATGTGCCAGGAACGCCTCACAATCCTTCATTGACAACTTCTTTGCCACCATTGATGATATCAGACACGTCGGAAGAAACTTCTTGTCTCCTTAAAAGATCGATGTCTTACCACCATCTACAAATAATGCCTGCTTGAAACTACAATCTAGGACCACGTTATACGTCTCCAACGTATCAATCCTGAGGATTACATTGAATCCATGCATACACTAGTACATAATCGGCCTTTAGTGTCAGTTTTTTAAGGCCTTTAGTGTCGGTTTCCAAGAGACACCTATGTGGGAACCGCTAAAATCCCAACCGTTACGCGTTGGTTCTCCAACCGATACCACAACCCTTCGTGCGCCACCGAAAACGCGCCGAAAATGCGCCAGTAGGGGGTATAGGCATCGGTTATTAGCTTCGAAACGGACGCCATATACCTTCGTGCCACAGAAACGGGGCACTATCGGCATCGTTTTATTAGTAATAACTGATGCCATATCACCCGCTGCCATGGCCGTGCTGACCAGAATGGCCGTGGTGTTTGGATCGACGTTGGTTACTAGTATGGAAACCGACATTGTAACCATATGTCGTCGGTTTTGTTCAAATAACTGATGCCTATATTTTTTTTCTATCAGTCTGTAGACCTGCTGTGGCTGGTCGCATGATGAGAAACCAGTAGTTCAGTTATGAACTGCAGGTTGTATGACATCCATTTCTATCAGCCAACAACAGACCACAAACCTGCAAAATTAACATGATGGACAATATTATATATATGTGATTCACACTCATATTATTTTTTTTCATCACACGCATGTAGAAACCAGTAGCAACCTGTAGTTCCATTTCTTTCATCTCTTTTCACATTCAGACATAGGTAGAAACATTCATGTATTGATGATTTTCACACACAATTCATAAAAATTCATTCACATTCACACAAAATTAATTATGAGAGAACAAAGTTATTCTTTATTCATCATTGTCATTATTGTCAACAAAATCATATTGAAAGAGCCATGAAACAACAAAAGAAGCCACAATTAAGGGAAGCATGATAAAGATACAATACATAAAGTGTAGCACACACAACTGTTTTAGATTCATATAGAAAAATGACAGACTAACACATATATAGTGCATAACAATAGCAGTGCTGAATTTACATACAACACTATAGCTTAGTACATATATAGTGGGACTAAGGTGATGATCCCACCTGCTAAAATAGGTTACCGACAACTACATGTTATGACTGGGAGGTCGTGATTCAGCAACCATATGCATTAGCAGGAGGACAAACAGATTTCACCACAAGTTAACATTGAAGAAGGTCTACTAACCTACACTGAGCTAAACAAGTTTTTCACTGAAAAACTTGTTTAGCTCAGTGTAGGTTAGTAGACCTTCTTCAATGTTAACTTGTGGTGAAATCTGTTTGTCCTCTTGCTAATGCATACGGTTGCTGAATCACGACCTCCCAGTCGTAACATGTAGTTGTCGGTAACCTATTTTAGCAGGTGGGATTGTCACCTTAGTCCCACTATATATCTATATAACCTTAGTGTGGGATGCTTTCTTTCTCTCCGACTGTTGCGCTTTGGATTTACAAAGCAATGTCGATGGTCTGCATAGCTATGTCATCATCGTCTTGCATAGCCTGTAGTCTTTGGCGAACACCTGCAAATTAAATAGAATTGCTATTAACTAGTATCCTAAAAATTTTATAAAAAACACACTTACATAATATAATTATAAATGAACATATAGATAGAAACCTCAAGGATATATTCTTAAAACTTACATTATCAGGCAGTGTAAGCATGTCTTCACCCTCACGGTGATCATCAACACGGTCATCATGGGAACATAATAAAATATAAACATCCATGCCTCTAATATTGTGATCGTTTATCAATTAACAATCCTTCATTATGATCCCCGCGAACATACAAGTCATTGTGATCCCTAGCTTCAATGTTTGGTGGTGTTGGCAACCCAACTGAGAATGGATTGGAGTCATCATACTTATCATAGTACTCTTCTTCATCTATATGATCTTCAATAAATTGTCTTTTACCATGAAGAACAACTCACCATTTATCATTTGCAGGATCATCGATATAAAATACTTGTTTTGCCTGTGATGCCAATATGAATGGTTCACCCTTCTCATCAATCTTTTCAAAGTTCACTAACATGAAACCCAATTCATCCACTATAACTCCTTTGTTGTTGTCAACCCAATTACATTTAAGGAGTGGAATTCTGAAATCTACATAGTCAAACTCCCATATGTCTTCAATGACACCATAATATGACATTTTATCTTCACGTGGACTTTTATCCTTTGCACTTGCAAATACAATGAAGGCGCTTGAAGGGTGACCCCACTGTTTTGGATGACACTCTTATCAACTTGACGCTTTGTGTAATATGAAAAATCGTTTATGTCAAACCCTTCATAAGACATAACATTCAATTTTAGTTTAAAGGTGAGGCATTTGATGGTTTCAGTAACATTATCTGGTGTTTGAGATAGTTGATGTAAGACTTTATCTTCAAACCACTTAATAAATGTCTTGTTATGCTCTCTAGCAAGCCACATTGAATTGGATCGAGGATATTATCTCTTGATGAAATTGGCATGTTCCTCGATATAAACACTCACTTCTTCGATGTTGTGTAAAATATACAAGTGACCTTGGTCCAACTGCTCACGGCTGATTACTTTCACCCGTGATCCCAAAACTCCTTTGCCAAAATGCTACTCAATATTCTTGTCATTCACGGGAGCGTCATTACCACTCATAAAGTCATTGCTAAAATCCATAACCTCTCTCGCCACATAACCCTCAATAATACTTCCTTCAGGCCGATAACGGTTTCGAACATCACCTTTAAAAACGCTCATGTATCGTTCAAAGGGATACATCCAATGCAAGAAAATTGGTCCCAACATTTTCACTTCCCTAGTCAAGTGGACAACAAGATGTACCATGATATCAAAGAACGACGGAGGAAAATACATCTCAAGCTGACATAGGGTAACAACCACTTCTCTTTATAAATTATCGAGAGTATCAAGGTCAATAACTTTTCTGCACAAACTGTTGAAAAAGAAACAAAGTCTGGTGATTGCAAACCTTACATGCTTCAACAATATAGATCTAATTGCCACAGGCAATATTTGTTGCATTAGAATGTGACAATCATGATATTTAAGACCTATCAACTTCATATCTTTCATTGATACCAATGTACGGATGTTGGATGAGTAACCATGTGGCACCTTAACATTTACCAAGCATTCACAAAATGCTTTCTTCTCCTTTCTAGACAACGTGTAACAAGCGGGAGGTAAGTATGTTCTCCGATCGCTACTAACTACTTATGTTAATTCTATCCTTATTCCCATTTCGCGTAGGTCCATTCTGGATTTTATCCCATCTTTAGTCTTACCTAGTATATTCAACAGAGTACCGATGACGCTATCACATACATTTTTCTCAATGTGCATGACATCGATACAATGCCTGACTGTCAAAGAACTCCAATAAGGAATATCCCAAAATATCAACTTCTTGAATAAAGACTAGTCACTCCTTGTGGCCATCGTACATTGTGATCTCTTACCAAATTCATTGGCGATGTCTTTCACTCTTTCATAAACATCCTCCCCTGATATAGGTTTAGGTGCACTACGTTCCTCATTCTGTCCATTGAATGCTTTGCGCAACCTACGATACAGATGAAATTTTGGAAGAAACCTTCGATGAGCAAGATATACAGTCTTGCTGCCGTGTTTTAGTCATATTGAATCAGTGTTCTCTTTACATATAGGACACGCTTTAGATCATTTGACACTATATCCAGACAAATTCCCATATGTCTAAAAGTCATTCACAGTGCAAAACAACATAGCGTGCAAACAAAATGTCTCTCTTCGTGAAGCATCATAGGTCATCACACCTTCACCCCAGATTTTCTTTAAGTCATTAATCAGAGGTTCAAGATAAACACCGATATCATTTCCAGGTTGTTTAGGGCCCGATATCAACAAGGACAGCATAACATACTTATTTTTCATACACAACCAGGGAGGAAGATTGTATATAACAAGCATGATTGGCCAAGTGCTATGTTGGCTGCTCAATGTACGTCACAGATTCATCCCATCTGTACAAAGCCCAAGTCTGAGATTCGTGTCCTCTTCACTGAATTCAGGGTACAATAGATCAATCTTCTTCCACTGTGGGGAATCAAACGCATGTCGTAGGATCCCATCATTATTTTTCTTAACATCTGCATGCCACCTCAAATTCTTTGCATCTATAGGATTGGCAAACAAGCGTTGAAACCGTGGTATTATAGGTAGATACCACAACACCTTGGCGGGAGAACCAGTTTTGGACTCCCCCGAAGTCGTCAATTTATACCTTGACGCACCACATTTTGGATAATATTTCAAATCCACATAGTCCTTTTGAAATAATACCCAATCATTCTTGCATGCGTGTATCTTCTTGGCCTCCATTCCCATTGGGCACAACAATTTCTTTAACTGGTATGTTGAGATCGGCAGCTCGTTTCCTTCAGGAAGAATTTCTTTCAATAAAGACAATAATGACCTCAACCTTTTTTCGCTCCATCGATTGTTAGCTTTCAGTTTATACAATCTCAACACAACGCTAAGTTTCATAAACTTACAACTCGTGTATAATGGTATCTCAGCATCATGCACAACATTTCTAAATATGGGAGGCAGATCGATGTGCTCTACCCCACAACTATCCAGCATCGCATCAACGATGTCTACTGGAACTGGTCCATTCACATCTACATCATCGAAGGCAATTTCTTCTTCAATACAAGCACTGCTACCGACATCTACTGGTTTCAGGTTTGAAATCTCTCCATGCTAGTGCCATTATGTATATCCTTGTACAATCCCGTTGCACATGACATGACTTCTGATTTCGTCACCAATACTGACTTTCAATTTGTTACCGCAATGCCTACATGGACAGTAGAACCTATCTCCAGGTTGTTTCCTATGTTCCTCAGCAAATCTAACAAACTGATCAAGACCAGAAATAAACTTTGTGGTGCAACGATTGCGAATGGACATCCATGATCTATCCAATCTATGATCAAAGAGAAAATTAAGTATATATTACAACGAGATTAGGGTCTAGGGTAAACAGATTAGAGTTTATGGTTAAAACTTTAGGGTTTATACATGTGATGTCATTCTTAAATGTGTACCACCTATCCCATTCTTGAACACCTAATCTCACTAGTAAGTGTATAATGTGTATTAGGTTTTCAAGAAAATTTCGGCAGCATTTCCCCGCTGTTCTCCAAGTACATATGTACTTAGAGAACAAACAGGGAAATGCTGCCGAAATTTTCTTGAAAACACAATACACATTATACACTTACATCCTAAGTGAGATTAGGTTTTCAAGAACAATCCCAAACCGGGGACTATCCAAGATTTACTCCTAATGAGTAAATATTGGATGGGTTTCTAGGCCAACAAATACAACACCAGTTCCTTGTTCACAACCCCATTCAACACACAATTTCTTATAAAAACATTTGTAGACAACCATAATAACATATCAATGCTTCCTAAATTAATCAACATTAATAGCTTATGAATGTTTAGATGCATTTATACTATCAATTCTTAGGGTTTACTGAATTAGGTCAAGCATGAGGATTAGAAGCACAAATATAAGTAAGCACAAGATAATGTGATGAATAATTTTAAGAGATGATTAAATAATTTTAAAAAGTAGATGAATAAATATAAAGCCCTAAATTTAAATAATGTGATGAATAAAAAATCATTAGATGAACGAGTAGATAAGTAAATACAAATCAGTATTTAAGTAAATACAAATCAATATTTAAGTAAATACAAATCAGAGTGTCTTGCTCTAGAGTTGGGAGAGAGGGTGAGACAGAGGGTTTTTGGGGATGTTTACCTCTGTTTGAGCCCAGTCGGGCATCTTGCTCTGGAGAAGGGAGAGAGGGCGAGACAGATGGGTCCATGTGGAAGCCGGACGGGTAGGCCTAGCAAGTAGGCGAGCGTGGAAGAGCGGTGAGCAGGCAGAAGGCCGACGAGCTCCTGAACCGTAATGCAAGTGATCATTGAAAAAATACTAGACAATCATATTTTGTTTCATATACAATGTTCAATTTAAATAAACACTCCCTTAGAGGATCTAATATTAGGCACAATGTCATGTCTTAAATACGTAGAAATAGAGATGGTTCCATTACCTTTGATTCACCGGAGCAGCGGCGGAAGCAGTGGCGGCGGCGGAAGGTAGAAGGAAGGCAGCACCGGAGTTGGAGCAGTTAGAGAGCAGGTCGTCGGAGTTGGCCAGAGCAGTAAGACTAGAGTAGGTCTTCGGAGGCGTCGGAGCAGCAAGAGAGCAGGCCACTAGAGTTGACTACTAGAGAGCAGGCCGCTGGAGAGCAGGAGACCAGGCCCCTGGAGCAGCGAGCGACGTCGGCAGACAGAGACCAACAAGCGTCAAGCAGCAGGTGGCCGGCGGCGAGCAAGGAAATGGCCAGCAAGCGGCGAGCAGCAGGTGGCCGACGGTGAGCAGCAGGTGGCCGGCGGCGAGCAAGGAGCGACCAGCAAGCGACGAGCAGCAAGTGGCCGGCGGTGAGCAAGGAGAACGACGGCGGTGAGCAAGGAGAATGGTGGCGGTGGGTGGTGGCGTAGAGGGAGTCTGCTTGCTCACCGCCAGAATCGCCAAACCCTAAGCCGATTGCAACACAGAGAGAAAGGGGAAGAGTCGGGCTCGCTCGCGCGATATTAAGTTAACATTCGGTGTCGGTTATTCAACAAAATCCACACATAAAACTAAAGGTGTCGGTTAACCACACAAACCGACACATGTTCCCCATGACAATCGTCAGTTTTAACTAGAAAAAAACTGACGTCTATATACATATGCCGATTAAAAAATTGGTTCTCGATTAATGACCATAGTTGTCAGTTTTTAAAAAAATATGACGCTCAAAGGATGTGAAAAATATCCCGCGAAGAGCACGGGAAAACCCATAATTGTCGGTCATTGTTGTAAAATCGACGATCAAAATGTACCCAATTTCTGTTTCGCGAATAACCTTTCGTCATCGGTTTATTAGTTAATGACCGACGCCATATGTTAAATTTTTGGAGGTAATTTTTTTCACTGGAAATTTTGGATTTGGCGGTTAATTTTCGGTGTCAGTTTGTTATGAAGTAACCGACACCGAATAAAAGCGATACCCGTGTATGGTCGCCCTTCACTGATTGATGTCGGTGTATTTTATAAACCGACGTTTTATTGTTTAGGTGTCAGTGTATTTATGAAACTGACGCCTTTAAAAGTGACATTATGAGCCATTTATGCAGTAGTGATATCAGGTGGTACGAGATCCACTTGAATTCTATGTCATGAGAAGGAGAGGATACAGGAAGGACACATCTCCTTCAACACTATAGAACCAACCAATAAGGTTTCTAACAACAAACTATCTTTCCTACGACTAATAGGCAAAAGATAGCTATCGAGCATCTCAAGAGTGATAATAGAGTGTGTTGCACCCGGTCAACCAAAATAGATACAAAGCAAGTAGAATACAAATCAGAATGAAATAACTACATCTGATCTGTCACTACTCATTGGTTGAACACAACCTTCAGATGACTCATAGTGTAGAATCTAGCCATTGCATGTTTTCATCCCCGTCCTCTCCTTCCTGGACCAGACAATCTGGCCAATGATGCTTGGCCACATCCTAATCCTTTGACATCGCTAAATTGTTGCCTCTGCAAGACCTGCTAGATCTACCTCAGTTGTGGGGTCACCTCATCATCCCTCAATAGACACTCTCACCTTAGATGTCCTACTTGCCCACACTTATGGCAAACTCATGTCTCACATCGTGTCCTAGATGTCCCCGTCACTGATACTGACATTGAGTTGTGAGCTCAAGAAGGTGGAAGGCTACAACCTCAACCCTTACTGGGTGACCACTACGTCTGCGCACTAAACCTATGTGATGATGGCAGTGAATAAAACCTTGGGTTCTAAAAGCCTCCTAATGATTGTTCTTGAGACTGTGCGAGCCTCTTTCTGGCACTCTCCTCTCATTTATCAATCATCAATCTCTCTGTCTTCCATACAGATTCCACTAACGTGGCAAACTTTTCCCTATTCTCCACAGCGACCATCGAGGTAGAAAACTCAACATTCAACCCCTTCTCTAAATTTCATATCCTCTCATCATCCATATCATCCATGTGAGGATAGAATCAGAGGAGCTCCATAAAATTGGATTTGTACTCATTTATCATCATGGATCCTTGCTGGATTTATTCAAACTAACTGATCTTCTCATCAAGATATGTCTGTGGGAAGTACCGACTAACAAACTCACATCTGAACTCTTACCAACCTACCTCAACAATAGGCTTCTTCTCCTCTTTTATGGCCCACCAGTGGCCAACACTTCCTTTTAGAAGGTACACCACATGGTTCACCTTGTCAACATCAGGGATACTAAGGATATTAAATGTTTTTTCAATCTCGGTAAGCCATAGATCATCATCCGCGGGATCAACCATCCCAGTGTACTCTACTTTCCCAACCCAACGAATGCGCTCAAAAGTCTTCCCAATGCCCGATGATTCTGTATGGGAAATAGGTGCCCTAGGCTGAGGTATGTGCATCCTTTCCACCATATGCGTCATGGTTAACATGAACTACCCAAAAAGAGATTGAAAGGTAGGATTTTCAAGCATGATGGGTCAAACTTTTAAGGCCCTTGAACTTACTTAATGAGTTGAATGAGCTTAATTACCATAATTTAATGCTTAGTGCATCATTAAGTTGAATTAAGTACTCACTGATATAATTAGTGCTTTGATCGAGATTTACAGTCTAATTAGTATGTTTTCTTGCTTTGAGGTTGTAGTGAATTTCACGCTTGAAATTTTGTAAAAATAATCGCTTGATTTGGACATTCGAGTCAATAGTTATGCCATTTTCTAATTCTTTGGACTTGGTTGCAAATTTTCCATAACTAATAGCCCCCTTACCCTTATCTTCTTCTTTCCCAAATTATTTCACCCGGTAAAATAGGACCACCGCTTGAAGCAGCGCTCAAGAAAACTAACAACTTGAACGTAGCAGAGGGAGAGTAGGCAGGGGCGATTCCCAACCCTAAGCTCCGATCCACCTTGACATCATCGTCCTCCTTCTTCCTCCTCTCTTCTCCTTCCTCCTTTACCTCGCCCAGCTCGCGCCCCACCTGCAGCCCGATCTAGCTGTGACGCCAGTGGCCAGTAGCAGGCCGACCATCCGAGAGAGAGTAGGGCGCGATCGATTTTGGGCTCCTCACCATTGATTCAGCGGTGCCATCTCTTCCACCTTCCTCCTACCTACTTTTACCCACTTACCTTGCCCAAATCGCGACCCTAGTAGAAGTTGCGGCCAACAACAATAGTGGTCGGTGGCTAGCTATGTTGTCTCAGCCAGGAGCCCATTTGGGTGCAAGCTAGCACCTGAAATCGACCGCCATGGAGCTCGACCAAGACTCCAAAGCAAAAATCCGAAGTCTTAGCTTCGACCTAGCATCCTAGCCGGACCTTCTTCAACCTGTACGTGGAGGGAAACCACTGTTGGATTGCAGCATGTTTGTTCTAGGAGCCCTAGGCACGAGCAGCAGTCCCAAGCAACGTCCCTGAGTTCGGCCAAGGGTCCCAAACGGGAATCCATAGCCAACAAGCCACGAGTAGCGACAAATCAGTTGAGTGTGTGAACCTGTGCGTGGAACAGGTTGTTTCAAAATTGTACCAAGGTTGAGGATGACTCGTGTTCGCCCGGAAGGAAACTGGTCTCTAAATGCAATTCCAGTTGGTGAGTAGAATCTCACTCCCATTCACACGATTTAACTCCATTAATCGGATAATTTTGGTTTGATCTGTGTTTGACGCAGTTAACAACATATACCTGGGTGTCGGGCAATGCCGGCACCGCTCGACTCCTAATTTGCACGTTTAAATTATTAACACTTGCTCGACACTAATTAGTTGACTGATATGTGCAATGGGATTTATTTAACTTATATGATCGATCGAACCTAGTTTACTAGATTAAATGTTGAAATCAGTAGTGCACAACCAAAAAAATGTTCCATAGTAGAATTTGCTCTAAAGCTCTAAAACCCTACCTTTCTTACTCCTTATGTTTAGGATTTGCTCATTTGATGAAGAAAGGTGTTAGATGGACGAATTCATAGCTTATTCTCGTGATTTCTCGTGTGTGTGGTTCCATCTTATCATTAGAGGCAAGTTTTATAACTTCCTCCACGTTTATTGCTTACCATAAACTTTCTAGGTCATGCTCTTGCTTGAAAATGATAATTCATGCACTAAAAAGCTATGCTTGACTTAGATTTTGATTTTTATAATGTTCCCTATTCTAATTTCAGTTATATATGAATTTGTGATCATGTGTGTGTTAGCACTAAGGTATAATGTGACTTGGATCAGGTTGTTTTGACAACCTATGTTCACCCCCTTATGTCAGGTTTTGGACCAATTATAAGTTTAATGATCAACCATTAAATACCCTACTAATGTTATCAATCAATGTTGACATTAGCTTGATATTTGATGCTGATTAAGGAATATAGCGTTGATCTAAAAACCTATAGTGATTCAATGATCACTAATGAGGGTGGATCAGGTCTCTACAATTTATGGTGAGTTAATTATATATTTTTAGCATCAATAATTCTTAGACCAATGGTTTCTCAGGACTTGATGCAATGGTCAAACATATACTGTAATTGATGGTTTTAATATATGAACTTGATCCAATGGTCAAGATATAATGTTTATTCCTCCAATAAAGTGGAATTATGGTAAATGTAATATGTTGGTCCTAATAATGAGATTTAGATGATTTCCTTTTTATGATCAACTTAAGGATTTTACTTGTTGGCAATGGATGGCTTGTTCAAAATGAACAATTGATTGTGGGTTTTATCCTACTTTCAATAGAACATTTTGTGTTGTTAATAGGGATGTCTAGGGTTAGATGGTGACTCTTTCTAGAGCACAAATCAAGGATTTCGTAGGTGGTTTATCCAAGATGTTTACTTGTGTAAACAACCAATAGTCTTGCCTTTTAATCATCCAATGGTTCTGGATGGCATTGTGGTATAGTGATATGGGTTGAATGATGATGGAACAAATGAAGGGTTACCCTTAATCAGTTAGTCTTAGCTATTCATTCATATCACTAGAAGGGTTGATAAACATATTGTGTTGATATGTAACCCTAATGAGGTATAGCTTGTTATACCTAGCTATAATATAACTAAATGATGGTGATTGGGTATGAATAGTCCTTGAATAACTAATACAACCATGGAGTACTCTATTATTGTTGAAACCCTAGTATTATATAACCTGATGGTTACACCTTGATTTAGGTGTGGGCTCATACTTGAGAATAGTATGGAATGTAATGGTAATGTTTCACCTTATGCATCCATGATCCCATGGGGATGTTGTGAGTTAGGGTTTGGGTATAAGTGATGATTAGTAACATTGATATAATTTATCATGCTGAACCTAAATCTAATGCAATCAGATAAAGATGGGCATTCATGTTTAACATTCTTATATGATGGAATGATTGTAGAATAACCTCCTTACTATGATCATAACGTTGACATGTTAATTGGTGTTTATTATAACCACATGGTTGATCTTTCTTATGCTAAACATGTGCATAATGAATATGATGAGAGTTAATCATATCTAGATTTCTTGCATGTTGATGTAATAAAGGAATGTTATTAATGTTAATATAACCCTGCTATGATTGTTTATGAATATCTCCTAGTTTATTAATGAAATATTGTGTTGATCTGGTGTATTAAATGTAAGTAATATTGTTGAGCCTTGTTATAAGGCATGCAAAGATAATGATGATCTTGTAGGGAATAGTGTGATGGTCTTAATGACCCTTTAGGCATGGTCGAGCCCTGAATGAGGTGTGATCCTCTTATGTTGATAAGGGTTGATACCCTGTGATATTGTGAAAAGGATTTATATCTTGTGATAATATGATGACTAGTGTAGTCCTGGGAATGGCAAGTGAATAATACCATGTGATGATGAGATGATAAATTATGTTTCATACATTTTATATCTGTTCAAGTTTTGATATTTATATGCTTTCTAGAAATGAATTAGGATTTGTATGTCCACTTGTTTGATGCAACCTTAATTCACCCATTTGGCATAACTAATCAAGTGCAACTCTAATCATGCAGTGCCCTATGCCGTAGAACCATTTTAAGTGTCAGAACATGCTGGATGGTGAAACGAGTATTCCTAAGGGAAACTCGGAGCACATACTGATCAGTATGTGGGGTGCTTGTCATCCTAAATTTAAGTGTTTAGGGAGGGTGACTTCGGTCATACCTAGACCATAGTTTGAGAACGGATGCGGGTGTGTCTTGGTGATTATAACATGATGTGATTAGAGGAAAATTGTGGTTGTACCTCAGTTTTGGGTTTGAATACCCTAGTTTCTAGTATCGTGACCTGTACCAAGGTCAGACTAGTGGTTTCAGCTTGACTATACGTGGCTGTGGTGGCAGCTTTGACTGATATGTCACTGCCTTTTTACTCGTACTGACCGAGGGGAAGAGATCTTAGGATACCGACACTCCCAGATCTTGTACAGAACCGAATATCCCTTCACAGGGGTCGGTTGGGCTTTGAATGGTACGATTCAAATTCCCCAGGGTGTAATAAAAGATTTAATATAGCCGTGTAACATATTTGTTTAGGGTTATACACGACGTTTCACATTGGATGATAACCCTTGTTTGTTCTCTTTACATAAAGATGATGCTTAGTGCAATTAAGAGATAGTAATTATACTTATGTTGTGGATATGCATAAGACTGTAAATGTGTACATATAATAGTCATGCTTATGTTGATATCTATACTTCTACTGTTGATTATAATCATGATGCTAGCTATCTCATGTTGTTAGTTATGTTCAACATGCTAGCCATGCCTCTATAATTAGAAATGCATATACTGCTAATCATGCTTATGCAAATACTCATGCTTATGTTGATAGCTTTGCTTATGATATTGATTTGT
Organism: Alisma plantago-aquatica; assembly: GCA_963693085.1. Classification (NCBI taxonomy): domain Eukaryota; kingdom Viridiplantae; phylum Streptophyta; class Magnoliopsida; order Alismatales; family Alismataceae; genus Alisma; species Alisma plantago-aquatica. Next base: position 1,173,428,024 of record OY856410.1, read on the forward strand.
TCAAACTGTTAGACATGCTAATGTTGTTAGATATGCTTATGATGCTAGACTTATTCATGTTAATAGAGATAACATGCTACTAGACTTGCTTATGCTAGTTATGCATATGCTATTGAATCTCTTATACGGTTAATACGGAAAATGATGATAGTCAGCTTGATAATGATAATTGTTATCTTCTCCTTTATGTATTTTCTTAATCATCAATACTATTGATCATATTTGTTATATGTGATTAAACTTCTTAACTATTTAATTACATAAAAATGTTGTAATCAATAAACGGTGTTGATGGTTATAGCTCTTGTTGGGACTGTGTCTCACTCTTGTGGTTCGCCACATTTTTTTTAGGTAACCGGAAATGACGACAATAGAATCATGGAAGTAAAGAGTAACTACAATAATGAATCTTGGGGAAAGTGGATTAGATGTCTAGTGTATCCTAGAGTCGTCCCTGTACTCTCAGGTCCTAGCGAGATAACGTTTGTATATAATGTTTCAAATGAATCAGACTTTTTTTAGCATATTAATGCTTGTTTGTGTGGCATGGCATGGATACAAGAAAGATGTCAGGATCCTTCAAACGTTTCTGAGTGGGTGTTGATGTTGAAATCGGTTTTAATTTACCCATATTTTTGGGTATGTGATTAATTAGCGATTGATTGTGTTTTACATATTGAGTAATCTCGATTCGTGTGACGGGTCCCCATAGTTTGGTATCAGAGCTTTAGGTTCACTGAGTCTACAGGGACACTAGGACTTAGGATTAGGATGATGTCTAAGTTAAGAATATGACAAAAATATGGTGCATACTGCCTAATCTCAGTATTTGGGTGCCCTGGCCATGTATTCAATTATTGAAGAAAAGGTAAATATGGAACTCTTAGATTGATATCTTTCTGATTACTATGATCAAGTAGACATTTTGAAACAATCTAAAGAGCATAACAAATAAGAAATCATGGTGTGAATATCTTAATCCTACCTTAAAGGATATGAGAATTGCATCATTATCTATCAAAACTTGAATGTTTGGTAACTATAAGAGAAAGATACAACACCATGAACTCTAAATCTGAATATATAAGAAAAGAGTTCTTGAAGATGTGATTCAAGAAGAAAATAAGGTAAAAGACAAATAAATCTATGCTTATAAAGTGAATCAAGGTATGAAATCGACATAAGATGGAAAGAACTCCTATAACAAGTACAAAATGAAAAGATGAATGGGAACAATGGCAATGAAATAAGGTGGAACCTGAGTTAATTTTAGACCAACCTATGTGTGTAAGAAAGTGTTAATGTAAAATCATCATGGAATGTGAAAGAATTTAAGGGATATTATCCCTATTTAATGAAGCAAACATGGATTATGAATATTTACCAGTTTATAAGTAGTTGAGAAATATAATAAAATAAGAGAACATACCCAAGTGGAATAAATAGTCATCAAGGAAGAAGTAATGAGATATGATAATCATGATGATTCCTATGCTGATGGCAAGAAACCCAAAATGAAAAGGGTAAAATGATACATAACAAGTTGTAATATGCATAATGAAAATAGAATTGGTTACCTTTTTGTTAGTGACCCTGAACAATGTTGCTATGATGTGGGAAGTATGTTTCCCTTTGTGTCTTTCCTTTCTAGGGAACAACTTTCAAGTGGACCATTGCCACTTGGTATGTGTGGATTCATTCTAAACATGAGGATGGATATCTTATTATAGAATAAGGTTGCTTGGACTATGGTTCCAAGATCATAACTTTTGTAATGAGTTTTCTTTTGTGCCTTTCAATAATTAGAAAGACTCCTTTTATATGTCTTGATATTTATTATGTTGGTAAAAGTAGATGAGATAAGGATGTGAGTTCCTTATAGCGCATGAGGTGGATACCAAGAAAATGAATCCTAATATCCAAGATGTATAAAAAATATGAGAAATATGTGAAGGTTGGAGATGTTTATTAAATAAACATTCCAAGTATTCCTCTCTTGTAGAGAGAGAGAGTTGATAATGATCCTATAAATGTTGCTTGTAAGGAAAAGTAAAAGTGATTCTATAATGTTGTGTATGGTTCAGTGATAGCTGGGAAAGACCACTATCTAGGATAGATGGTTTGCTGGTTAATAAATATATAATACCATGTTCCTTTAAAATAAACCTATGATAAAATATCAATGCATAAGATTTAGATTGGATGATATAATTTACATGACCATGATGAGTTTAGAGTTATGTCCTTTAGACTAACCAATGTACCAATAGAATTTATGAATAGGAGGAAGAGAGTGTTCAAGTAACGTCTTACAAGTTGTAGCAATCTTTGCATGATGACATGTCAAAGTATTTCAAATATGATCAAAAATATGATCAATATTTATTCAAAAACCTTAGAGTTGCCGAAGCAGTAACTGCTATGAGAACAAGTTGAATAAGAGTGAGATGGGGTTGATTAAATTTCTTAATGAGATCATGATATGCCTTCTTATGTGAGCGTTTTTGTGATGACCCAAGATGTGGTATGTATAAATGATGTGACATTACCATGATATGAAAATAAGCATGTGAAGATAATAGGATGAGATGCAAAGGAAGTACCCATCTTTGTTTACCTTAGATTTCGGGCATGTGAAGATAATAGGATGAGTTGCAAAGGGGTGGGCTTCTCGGGTGGTATTTGGGTGCTATGGAAGGATTCTGTCACCCTGGAAATTTTGTACTCTCACAAACAATTCGTCCATTGTAGAGTGGACAACTCTCTTCTTCTCACTTTCGTCTATGGCGGCACGACGAGGAGCTCTCACAGGTTTCTTTGGAATCATCTCATTAACCTGTCTTCCTCCATTAGTTCCCCTTGGGTGGTGGCGGGGGACTTTAACGTGGTGATGTTTCCTTCTGAAAAGTTTGGCAGCTTGTCCTTTGACAGTGCTAACAGGTTTGATTTTGTGGATGCAATGCAACGGTGCGGGCTTCATGATCTTGGAGCGGATGGCGCCAGGACGACGTTTCGGCGAGGCCTACTCCATGAGCGGTTAGACAGAGCTTTGGGTAATACGGCGTGGATGGAGTCCACCATGGAAGGGCCAGTGTCTGTGCTCGAGAAGAATCACTCGGATCACGCGCCTCTCCTCCTCTCTTCTGCTGTGATTGAGGGTAGGAGGAAACCCATGCAGCGCACGCTAGCTAGCTGGAACATGAAGGAGGGGTATCATCATTTTCTTCGTGAGAACTGGGACACCTCAGTTCCCTTTGTTGCTGCGGGTTCAAGCTTCATCTAGAAGGCCTCGATTTGGGCAGCCCGTGGAAGGAAGGAGGACAACAGACAAAAGGACCGGCTGGGGAATCAAATATGCTAGAATCAACTACAGCTTGCTCTTCACTATGATCCCATCATCGCCAGGAACACAGTGGACATCCAGGAGGAACTGGATGCCATCCTGCGAAGGGAGGAAGCTGACTGGCAACAGAAGGCAAGATGTGACTGGGTGGCGCTCGGTGACAACAATACGAGCTTCTTCCACACCACTGTCAAAGAAAGAAGACGGCGCAAGAAGATTACGAGGCTCAAGAATGGTGATGGCGATTGGGTAGAGGAAGGTGAAGATCTAAATAAACTTGTACTTGATTTCTTTTCTAACGTGTACCAGGAACGCCCTTCACCTATGAGACGCCTTGCCTGCTCATCCTTTATTGGAGCTTTCCACCCGCTGTCAACCCAGGAGGCAGCTGCAGTGCTGAGCATACCTAGCGCAGACGAGATTTGGCGCATGCTCTGCTCCATGGCACCACTGAAGGCGCCTGGTCTGGACGACATCGATGCTGGTTTCTTGCAACGCAATTGGAGCCTTCTTCAACAACAAATTATTCGGTTCATCTAGGCTCCCTTCAATGGGTCTAAGCTCGAAGCAGGCTGTACCAACTCTATGCTGGTGTTAATCCCCAAAGTTCCCCATCCGGAATCCTGCAGCCAGCTAAGGCCAATTTCCTTGAATAATGTCTGCACCAAGCTTCTTTCGAAGGTGATCGCCTCTAGAATAAAGCCTTTTATGTCAATGTGGATCTCCCCTTTCCATTCCAGTTTTGTGCCTGGGAGGAAGATTGGGGACAACATCCTTCTTGTTTAAGAAATCATTAGCTCCATGGAGTCCAAACAACGCCGCAAGCATTACATGGCTCTCAAGCTGGACCTTATCAAGGCCTTTGACAAGATGAGTTGGCTATTCATGGAGACACTCTACAAAGAACTGGAATTCCACCTTCGGTGATTTCCAACATCAGGCAACTTCTCAGATCCGGGGAATCCTCAGTTCTCTGGAATGGCAATATTATTGGCTCCTTTAATCCTACCTGTGGTGTAAAGCAAGGAGACCCCTTATCTCCTTATCTCTTCGTTTTGTTCCTGGATCGGCTAAGCCAATTTATTGTGGATTTGGTAGCAAAGGGTGAATGGAAACCAATTATCCTCACAAGGCAGCGTCTGTCCTTTTCTCATGTTTACTTCATGGATGATATCCTTCTGTTTTGGGAGCCCAACCCCAAGAAATCCCGAGTCATCAAATGTTGCCTCCGGAGGTTCAGTACTTCCTCGGGGCAGTTTCTATCTGCAGGGAAATCTTCTATCTTCTTTTCCACCAACACTCCAAGGAATGTTAGATCGAGGATTGGTCGTATCCTGGGAATGCAAGAAACCTCCAATATTGGACGCCATCTTGGGGTCCCGATCATACATAAGCGGAAGAGCAGAGATCATTTTCAATTCCTCCTTGAACGAATCCATGGCAGGATTTCAAGATGGCAGCACTGGTTTTTATCATTGGCAGGTCAGGTCACCCTCTCTAAATTTGTCCTCCTTTCACAAGCATGCTATGCAATGCAAACAACTATCCTTCCGTGCTCGGTGGCGGAAAAAATAGATCAATTCACTCAGAATTTTGTTTGGAGCATTTCCCACACCGCCTCCAAGGTCAGCCTGGTTGCTTGGAGCAAAATCACCCTCCCAAAGCACTTGGGGGGCCTGGGCATCAAACCTGCATGCGACTTCAACAAAGCGCTTGTAGCCAAGTTAGCCTGGAACTACACACTGAAGATGGACATTCCATGGATACATCTCATGCATGCAAAGTATGGTGGGCAAAACATACATAGCAAGGGGGGCTTTCATACATGGAGGGGCATCAAATCGTTGTTACCTTTTGTAATGGCTAATTGGAGAATAGCATTGATTTCGGGCAACAATTCCAACACCTGGACCGATCCTTGGGTTGGGGAGGGTCATCTCCCGCAACTGAAACCTGGTTTGGTGATCCCCGACGATCTGAATGATCTGAAGGTCGAATGTCTTGTTCGGGATGAGGGCCACTGGGACGCTGACTTCCTAAATTACTGGTTCAATGAAGGAACTGTGGACGAGATCCTGTGCATGCCTCTGCCCAGGCAGGATTATGGGGAGGACCGAAGGATATGGACTTTGACTACGGATGGGTTGTTCACTACTGCATCAGCATAGAGAAGCCTCACCAACGAGAGTCCTCTCAACCACGCAGCGGTAGTATGCTCTATATGGGATCATCCGATTCAACATAGAGTCAAGATGCATTTGTGGTTAATCTATCATAATAGATTGCTCACAAACGAGATGCATTTGATCCGGAAGATGGCTGCAGATGACCTCTGTCCTCGATGTCTTCAGGGTATAGAGTCCGTCCTTCATGCCATAAGGGACTGTCTGGTAGCCAAGGCCTTGTGGATGAAACTGCTACCCAACGAAGCATCTCTCTTCTTTCAAAGTACACAACCGATGGACTGGATTGCCTATAACCTCAAAGGGTTGAAGAAAGTTCTTGACTGGCCTCAGATGTTCGCTATCGGTTGCTGGTGGACATGGAAGGCTAGGAATGCCTTTGTCTTTGAGCAGTGTGACATACCTCTAGCAGTACTAGTGACGAACTGCAGATCAGATGCTCGGACGGAAAAGTTGGCCTTCTCACATTCTGCTAAATCTCTTACTCCACCTTCTGGGCAAGGGATTTCCTTTCTTCCAAATAGTGACATTCTCATCAATGTGGACACCTCCATTAATAAAGCTCAGTGCCTGGTAGCCACGAGCTTAGTGGTGCGATCTAGAGCAGGCAGCTGGATCATTGAGAGATGCTGGAAAGGCAAGGGCTCCGATCCCATGCGAGGGGAACTGATGGCGATCAAACATGGGCTAGAGTATCTTTCTGAACGTCATCAGACTGGTTCCATCCTTACTGACTCCAAGAAGGCGGTCATCTGGATTTTTGAGATAAACTCCACACCTGGGAAGTACATGTTACTGGTCCAAGCTATCACAAAGCTTCTGCTAGAAACCCAGTCTCCTCAGGTGTATTATGTTAATCGAAGCCAGAACAAGCTTGCAGACTGGCTAGCTAAGCGATATCTCAAACAACCATCCAGTGTTGCAGTTTGGCCTATATGCTCGCACCATGTCCAAGCTATCCTGGAAGAAGAAGCCTCAGCACCCCCTTTTTTGCTTTCTTCATCTAATGTAGTGAACAATAACGTGTAACCAGCTTATGCTGGATTTCCCCCCCCCCCCAAAAAAAAGTACTCACTGATATAATTAGTGCTTTGATCGAGAGTTACAGTATAATTAGTATGTTTTCTTGCATTGAGGTTGTAGACAATTTCACGCTTGATATTTTATAAAAAGATTCACTTGATTTTGACATTCGAGTCAATAGTTATGCCATTTTCTAATTCTTTGGACTTGGTTGCAAATTTTCCATAACTAATAGCCCCCTTACCCTTATCTTCTTCTTTCCCAAATTATTTCACCCGATAAAATAGGACCACCGCTTGAAGAGGCGCTCAAGCAAACTGCCAACCCGAATGTAGCAGAGGGAGATTAGGCATGGGCGATTCCCATCCCTATGCTCCGATCCACCTTGGCATCGTCGTCCTCATGTCTTCTCGTTCCTCCTTTACCTCGCCCAGCTCGGACCCCACCTGCAACCCGATCTAGCTGCGACGCCAGTGGCCAGCAGCGGGCCGACCATCTGAGAGAGAGTAGGGCACGATCGATTTTCGGCTCCTCACCATTGATTCAGCGACGCCATCTCTTCCACCTTCCTCCTACCTTCTTTTACCCTCTTACCTTGCCCAAATTGTGGCCCTAGTAGAAGCAGCGGCCAACAACAGTAGTGGCTGGTGACCAACTATTTTGTCTCAGCCATGAGCTCATTTGGGTGCGAGCTAGCACCTCAAATCGGCCGCCATGGAGCTCGGCCAAGATTCCAGAGTAGAAATCTGAAGCCTTAGCTTCGACCTAGCATCCTACATGTACCTTCTTCAACATGTACGTGGGGGGAAACCACTGTTGGATTGCAGCAGGTTTGTTCCAGGAGCCCTGGGCACGAGCAGAAATCCCAAGAAACGTCCCTAAGTTCGGCCAAGGGTCCCGAATGCAAATCCGTAGTCAACTAGCCACGAGTAGCGACGAATCAGTTGAGTGTGTGAACCTGTGCGTGTAACATGTTGTTTCAGAACTGTATCAAGGTTGAAGATGACTCATGTGCGCCCAGAAGGAAACTGGTCTCTAAATGCAATTCCAGTCGAATCCGGACTTTTCGAACCCGGGTGAGTAGAATCTCACTCCCAGTCGCACGATTTAACTCCATTAATTGGATAATTTTGGTTTGATCTGTGTGTGACGCAGTTAACAGCATATACCTAGGTGTCGTGCAGTGCCGACACCGCTCGACTCCTAATTTGCACGTTTAAATTATTAACGCTTGCTCGAAACTAATTAGTTGACTGATATGTTCGATGGGATTTAGTTAAATTATATAATCGATCGAACCTAGTTTACTAGATTAAATGTCAAAATCAGTAGTGCACAACCAGAAAAATGTTCCATAATAGAATTTTCTCTAAAGCTCTAAAACCCTACCTTTCTTACTCCTTATGTTTAGGATTTGCTCATTTGATGAATAATGGTGCTAGATGGACGAATTCATAGCTTATTCTTAAGATTTCTCCTGTGTGTGGTTCCATCTTCTCATTAGAGGCAAGTTTTATAACATGCTCCACGTTTATTGCTTACCATAAACTTTATAGGTCATGTTTTTGCTTGAAAATGATGATTCATGCACTAAAAAGCAATGCTTAACTTAGATTTCGATTTTTATAATGTTCCCTATTCTGATTTTAGTTATATATGAATCTGTGATCATGTGTGTGTTAGCACTAAGGTATATTGTGACTTGGATCAGGTTGTTTTGACAACCTATGTTCGCCCCCTTAGGTCAGGTTTTGGACCAATTAGAAGTTTAATGATCAACAATTAAATACCCTACTGATGTTATCAATCAATGTTGACATTAGCTTGATATTTGATGTTGATTAAGGAATATAGAGTTGATCTAACAACCTATAGTGATTTAATGATCACTAATCAGGGTGGATCAGGTCTCTACAATTTAAGGTGAGTTAATTATATATTTTTAGCATCAATTAATTCTTAGACCAATGGTTTCTCAGGTCTTGATGCCATGGTCGAACATATACTGTAATTGATGGTTTTAATATATGAACTTGATCCAATGGTCAAGATATAACATTTATTCCTCCAATAAAGTGGAATTATGGATAATGTAATATGTTGGTCCTAATAATGAGATTTAGATGATTTCTTTTGTATGATCAACTTAAAGATTTTACTTGTTGGCAATGGATGGCTTGTTCGAAATGAACAATTGATTGTGGGTTTTACCCTACTTTAAATAGATCTTTTTGTGTTGTTAATCTAGGGATGTCTAGGGTTAGATGGTGACTCTTTCTAGAGCACAAATCAAGGACTTCGTAGGTGGTTTATCCAAGATGTTTACTTGTGTAAACAACCAATAGACTTACCTTTTAATCATCCAATGGTTCTGGATGACATTTTGGTATAGTGATATGGGTTTAATGATGATGGAACAAATGGAGGGTTACCCTTAATAAGTTAGTCTTAGCTATTCATTCATATGAATAGAATGGTTGATAAACATATTGTGTTGATATGTAACCCTAATGAGGTATAGCTTGTTATACCTAGCTTTAAGATAACTAAATGAGGGTAATTGGGTATGAATAGTCCTTGAATAACTAATACAACCATGGAGTACTCTATTATTGTTGAAACCCTAGTACGTTATAACCTGAAGGTTACACCTTGATTTAGGTGTGGGATCATACTTGAGAATAGTATGGAATGTAATGGTGATGTTTCACCTTATGCATCCATGATCCAATGAGGATGTCGTGAGTTAGGGTTTGGGTATAAGTGATGATTAGTAACATTGATATAATTTATCATGCTGAACTTAAATCTAATGCAATCAGATAAAGATGGGCATTCATGTTTAACATTCTTATATGATGGAATGATTTTAGACTAACCTCCTTACTATGATCATAACCTTGACATGTTAATTGGTGGTTATTATAACCACATGGTTGATACTTTCTTATGCTAAACATGTGCATAATGAATATGATTAGAGTTAATCATATCTAGATTTCTTGCATGTTGATGTAATAAAGGAATGTTCTTAATGTTAATATAACCCTGCTATGATTGTTTATGAGTATCTCCTAGTTTATTAATGAAATATTGTGCTCATATGGTGTATTAAATGTAAGTAACGTTCTTGAGCCTTGTTATAAGGCATGCAAAGATAATGATGATCTTGCAGGGAATTATATGATGGTCTTAAAGACCCTTTGGGCATGGTTGAGCCCTGAATGAGGTGTGATCCTCTTATGTTGATAAGGGTTGATACCCTGTGATATTGTGAAAAGGATTTATATCTTGTGATAATATGATGACTAATGTAGTCCTGGGAATGGCAATTGAATAATACCATATGATGATGAGATGATAAATTATGTTTCATAAATTTTATATCTTTTCAAGTTTTGATATTTATATGCTTGCTAGAAATGAATTAGGGTTTGTATGTCCATTGTTTGATGCAACCTTAATTCACCCAATTGGCATAACTAATCAAGTACAAATCTAATCATGTAGTGCCCTATGCCGTAGAACCATTTTCAGTGTCCGAACTTGCTGGATGGTGAAACAAGTATTTCTAAGGGAAACTCGGAGCACATATTGATGAGTATGTGGGGTTCTTGTCATCCTGAATTCAAGTGTTTAGGGAGGATGACTGCGGTCATACCTAGCCCTTAGTTTGAGAACGGCTGCGGTCGTATCTCGGTGATTATAACATGATGTGATTAGAGGACAACTGCGGTTGTACCTCAGTGTTTGGGTTTGAATACCCTGGTTTCTAGTGTCGTGACCTGTACCAAGGTCAGACTAGTGGCTTTAGCTTGACTATATGTCGCTGTGGTGGAAGCTCTGATTGATATGTCACTACCTTTTTACTCATACTGACCGGGGGGAAGAGATCTTATGATACATGCAATCCTAGATCTTGTACGGAACCGAATAGCCCTTCGCAGGGTTCGGTTGGACTTTGATTGGTACGATTCAAATTCCCCAGGGCGTAATAAAAGATTTAATATAGCCATGTAACATATTTGTTTAGGGTTATACATGACGTTTCACATTGGATGATAACCCTTGTTTGTTCTCTTTATATAAAGATGATGCTTAGTGAAATTAAGAGATAGTAATTATACTTATGTTGTGGATATGCATAAGACTGTAAATGTGTACATACAATAGTCATGCTTATGTTGATATCTATACTGCTACTGTTGATAATGATCATGATGCCAGCTATCTCATGTTGTTAGTTATGTTTAGAATGCTAGCCATGCCTCTATAATTAGAAATGCATATACTGCTAATCATGCTTATGCAAATACTCATGCTTATGTTGATAGCTTTGTTTATGATATTGATCTGTTGAAACTATTAGACATGCTAATGTTGTTAGATATGCTTATGATGCTAGACTTATTCATGTTAATAGAGATAACATGCTACTCGACTTGCTTATGCTAGTTATGCATATGCTATTGAATCTCTTATACGGTTAATAAGGAAAATGATGATAGTCTGTTTGATAATGATAATTGTTATCTACTCCTTTATGTATTTTGTTAATCATCAGTACTGTTGATCTTATTTGTTATATCTGATTAAACTTCTTAACTATTTAATTACATAAAAATGTTGTAATCAATAAACGGTGTTGATGGTTATATCTCTTGCTGGGACTGTGTCTCACCCTTGTGGTTCACCACATTTTTTTAGGTAGCCGGAAATGACAACAACAAAACCATGGAAGTAAAGAGTAACTACAATAATGAATCTTGGGGAAAGTTGATTAGATGTGTAGTGTATCCTTGAGTCGTCCCTGTACTCTCAGGTCCTGGCGAGATATATATAATTTTTCAAATGAATTAGACTTTTGTTAGCATATTAATGCTTGTTTGTGTGGCATAACATGGATACAAGAAAGATGTCAGGATCCTTCAAACGTTTCTGAGCGGGTTTTGATGTTGAAATCGGTTTTAATTTACCCATATTTTTGGGTATGCGATTAATTAGAGATTTATTGTGTTTTACGTTTTGAGTAATCTCGTTTTGCGTGATGGGTCCCCACAGTTTGGGGGACATCAGACACCCGATTTTCTCATGTTTGGTTCCTTACACCACCACATGGTGTAGCAACACTCCTTTCAGCAACGTGTTCTTCTTCTTATTCAGATATATTTAAGCTTTCCTTCTCCTTCTGCATAGGCAGAAGTCACTATAAGATAGACGGGAGGACACAAGAATAGAGAAAACCCCTAGTCCTAGGTCCCTATAGACTCAACAAACCTAAAGCTCTGATACCAACCAAAATGTGATGCCCTGCGCCACACAAGCGATATTACTCAAAACTTAACCGTGGAAGAAAGATTAAACAAACAAGTTACTAGAAAATACAAAAAAATTTAAACCGATTTCATTAAATACCAAAGAAGCAAAAACCTTTACATACCAGTCTACACAAGACATAAGGTAATTACATCAACATCTACTTACGAGGTATGTCATCATTTGGATTATAAGAGAAACATGTCTGAATCATATATATATATATATATATATATATATATATATACACACACACAACTGCTATATCTTTGCATCAAATGGGGCATAAGTCAAAACACACCCAAAACTATTCCAAGGACCTGAGTGTATAGGGACGACTCTAGGACTCTACACAAAAAACAAGCATTAAATCCTCCAACCTTATTAGCTACTAGCCTTCTTGTTGATGTTGTTATACCTCAGCTGCACGATCTCTGCCTCCTCATGCACATCCACCGAAAAGGATGTGGGGAACCCACTGGGTGAGATCCAAATCTCAGTGGGAGATATAACCCTCCACCAATACTATTATTAACACATATATGAGTAATAGGAGTCAAGCTATTATTATGAAAAGTAGATTCAGATGCATGATATGTTCAAGGTAGATTAGTATAAGAAATTTCTTTACTTGGATTATGGAACATCTTTTTATTATGAATGGAATATTAAGAACATGTATATCTAGTACACCTTGTATTGTATTAAAACAAGAAAGGCCTCATCCAATGTTATCGTAGTTGTCACTAAGAAAATATACTACACGGTTGATTACATATTGCATTCTTCCCTGAGGATTTGAGTCATGCCACCCATATCCATCTGACCACTACTAAGTCAAAATTTGTGCCATACAAAGTCAATGGAAGAGCCATAATCCACAACCTCACCAATCCTTATGGTCAACACATGAGTACACCACAGAGATATATCAGTCAACTACAACTAGTGACATATTTTTATGCTATGAAAATGCCTGGATCGGCTTAGTACAGTTCATGACACTAGTGAAATTGAGCTATAGCTCGTAGCCGTACTCTTGCCAGGGTATGACCCATAGCCTATCCTGTGAAATCTCATAAGCATAATATTACTGAGCTACGACCTATAGTCGCACTCTTTTTAGGGTATGGCCCACAACCAATCATGTGAATGTATATGCTCAACAGTATATGACTCCAAGTCTAAGGTAGTTTCACCATCCAACAAGTGCTGATGCTAAGACGGATCTATGATACATGATGAAACTACATGTATTAATTTTCACTAGATTAGTTAATTCCATTAAGTATCTTTTAGCATCAATCAAGTTACAATGATAACGTCATAGAAAACTCTATCAAGATGAATGTTCAAAAGCATATAAAGTGTGACTTCATAACATCATCATCACATATTGTTTGTATCACTTGTCATTCGTAACATCATCATCAAGTCCATGTGCCATAGGGCATCAACCTTTCAATTCGTCATAGGGAATGTTATCCTAAACTAGGAATCAAGCCATTATCAGGTCATGCCTTATGGAATCTCATCCAACCTGTATCATATCATATTTACCATAGCTCCCACTTAGATATGCATATCAACTTGCAACACTTGCACTATTAGGAGTTCATAATAATAGAGATATACATTTTGTTACCACAACCATCCCATAGAAGGAAACCAAGCAAATTACATTGTACATTATTAGTGTTAAGGCCCTTTCCTAGGCAATTAGGATTTACCAACCTCAGTTCAACATTTAACCTCGAAACTCCTTCCTCCCATTATCTTGGAGTACACTCATTTTAAGGATTAAATGATATCTCAAATAGCACGTTACATGAACTATTCATTGTGTATAGAAATACATCTTTAAGTATTCAAGCATGCCCTATAACCATCATAATCAACATGCATCGATCACTTAACAACATTGTGTCTTGGTCTACCATATGCATGGGGTATTGGTTTAACATTGACCTACCATGTCAGCCTAATACTTTCATAAGGTGTCAATCTACCATCAACATGGTGTATCATCCTAACACCGTCAATGGGTGTCGACTGCCCATTACAAGAATGTCTTGGTCTAACACCACCAAGGTGTGTCGGCTATTGACCAACATGTGTTGCACCTCATGTAAGTCACCCCGGCTTGCAACTAAGTTGAAGGTATCAAACATAATCCATCACAGGGTGCATCTATCTGTAGGGCATTGTATTGGCCTCAACATAGTGTATCTGTTCTTCAGCAAGATAGGTGTAATGATAGATACCCATCATAGGCCATCCCTAAGTCATCTCTTAGTGTATCATCCATATGCCAACATAAGTTGGAACCTAGGATAAGATGACAATCCAATAGTCTTGTAGGGTGTCAGTTATGCACCATCAAGTGCATCGGCCAACAACATCACAAATCTTACTAAGGCTAGGTGTAAGCCATCACTGGTTACTTCTCATGATAGGGCATCGTCTATAGGTCGTTAGGAATTGTAACCATGGCTAGGTTAGGGTGTCTGTAACATATGAAGTCTTTGATTCAATTACAATTTAACCTTTTTTCAAGATTTTATTTCCTTTATGTCCTTTTTGTCCTTTTCCTAAATTATCCTCAATGTTGAATTTGAGCAACCCTTGAAGGCTTGAACTATATTTTCCCTCATTAATGACAATGAATGGTTTTTTGCACAAATATCTCAACTAGTGTGTTAATTAGAGTTTAATAATGCAAAATGACCATTAATGAGAGATGATTAGTAGATTTTATTAATTTAGAGTTTTATGGATTTGTGAGATAAGAAATGGGATTTAAGAAATTTTATATCTAAATTTATTAAGAAAGGTACTAAATATATTTAAGCACTTAGCATGTAATTAAATACAAAAAATGTGTTCAAGAGGAGAAAGTTAATGTAAAGTTGGACTCCTAACATTTTAATTAGAAAACCCATGAATTTTAAAGTTAAGTACAATTACTCTACCCTTTTAAATAATTAATTGAATATGGAACTCTAATATATGTAAATACCTATTGCATGGTAAATAGGAAACCTACTTGACTCCTATTTAGTCAACCCTTTGATTTGTTTGACTAATGAATAACATTTGCTTCCCCAATTGAATTGGTACTTAAATCCTAATTACCATAGATTTTAATAGTGGTATTGGATTTAGAAATTAACTATTTCCTAAACCAAAATGTAACACAACATTGTGTTACTCTCCCTCTATCTCAAACGTGATGTCATGTTCTCACCCTCTAAAATGAGTGACGCCTCATAGACCCCTTCCTCTGCTCTCTGTCTCCTATTTATCCTTCCACTATTCTTTCCTTTTCCTTCACACCAAGAAAACCCTAGACGCCATCCTCTTTCTCTTCTCCTCCAACCACGATGCCTAGACCTTCTCGCAATAAGTGCCGGCAACATAGGTGCACCCCACCGCCTGACCACTTGCATCCCTCAATATTTGGCAACGTTGGTCTACACGAGACTACCAACCACTGTTTCCACCACTTGTAGTGTCAAACCCAATCGTAGGATCTAGAAAGCCATTTCCAAACCTGGTCCGAGTCTCAGCACCCCCTCCCCCAACCTTCAGGGTCACATAGCCTGAATTTGGTAGCTTGTAGCACCATCACTACCTCCCCAATCTGCTACACCAATCTATAGGCCATAGTTGTGATCTGCAACACCTACCACCACCCAGTGCCTCCATGCTCAACCTTGTCACCCAACAATCATGGCTCACCATGTTTCTAATCCTCCTTGCTACCAAACAACTTCTTCTCTATAAATCTGTAGATGAAATTCTCCCTTGCCAAAACTTCAGATCTCACCAGCCACCACCATTCTAACATCACCTCTCCTACCATCCTCCGTCACAACAAAAATGCCATCACTACTTTTAGACCTGATGCCTGCCATACAACACCACTTCCTAAACATCCCCAATGCCACCACACCCTGACAACAGGGCGTCCTAGCCTCCAAGTGGAATGTCTTCGACCCTGACAACGACAATGTCATTCGCAACCACCAGATCTGCAACACCATGATTTTAACGACCCCACCTCCCGGTAACCCCCAATTAAGGGAGACCCGGAGGTCAGAGCCATTAACCAATTTACAGGATCAAAGGTTCAGCATATAATCAACAATAGTTATAAAATTCTACTAACTAAACTGGAATTGGGTACAAAAATTAAAACATTTACTTACCTTTATAAAACTGGGAAATCTAACTATCCACAACTTGAAATATTCTATCTAATCCTCCTTGCACTTTATTTCTTAATTTCACGATGTGCCACTTTACTATTTGTAATTTTCTGGATATTACCTTAAAACGCCGACAAACAAAACATCGATCAGCAATTGTTGGTATGTGGGGGCAACCAAAATTTCACAATTAAGTCTAACAATTTAAGTATTGCAATCAAGGTAATTAACAAGTCAATTTACATGTTCCATGTGACAATCCCCACCGCTTTTGCCCTAACCCTGGATTTGACTTAAGGCCACCTTCTCAATCCCGAGCTTGGTGCCTGGGAGTCACCTCTCATGGTGCTCCTTAGTCTTGCCTCATCAATTCCCTTCTCATTCCCGAGCTTGGTGTTTAGGGTCACCTCTCATTGGGCCCATTGGTCTACCCTGCTGGGCCTGACCTTTATGGCATCTTCCATCAGGGTGGCATGTAGGTGCAGGATTTACACATTTATATTAAATGGTGATAGTCGTAGTCACTTTATAATTGCAATATGAACATCCAAACAGTTTAGTTGCATTCAATGCGATTAAACATCCGGGAATCTCTCAGGAAACTAAAGTGGTTATTCATAATTAACCACATACGTGTTAATGAAGACTTGAATGCAGAATTAACTTAATCAACCAGGAAATCAAGCAAGCACACACACAATCTCCTGAAAAAGGCATTTAATTCCTCTATTATTAACCATGTCACTGTGATTCAATAATTCTAAGGGTTTCCTAGGTTATTTGCCCTTTTTAGGGTTTTGACCATAATTAGGGTTTTATTCCTTTTTATTTCCTTTACCTTACTTTTATCAAATTATACATCAAACCCTAATTTTCTTGCTGAATCATCCATTAAGATTCCTAAGATCAGACTTAGTCCATTAAACCCTAATTTCGAATTACTTTATCATTTCTTTTTCTAAATTAGGGTTTCCAACCTTTAATCCACATATGGAGTCACAAAACCCTAAACTTGTAATTCTATCATCAAAACAGGTTAATAATTATCTAAAACAGAAAATAAGTTAACCATCTTCGAATTATCTTAATTGCAAGACTAATTACCCTTTTTATCAACAATTAGGGTTTTATCCACAAATTAACTCTTTTTCTTATTCTAGAAATATACTTTTACAAAACGAGTCAGATTCAGGGTCTCAAACTGTTTCTAGGCCAGTAGTAGGACAATTGCGAAGACACATGAGGGGAAGTTGTCACAATTTTCAAAGTTTATTCTATGATAACATATTCACACTAAGAGAGCATATTGAGGACAATGTGTTACATAGTTGTAGATACCTGATATTTTGCAACCATTGCATGTATTCATTAAATTTATTCACACATAATTAAGTTGTATCTACTTGACATCATTTCATGAGATGTCTCTATTTAACTTTTTACAAATTCCAAGAATACTACCTAATTAAGGTGGGGTAAAAACTTTTAGTTAGGAACTAAGAATATAGGTACTAGGACGATCCAATGCTATACAAACAAGTGGGGTACTTAATTTTAAAGTTTTTTCTATGTTTTTAGGAAAGTTTGGTCTACCAACATTGCAGTTCGGTTCTATTTGAGTTGTGGGGTTGGAGCAAGATCGTGAATCAAATACTAGCAGTCCCGTGTTTCCAGTAGACGCAATTTGTTATGCAATTTCTACCCAATCGTGTTCTTTATCATGATTTTGTTGTATTAAGGATTAGTACTTTGCATATTTTTACTAAGTCTCTAGCGCTTTTGTCCACGGATAGCAAGTGTTCTGTAGTTGGCATCCATTATAGCTTTTTATGAATTAAGAACAATTCACCCCCAATGTAGGAGTGAGAGTTTAAAGATAAAAAATAGTTTAAAGAATTGGCACAAAGGCTAGATGCATATGGAAAACTATATTCATTGGTTAATTAGTTGCTGATGTGATTTTAAATACATCATTACTCACATGAATATTTAAACAAGAAGTTGTAGTGAAATTCATATTACTCCCTCAGGTTCCTAAATTTCATTTGTTCAACTGGTTGCGGTAGTGCCACCTTAACTGAGATGTTAGGAAGTGTCTTTGTAAGCATTATCTTTTCTTATTTTGGATGCTTTTTCTAACAAAATTAATGTGTTGATGTTATGTACTTTCTTAAAATGTGCTAGAAATGGACAAGGAAATAGAACAATACCAAGAAAATTTAAAATATGATTTAAAAAATACAATGCGACTTGTTGTAGTTATCTTTAATTAGATCAATTATGAAAACCGACTACTTATAAACTGTAAATTAGTTTTGAAAAATGTTTGATGAATTTCTCACTTGAATTACTTTTGGGTGGGTTATGTAGACTAGAAACTGTAATTGTTGTTACCTATCCAGTGTCGTGGTGCTAAGATGTATACCTTTAGATTGCAAACCGTTGAATGCTTTAATTGATATTGTTGTTATCTATCCAATCAGTTTTCACATGCATTTTACTTCTCATTAGTCTTATGATATATGATGTTTTGTGTTTCTCATATATATTTGTCTTGGGAATGATCTTATGTGGTTTAGTCTCGGCCTGAAATCACAGGACAAAGTGGTCTTAGCACTTTTAAAATTTCCTGATCCTACTAAACCATGGCAGAGCTTGACTAAGCTAAACTAAACTATAATGGTTGGTTTCTCACACAAGTATTGTTTGGTCTTATCAGTGTGAAACTCTTAGACATTCAATTCTATAGAGGGTATTACATACACAAGTAAAATTGTCTAACTGCAACCCCTTTGGGAGTATAGAGATAAAACTTCCAAGTGAGATATATTTACACCAGACTCGTAGTGATCATATACAGACATATGTGTTGGATGTCCTATAATGTTCAATTTTAAATACAATATTATTTGGATTACTAGTAGAATTTAACTCATTTATCATTCTGCATTAATTTCATCCAAACCAGGGGTCTCATCAGTTTGGATCTAGACGCTTGAGAAAGGGGACCATTACTTACATCTCATCAATTGCCGCAAGCTGATAAACCTTGGGTGTTGTTGAAGAGACATAGGAGGAAGGCAATGAAGGAGAGACTTATGCAGAAAAATCATCTTCCAAAAAGGAGAAGAAAAAGCACGAGAAAGAAGCAGAGTGCCAGGATGAAGAGGTTGCTCATGAGTCCAGAAAAATGAAGCAAGCTGATGATATGCGAAGGAGGGATGAGGAACATGAGGCAAGTGAGTGTTTTAAAGAAGAAGAATCTCTTTCTAGGAAGGCTAAGGAACTGGAAGCGTTATCCTAAGAATTTGAGAAGTCAAAGGGAGAATTTCATGTAGATGTTGAAGGCACTAAAGCGAATGAAATACTAGAATAAAACCAGGACACACTTGTAGATTTCGTGCAAGCCTATACATTAGAAAATATGTTACCTTGGAAGATTAGTTGTAGAGTTCAAATTACGCACTCAGGACTGCATCAATCACATAAAATCTTTAGTAACAACCTATCCCTACAAGACATTAACCTTCCCTGATTCCTTTTTACATTTTCCACTTTTCATTCTTTCTCTTCTTGGCTCACTTAATCATGGTATTGACTTTTGTTATTTTCAATGTTGTTTTGCACAAGACATGGGAGAGCAAGATTGGAGCTATGCATGGCTCTCGAGGGAGAAGAAGTGAAGTAGATTATTTCTAGAGTAGCTACTTAATAGCCCAGGTTGATGATTATTTGTAGGGCAGGCGCCAACATTAAGGTATCTATTTTCTTGCTTTCTTGAGCTTGATTCAATATTTGTCGAATACTATGTGATTGTTCTTCTCTATGAGGTCATTTTTTGTTGTGCATATAGATTTATGGTTCATGTTTCAATGGTACAGTAAACAACAAACAGTTTATGATGCAGACATCACCAGCTGCAGAAGCTGACAACTCCACCATTCTATTGAAGTGGATATGTGATGGCCCAACCGCCTGATCTAGAGCTTGTACCCATTCTCCAGCCAAGATTGGTGCACAACACGGCTGAACATAGCCATGTGGCAAAGCAAACCTTTTTTTTCTTTATCGTCTTAGCCTTGCAAGTGAAGACCACTTTCGACTCCGCCAAGATACCTTGGATGGCCAGGAAGTCTTGTGCCATCACAGATGTCGATGATACCGTGGGCTGTTGACCTTCCAATATTCCAGTGGGTCAGCATTCAAGGGAACAGTGGGTTCAAGAAGGTACCTAGCAACTCATCTATTCATGCATTCAAACATAATCTATTTAAATTATTTTTCAACTATTTATGTATTCAGAATATACATCCACTGTTTCAAAACCTATAAGCAAGACTTCCAAATAATGAGCGCCAAAGAAAAGAGCTACATGTCTCTACGGGCCGTGGCAATTGAATGTCTCTATTTGCAAAATGTGCACTTCTAATTTTTCCTATCAGAAGAAGTTTTAAAGAGATAAAGATACATTAATGTCATAGGGTTTTCCATTTGCTTAAAAGCTAGATCAAAATTGCCCTTCTCTATAGGCCCCACTTTATACTCGGAATCTGTATTTCGAATCATCCACATCCCCATTCTAGCTCTACTAATCAAATTTGTAATTAATAATGTATTTTAGCAATGTTCCTTACAAGAAAATATCTTCTGGGTTTGCGACTAGAAGAAGAGTATTAATACAAACCATTAAACAATGTTTAAATTTGTGTAATGTTATTTAGAAATGCAATAAATCAATTCCTGTCATTCCATCAATAATATTCAAAATGTGAGGCTAACCCAATGATCGAGAGTAAAGTGCTCAATCTGGATTTCACAGACTCTAGAAAATAGTCAAATACCAGTAAATGAGAATACCAAAATATACATTTATAGAATGTAAAACTTCATCCATTTATGTGTTATGTAATGAGAATATTTGATAGGACTTCAGATTTTATTTTTGTGTCTCCTAACTAGAACTAGGAAAGTTATCAACATGAGATAACTAAGTTAAATTTCTTCTTGCCTTTCCAACAATGTTTCATAGTCCCACCTCACCTATGTATCCTAACCTATTAAGAAAGCATCAGAAATTCCACTGCTTCCAACACACAAGTTGGCACCTCTTGCAACAATGACTTCAATTTTATATTTCAAAGATGCAAGAGTGTCACTATGAATGCATAACTATTGCTGCTATGAGTGCTTAAAGAAATGTCACCAGCTTGACAAAAATGTGATTGGGAATTTGTCAAGTGCCTATTTACATTATGCCACAATAACCATGAATTCCACATTACTGATAAAAATATATTTCAAAGTGTTATGTTGCCCAACACACTTCCATGGATAACTTGGGCAGCCAAGTATTTAAGTTAGGACACATAAATGTTTCTTTGGTTATATCAGACTAAAAGACAGTTCTTTTCTGACCTCTAGGTTCTTGCCACCAGCCGAAACTTCCTATGGAGACGCAGCAAGCATTCGGCGAGGTTCAATAGTTATCCAGATGTTATTGCACATAGATCCTGCACCAACATCTAAAAGACCAAGAAAATCATACCGAAGGATGTTTCTTGTACATCTGTTGCTATGTTCAAAGACATAGAAGGAATGCCTTCTCCAAGTTTAATAGGTCACTGATAGTACAAGAAGTAGACCTTCTTCCTTTTTCCTTTCAGTATACAATACTACCACCTACAGGTGGGACCATGGGAAACATGCTTTATTCTCCTCCTCTAAGCTATGGCTAACACTTGATAGGGTGAGTGTTCCACATATGAGGTCTGCAGATGTATCAGCTTCACATTACTGAGATTTCCCCACAACATTGGGAATGAGTCCTCCTTGCATGCAACTCACCCATTCGAGGGTGATCTCAGCAACATGTTTTGTTCCCATGATCTCCCCTTGTTCTTCCTCAATGCTTTTGTCCAGAGAGCAACATGTATCTTGCATTTTCATTTCAAGGTACTAATCATGTCATATTAATCCCATAGTAGCCTTCATTTATGCCATGTATGAATGCTTATATATCTTTATTAAAATATTTGGATGATCTTTACCTTATTTTTAATGTCTCCCCATTTGTAAAACCTTATTTTCAGGATTAAGAGAAGTACAACCTTCACCATCGTAGCAACTTCCATTACCTGAATTAGAGATTAAGCTTACAACATCAAGAATTTAGATACAGAGTATAAGAAGTATCTAAGACAGCCCCGGTGCAACAAGTGTTCTCCTGTGAAGCATGATGATGCATCTCCATTTGAAGCCCAGGCCCGCCCAGTCGCAGCCGCAGCAACAACCACAAACAGAACAATGTATCATGATATGTTGCAATTTGATATGGCTCTTTGCTTCTATGAGAAGGTTGCTTCATAGACCTATGTATATATTTGAACAACCACTATCAACATCTGCAAATATAGCAACCAACTTCATATGGATGATATTCCTTCTATCTCTGCTTAGAAGGTTCTTTTCAGATTCTTATCTCAGGTTCTTTTGGACGATGCTAGCTAAACAACAAGAGCTCGAACAAAAGAAGAAGACAATAAGGATGTGAAAACTGGCTGAGAAAGACACAACTCTTTCAGAATGATGTTAATAGACCACTGAATCATTGATATATGTATATACTTTTCTTTGTACACATTGTGTAATAGGGGCAAGGTATACGTCCTCCCCATGTACATTCGATGTTTCATTATAAATGAAAGTAAGATTGTTGGCATAATGAGCATAACTTTCTCTAAATACTACAATTTTGTTACTAAAAGAGCTTGTGTATTAACAAATTACACTATATATATGTATATAGTAATTTCTACCTTTCCCTACATACTAAATACATATAAAATGTATTAACATCATGTTTTTGCTACATACTGACTATATATGCAATAGTAGTCAGACATTTATCTATAATTATACTTATATTTAAATATGTAAGGACAATATCTAGCTACACTTCTGGATACATATGAATTTGTAGCAAATGGATAATCTAACTACATATTTGAAAAATATAGTTAAAGGCTTTATCTATACGAGCATATACTACAACTTGTATGTGAAAAGAAATATGTAGTTAAAGCGTTTAGCTACAAAATATGGGGTTTTTGCTATAATTTTTTTTATAGTTAAAGACCCTTTTTTTGTAGTGTTGAGGAATGTTTTTCATTGTCAAAAAGGGGGAGAATGTTGACCTAATTGTTTCACATTGTCCTTATTTTGATAATCACTTAACCTTGCCATACATATATATCTTATATGTTTGTTATGGATTAATTTTAGGTATTAGGTACATGAAAAGGATCAAACTGATCAAGCCCTAGCTTGTTTTAGTTCAAGTCAAAAGATATGAAAATGCACTTTTGTGGAAAACACTCCAAACCACCTCAAAAAAATTTTGTAATCATTTGTATTGATGATATGACTTGTAACTAAGATGAGAAAAAATTAGGGAAACATAATTCAAATGTTTGACCACTTAAATGTCATTTTGTAAAATTCATTACAGTTTGTCCATCGATCGAGTTACAAACTTGAATGATACTAAATGGATTTTGAGAATGATTATGATTGGTTGGGTTTCGCTTTCCCAGAACTAGACCTGTCCGTCTAGAGATCAAAACCAATTTAAATGGATCGGTCAAGTTTCCCCCAGGACAAACTCGACTGATGGTTTCAATAGGCTTTGTCGCATAGTGTGATCAGTCGAGTTATCTTTTTTGAAACTTGACCAAATGCGTTGTACACAAAATGTAGAAAAAGTGAATCTAACTATTGGAGTGTTGTGAAACTCAAAATTATATCTGTTGCAACCCTCTAAATGGCTAGAAAACATTTTTAAGTGTTCCCACACTCTAGTTGACACCCTCAACTATAAACATAACCTCTTAGAGTTCATTCCAAGGTTTGTCATTCATTCTATTCATGCTTCTTGCTATAGTTGAGTGCATCTAGTCTACTTGAGCCCCTTTCTCTCTTTTGGTTACAAATCATTTCATTCATTATGAGTGAGATAGGATTCTTGTGAGTGAGCTACATCATTGTATACTTGTGAAGCTCTTAAAATCTCTCTTTCTCCAACACTCTTTCTTGAAGATCAAGTTGGTGAAAGCTTCTGCAAGTGAACGAGAAGGTGCATGGTTCTCCATGTTGTAGAAGAAGGTGGATAAAAGTTGTTCAGAGTCAAGGAGGAGGACAAGGTAGACAATCCAAGGAGCATTGTGGGTAAATCCTCAAGGAAAAAGAGTCACTACAAGAAGGGGATCTCCTTGGTGAAGGAATCTAGCTTCTTGCAAGAGTGGGTAATACCTTTGTGAGCTAGAAGACTATCTTTTGGATGGGTAAGACCTTATTTGTAAGGTTTTCGACTCCCTTAGATTTAAAGGGAAGCTGGGTATCCTTTTCTCAGAAAATGAAGGTCATATGTTGTAACTCTTATAAGTTAATATAAGGAGTAGACATCCTAGAAATCTTGGATCTTGACCTCTCTAGGTAAAGTGGTCTGACTCTCCTCTAGTTTGGAGAGTAGAATGACTCTAAAATAGCTTGTTCACTTGGTTACTTCAATCTCTCTCATTCTTGCTATGTATGTTTAAATTTCCATCAAACTCATTATTTGCGATTATACTTATTTGAAGTAACTTGAATGTTTGACATGTTTTTTGTAAGTGTTTCTAGCTCTATTCACCCCCCCTATAGAGCCCTCTAATCCAACAAGGATAAAACTCACTAGCAAATATGCATCATCACCAAAATATGATTACAATTAAGAAACTCAATGATGTATTAATAAAACATATACAAATAGATAGGTGTAGCAAGTTATAGAAAAACTGAAGCAATTTAAGACACAAATAAGAGATCTAAAGCGATCATCATCAAAATTTTCATTACTACTCAAGATATGTAATTGCAAGATATAAATACCAATTTATAGCAGTTACAATTATAGAGTTGTATGCAATATAGGAAACTTAAAGCATGACAATGTGCATATCTAAAAGTACCAAGGGGAGTGCCATAGAATAAGGCTAATGGTCAAGAAAGTCTAGTTGAGAGGGAAATTCTCAGACAAAAAGCCAACTATATATTTTGTGCACAGTGTTGTTAGTCAAGTTTTTGGGTTGAGCATCTCAACTTACAACAATTGTTGGGAACACCCATTGGTGCTTGTCGGTTGACTTTCTCTTAAGACAAAATCAGCCGACAACAATTGCTATTAAAAAGCACTTATATATCAGAAAAACATATCTAGAAGCACGATAAAAATATAAACCATATACAAACACGTATTAGAAAGTTAGTATTGCTAGGAAAGTATTAGAAATAGTTTTTTAGAAAGGAAGTGATGAGAATCACAATATGTCACTTTTGACTCAAAAACCATATGTATAGCACATACATTCTTGACAAAAACACATTATGAATTGATATGAACAAGAATAACATTACCTCTATTCTTACCATTGCTTTCACGCTAGTGTAACCCCCTACACATCTCATCTTTCTTATTTTATGTGGATTCAGAAGTCAACTTACAAATCAATATCATGTCAATCCAATATCTTGTGACCAACAAGAAGAAATATGAAATGGTCCCCGATCATATTTTTAGGTTCGGATGGGTTAGATTAGCGGCCTAAGTTCTATTAGTCTTGGGTTCATTCCTAAAAGGACAATATGTGGAATAATGACCAATTTCATTGCAATGATTACATAATCTCATAGCCTTTGAACTAGAGGATTCTTCATTGAATATTGAAGGTCCTTAATCTTTTGTTGCCTTTGGCTACTATCAAGTACAATACCATCTCTACCCATTTCTTCAGTAGTATGGTCTAGGATTCGATCAATATTCTTTTTATCATCTAAGAGTCTTTTCATAGAAGATCTCAAACTATTATTAGCATGCATAAGAGACTTAATAATAGAAGACAAATCATTGATATCATCTCTATCATTCAAAAGATCATTTTCTAAGCAAAGAGCGTTGGTCATATACAATTTTTTTTCAATATGAAGAGCAATAATATTATTATCTCTACTATTAGAACTAGAAAAAGATTCAATGGCATTGATTTTAGCAAGCAAAGATATATTTTCTTTCTCAAGGAAAGAACTATTAAAAAGATAAACACTATTTTCATATTCTAATCCTTACAAAAAAAACCTTTGTCCTTGTTTTTAGTTTTAAGAACATTAATATCAAACATGATAGAATTCAAAATGTTACTATATTCTTCATTAGAACTAGGCATAATAGCAAGAAAATATTAGCATGTTCATGATCATATTTTTGTTCATGAAAATTATCAAAAATTATCAGGATTTTTCTTTTTCATTTTTGCAAACTTAAGAAAGGCACAAGTAGCATAAATAATATCAATTAAAAATTCTTTATCCAAAGAGTTTAGATTTACCTCATTTGAGTTTTCACTTGTTGAGGCTTGAGAGAAAAATGACATTCTCCATCTTCATTAGATCTTGAGCTAGATCCTCCACTAAATTTTTCACTTGAGTTTGATTTGGAGGAGTCACTTGAGATTTTGTTCCATTTCTCCTTCTTATTGTACTTCTCTTCTCTTTGTTTGTGATGATGGGTATGTTTGCCTTGTGGACAATCTTCCTAGAAGTAACCCTTCTTTCCACACTTGAAGCACTCGATAGAGGAGGAAGACTTGCCCTTATAGAATCTACCCTTGAAATACTTGGCATATTTTTAAACTGGAGAGGAAGGAGAATCTTGACAAAAAATTGTCTCAATTTGTTCTTAGATTTCAGCCTTCTTCATTCTCTTGAGATTTTCTCTTCTTGTCTTTCTTCTTTCTCTTACTTGTTGAGTGTAAGTTCATGGGCTTATATATTTCCTGTGAGCTCTTCAATAAGAATATCACAAAGAGGCTTTTCTTCTTCAGTTGAAGTCACCTTGGGATTGCCACCTCTTGGGGAGAGTTATAAGGATCTTTGAGTTGATCTCTCCTCTAGGTGTAGGATGACCTAGAATGACAAGACTATTTTGAATGGTTTTGAGCATTGAGTACATCTCAACTACCATCTCTTCCTTTCCCATATTTAAGTTTTCAATGAGGCATTTGAGCATGTGGACTATATATTCCTTCACTTGCTTTGTCCCCTCATAAGAGGCACATAGCTTTCAGCATACATTACAAAAAAAACTGCCCATTAGTGGCATTTATTTAAGTGGAATTTATAAAAAAAGCCACTATCTTTTTAATATACATGCATTTTTAATTAAAATGTCGTTGAACCACCTATTATAGGATTTCCGAAAAGGACATAACATTAAAGGCATTTTTATTTCTAATTAGTGGCAATATGAAATTGCCATACCAAATTAGGAAATATTTTGACTTCCCACACCAAATTAAATTTTCCCTTCACACTACACTCTCCTCTCATTCAACCCGACGTTTGTGATCTCCCCCTCTCTCCCTAGGTGACTTTCCTTGCTCCCTGGCCCATCGTGCCTAGGTCCGTTGGTGGCTCGTGATCATCTACAGACTGGGAGAGACTGGTGGCGTCTGTTGTTCGCCAGTTGTCGTCTGTGGTGCCAATAGTTGCTGGCTATGGAGTGCCAAGTTTGCGGTGCCGCAGTGACACCTTGCCTATGATCACGAGTGTTAGTTCTTTCTCCTCCACGTATTTGAACTGAGCCCAACCGAAGCATACTCAGGCACCGTTCGTTCTTCCTCATCTACCTTGGTGGACCAAGCCCAGCCGAAGCACCGTCGCAGACTCAATCTGCCCCTCTGGCATTAGTGAGCTCGAGTGAGGGACTGCAATCAATCCTCTTTAGGTAACCATCTCCACACCCTATTTTGTTAACTAAGATGTAGCTTACATACCTCCTTCAAGGTCTCTTTCATTACCGGTGGATAATAGGCATGTAAAGTGTCAACAATTCTCATGCTTGGATGAAAAATCTGTAGGTATCGAATACCATGCCACTTGGAATTTGTTGTTCATCTGCAGGTTATCCTAAATCATCAATAACTATTAACGGGAAACCTTGCAGCAGAATAAAAAAACATATTCCGACTAATAACTTGTTTACCAATTGTAGTCCACTCTTGTTTCCTGCCATTTCAATTGACAATACTTAAAAGGTATTTGCCTTGGATCCGACTTCTGTTCTACATACATTATTAGTACTTTTTATCTATAGTGTTATAATTTTGAAGAAAGACAAGAATGAAGAAACTATAGCACTTCAAAGATGTTAACAAAATATGACTTATAGAGTTCATGTAAACATCACATGTAATTAATCAGTTCCCTATTAAGATGGTGGATTGGTATTTTCTATTCGATTTTCACATGGTCTTCCCACAAAATCGTTTGAGAAACGAGGTGATGTGAAATGCAGCGATCAGTATAATTGAAAAGCATAATGTAGACATAATAATTCATAAGTGATCTCCTTAAAACATACATAATAATTCATAATGTAGACTACGATAATTGTTGGTATAATGACACTCGTCTGACTTTCCATCTAAGTCTGATTTGTATTTCTCAAGTTGTCTCTGAAAATATGTAACATCGTTATATATACTTATTGAAAATATATAACATCGTTATATATACTTACAATTGTCAGTACTAATATTTTGCAGTCTCTTTCCACCAACAACAATCACTATGGCCTGGGCCTCAACCCCCCTGTCCTTTTCCCTGAAACAGAACAGTTGGACATCACCGTAGACCATCGTACACTAGCACAACTCACCATTACTAGACAGTGGCGTCATTTGAATGGAAGACGCTACACGGCTGGTCAAGTGACTTTAAAGTATGGAACCTTGACAACTGTAATCCACATTCAGTATGATGGTGAATGCACTTTAAGGTATCCACAACCAATTGGCTTGTGTGGATTTAGAACATGCTAATTGGTCGAGAGGACCAGGTCTGGTTTCCGAACATGCTAATTGGATTCGTCTACGAGGGACTCTCTCCACGACACATCATCATCAACAAAACGGCCAAGTCACCTGTCAAATGGGTGTCTCAATTCTTGATGAAATTTTGTTACTTTTAAATAAGGAAATCACCAATAAATGTATTGTTTACTATTTTTGTAGAATGAAATTTTGTTATTTTTAAATAAGGAAATCACCAATGAATGTATTTTTTACAGTATTTGTCACAATTCACCACTCAAATGGGTGTCACAATTCTTGATGTTATATTTTTTTACTATTATTGTAGAATGGATAAGTCTTGGATAGAAGAGGATGACTGAACGAGTAGTAAATACCTTTGTGGAGTATCCAACTTTTTGGATTTCACTTTTCAACATTAAACGATTGGAGAGAAGATTGTATGCCCTTGTAGAAAGTGCACTAATGTATACCAGGTCACCAAACAAACTGCATTGAGTCATCTATTGTGGAATGGCTTCTTACAAAGCTATATTTCTTGAGCTTTTCATGGAGAACATACCGATGTTGAAATGGATGTTGCAACTGATCAGGGTGATTGTCTAGATGATGAAGATTTACAAGATATGTTGCATGATGTTTTTCCGAGTTTTTGTGAAGACGAAAGTATGGAAGGAGTACAGTCGGCTACTGATCAACATTTAAATGCTAAAAAATTTTATATCTTGTTAAAGGATTCTGAGACAGAATTATATCCAGGGTGTAAGAAACTTACCAAACTTGCTTGTGTCCTAGAATTCTATCACCTGGTTTGTCTTAATGCCTCGAGTAAGAAAGAATCATCTATGTTTCTTAAGTTCTTTAAAAAAATGCTACCAGAAGGAGAACAATTACCTAATTCCTTTTATGAACTGAAGAAGACAATAAAGGAGTTGGGATTACATTATGTGAAGATTCATGTTTGTCAAAATGGTTGCATGCTATTTTGGAAGGAGTCTGCTGATAAAGACGTCTATGATACATGTGGAGAATCAAGACGGCTAACGACTTCAACACTAGATGATGATGCTGAGGAGCTAGTAAACAAACCCAGAAGAACACCTGCCAAAGTGCTCAGACACTTTCCACTTATACCACGGCTGAGGAGGTTGTTCATGTCATCAAAAACCTCTTCCTTAATGAAGTGGCATGCAGAATAATATGAAAAAGATGACAAGTTAAGACACCCCGTAGATTCACCTGCATGGAAAACATTTCATGTTATGCATCCAGAATTTGTTGCAGACACTAGAAATATTTGATTGGGACTTGCCACTGACGGATTTAATCCTTTTGGGACAATGAGTAATTCTCATAGTACATGTCGTGTTGTAATTATTCCATATAATTTACCTCCTTGGTTGTGCATGAAGCAACTGTATTTTATGTTGTCCCTAATAATTTCTGGACCATCTTCTACACAGAATATAGATGTTTAGTTGTGTCCATTGATTGATGAGCTGAAAGAACTATGGAGTACTGGTGTACAAACATATGACGCTAGAGCCAAGGAATTCTTTCAGATGCGTTCTTCTTTATTATGGACTATTAGTGGTTTTCCAGGATATGCACATCTTTTTGGTTGGAGTACTAAAGGCTACAAAGCATGTCCCTATTGTAATAAAGATATTGTCTCACATTGGTTGCCACATAGCCGTAAAGTTTGTTACAGAGGACACTGCACATTTTTGCCAGCTGGCCACAGATTCTGGAAAGAAGCAAGGGTATTTGACGGTGAGCAAGAATTTAGGAGTCCACCTAAACCTCCTTCTGGAGCTGAAATCTTGTCACAATTGGATGGCGAAAGCACTGTAATTGGTAAGAAAAGGCCGAGAGGTAAAGATTCGACACACAATTGGGATAGGAAAAGCATATTCTTCGAGCTACCATATTGGAAATCTAACATTGTAAGGCAGAATCTGGATGTCATGTACATTGACAAGAATATATGTGAGAGTATTGTTGGAACATTGCTAGGTCTGAAGGATAAAAGTAAGGACAACTTGAATGCAAGGAAGGATTTGGAGGATATGGGAATTAGATTTCTGCTTCATCCACAAACTGTTGGCACACATTCCATACTACCTCCAGCTTGCTATACGATGAGAAAAGAAGAAAAAATATAATTTTGCAACCTCCTAAAATCTGTCAAAGTTCCAGATGGGTATGCATCTAATATATCAAGATGTGCACGGCCGACGGATCAGAAGATGCTACCAATGTAAAGTCACAATTATCACGTGTTCATGCAACAACTTCTGCCATTAGCTGTCACTATGTCTTTTCCCAGTAATAATGCTAAGTCATTTATTATTAATCTTTGTCACTATTTTCAGAGGTTGTGCACTAAAGTCATAGATCAAATGATTTTGCTGCATTGGAAAATTCAATAGATGTGACACTTTGTGAGATGGAGAAGATTTTCCCTCCATGTTTTTTTGACATAATGGTGCATCTATCAGTCCATCTCATTTTTGAAGCTAAGATAACCAGCCATATTTAGTATCGTTGGATGTATCCAATTGAAAGGTAATTTTTCATATGTCATGATGACTTCACCTATTGGAATTTAATTTGTCATAATATTTTCGCCAACTTTGTTATCAGGTATCTGCAGACCCTGAAAGGATATCTTCGTAATAAAAGTTATCCAGAAGGATCAATAGCAGAAGGATATATAGCTGAAGAGTGTCTTACTTTTTGTTCAAGATACTTGGATGGAGTTGAAACAAAATTAAATCGGCCAAATAGAAACGATACTGACGAAATAAATTTGCAAAACGAGCCAACACATGACAGTGATGATTGATCGATTTTCTCGACAGTAGGTCGTAGTGTTGGTAAAATGATAGCATGTGTCTTGGACGAACATACATTGCAACAAGCCCATAAGTATGTACTATTCAATTGTGATGTAGTTGAACCCTACATTAAGTAAGTTAGTAACAATTGTCTTCTATTATTAAAATATTATTACATATTCCAATTACATATTGCACATATTTTGTTTTCAGGAAGCACTATGATATCATTAGGCTAAAACATCCTCATAAGTCCTTAAAGGAGGTACAGAGAATACAAAGTAACTCATTTTATGGATGGTTTAAGGAACATGTAAGTGAATTTGTCATAATTAAATTTGTTATGTTTCATGATTAAATACTAACAAACTTTTCTTGTGTTAGATTGAGACACTCCTAAGAACAAATATGGTGGATGATAAAATCAAGTTTCTTTCTCAAGGTCCACATCAAACGGTCGTTAAGTACAAGGGATACATTTTTAATGGTCACAGATTCCTTACCAAAGCAAAAGATTGACATCTAACAACATAAAATAGTGGAGTCTTTCTGGTAGCTAAGTTTGATAGTTATGCTAGAACTACTGACTGCAATCCAATTACTAGATATGTTACCTACTATGGTGTTTGGAAGGATGTTATTGTGCTCAATTATTATGAACACTTTAAGGTGACATTATTTAAGTGTGATTGGGTGGAAATCAACTCCAAGAGGACAATCAAGCATGATGAACATGGGTTGAATCTTGTTAATTTGAGACGACTTCAATCAACTGGAGAACCGTTTGTAGTGGCATCTAAAGTTGGACAATTATTTTATGTAGAACATGTCACTGCAAAAGGGTGGCATTTTGCTGTAAAGATTCCTCCAAGAGATATGTTCAACATGGAAGTTTCATCTTGTAGTGAGACTATCGAAGCTTATGTGCAAGGCGAACCTAGAGATGGGCCATCTATGACAACATATGATGGGATGTGACATAGTTAGATTGGATATGGAAGGAATAAATGTTGATAGTTCAACAATTTAGAAAGACCAATCCCAAATTCAGCAGGATGACGAAAGTGTATATCAAAGTGATGAGGATGACAGATTTGAATGAGAAAATTACAAAGTAGCAACCAATGTATATTTTAGTTTGTCGTTATTATTTGACTTATATATGCCTATTTCGTTGGCATGAAGTTTCCACTATCTGAAATGTATCTGACATATTTTAGTCGCATGCTTCTATGTGTGTTGGATTATCTTGCATATTCTTAAGAAAGAAGGTTGTCTGTAGGTGTATGCAATCATAGTTTGATTTTTATGCAATCCTCTTCACTAACACTGTTGCTAGCTCTGTTATTACCGATATGTTGACAATGTCTTGGTGTACCTCTGCAGTTTTGCATCCTAATTTCTCTACAGAGGTACATGAAGTCATTGTCAACATGTCAGAACTATGCTCTGGTGGAGAAGTCTATGAAGAAGCCACAAGAAATAATTGTTTCTCCAAGAGATTAAAGGCCATTCTCGAGAGATAAGGTTGTAAATGTCTTTTGCTTCCTACTCTGGAAAGTCTTCTTGCATGTTTTATTGTTACTTGTTTTTTACATGTGGTGGTCACCATGACTGGTGATGGTGTCAATGATGCACCTGCTCTGAAAATGGCAGACGTTGGTATTGCCATGGGAATTTCTGGAACTGAGGTGATTATATTCTCTATGGGAATTTGTATATCTATCTTCTTGTCTTTTAGTAATTTTTATCGATAATGATGTTTCTTCTCTTTTTATGTGTCAGTCCAGGTTGCCAAGGAGGCTTCAGACATGGTTCTTTCTAATGATAACTTCAGTACAATATTTATTGCAGTTGACGAAGGGAGATCTATCTATAACAACATGAAGGCCTTCACCGGGTTCTGCTCTTATTAATCATTTTATGCTTTCTTACCTTACTAAAATTCTTTCAACTTATTATGTATAGACTATAGTTTTATGAGAACACTGGACGAGATTGAGTTTGATTATAATCTTTTGCTTATACATAATTGTCAAGATTGTCAGCTTTGCCCCTTTCTATAATCTTCTTAGTTGTGTGCTTACCTAAATGTCTAAAGCTTTGCTCTGTGGAAAATTCTATTCAGCTGACATAATGTGAATGGTACATTTGAAATTATCACCCCTTTCGAACTTATTAGGAGTGGTGAGAAGGTGGGCTCGTGTGAGGCTGCCCTTCTTGCAAAGCTCGGCATTAGGCCCTTCCCATATGGACTAGTTGTGATGTCAGTTTATGACAGTGGATCTGTATTCAGCCCTGAGGTCCTTGACCTTACTGAAGATGACCTTATTTATAAATTTGGCAATGGTGCTATCTTCCCTGATACTATCTTATTGCATGCTAGTGCTGTAGGTTTTTTTGTCTTACATTTGCATGCAAGTGCTCAACTTGTTGCTCACTTCATGGCAGGATCCTAGCATGTTTGCAGTTGTTGTTGCCCCTGCTGCTGCTTCAGGCTATGCAGTTGCACCTGCGGCTTCTGCTTCCAAGGTGGAAGAGAAGAAGGAAGAACCTACTGAGGAATTTGATGACTTTATGGCCAAATTATCATATGCTATCACTGCAGCTGAGAAGAAGGATGAACCTTCTTGTCTTTTAGTAATTATTATCGATAATGATTGTTTCTTCTCTTTTTATGTGTTAGTCCAGGTTACCAAGGAGGCTTCAGACATGGTTCTTGCTGATGATGACTTCAGTACAATAGTTATTGCAGTTGGTGAAGGGAGATCTATCTATAACAACATGAAGGCCTTCACCATATTCTGCTCTTATTAATCATTATATGCTTTCTTTCCTTACTAAAAATCTTTCAACTTATTATGTATAGACTATAGTTTATGAGAACCCTGGACGACATTGAGTTTGATAACCATCTTTTGTTTTTTACATAATTCTCAATATTGTTAGCTTTGCACCCTTTCTATCATGTGCTTAGTTGTGTGCTTAGCTGAATATCTACAACTTTGTTGCATGGCAAACTCTATTCAGCTGACATAATGTGAATGGTATAGTTGAAATTATCACCATTGTCGAACTTATTAGGAAAGGTGAGAAGGTGGGTTCTTCTGAGGCTGCCCTTCTTTCTAAGCTCGGCATCAGGCCCTTCTCATATGGAATGGTTGTGCTGTCAATTTATGACAGTGGATCTGTATTCAGCCCTGAGGTCCTTCACCTTACTGAAGATGACCTTATTGATAAATTCGGCAATGGTGCTATCTTCCCTGATACTATCTTAACAGCATGCTAGTACTGTAAGTGTTTTTGTCTTACATTTTCATGCAAGTGCTCAACATTTTGCTCACTTCATTGCAGGATCCTAGCAAGTTTGTAGTTGTTGCTGCCCCTGTTGTTGCTTCAGGCTATGCAGCTGCACTTGCTGCTTCTACTGTCAAGGTGGAAGAGAAGAAGGAAGAACCTGCTGAGGAATCTGATGACCATATGGTCATAATTCTATCACTGCATCTGAGAAGAAGGATGAACCTTCATTGCAGTGTAGCTGGTCTACTCCTGTAGAAGCTCACAACTACTTAGAATGCTAGAATGGAGTTGTATGTTTTTGTAAGAAAATGAGTTTGTATTCCTTTGGGGGGTCTCCAAGTGCAAAATGAGTTGTTATCCAATTAGTATTCATGTCTACAATATGTACCATATATAGTCATATGTGATGTTGTTGTATTCAATACAAGGGGCAAGGTAAAATGTCCTCCCCATGTAATTGTCATTTGATTATAAATAAAAAAGTTCAATACTTCTGGAATGTGTTCAGCTTCAATTGGTATTCAATTAGAAAAATTGATCATGAACTACAAATTGAGTGACTAAAATACATAAAAAATTAGTAATGCATAACTAGTATGTCATTAGTGGCTTTTTTCATAAGCCACTACATTCAATCAAAACCGTTTTATACAAGAACATTGTAAAAAATAGTGGCATTTGTATAAAAGACAAATGATGGATAGTGGCTTTTTTATAAATGACAAATGATGGTTTAGTGGCCTTTATGTGGCATTTATTTGAAGCCACTAAAGACAAACCTTTAGTGGCTTTTACAACTTAAGCCACTATCTTCCTAGTGGCATTGGCGCTAGAGGCATTTTTGTAAATGTCAACAAATGCTGCTAAACCTGTTTACTAGCTTTTTTTTAGTGTCATTTCTGAAAGGCCACTAATGAGTATGTTTGTTGTACTGATACTTCGTAGGCTGTCTCACAAGAGGAAATCAGGTTGAACTCAGTGGGGGATATGGAGGCATAGAGAATATTGATGGATCTTGCAGTCAAGGTTGATTTCTTCAAGGTATATTCATACCACTCTTCTATCTTTGTCTTTGTTAGCTTGCATGGAAGATCCACCATTCTCCATAGCTCTCGACATGATCCTTAAATGTAGTATTGTAGCTTTCTTTTCCAATTGAGCAAATTCCTCCCATCAAAGATTAGAATGTTGATGAGGTACCTCCCACCTTGATAATCTCCCATCTTCTCCTACTTGTGGAAGTATGTTTGGAGAAGACCCACTATGATACCACATGTTGGATCAAAGGGATATAGAGGTGGGGGTGAATAGAGTTATAAAAACTTAAACCAAATTCATTAGACCTTCAAGATATATCACAATATAAGGTTGCAAATATGGAATTTGAGTGAAACTATGCATAGCATGGATAATTGAGATTGAAAAAGAGCAAGAACACAAATTAAGTAAAATGGTTCAAATCTCAAAACTAAGAGAAAGACACTCCACTACCTAGAGAGGTCAATCTGTAGGATTTTTCAACCATTGCATACTTATATTCCATTATAAGAGATACAATATATGATCTTCCTTTTCCAGGCCAAGGATACCCAACCTTGCCTTTTAGGATAAGGGATCTAATAACCTACCAAAGGACTTACGTATCCATAACCAAGACTCTTTCAGATCTACAAAGACATACCCACTTTTGCACCTAGTCTTCCGCCTTCACTGAGCACTTACCCACTCTTGAAACAAGCCTTCCACCTTGAAGGAATTAGCTATTGTTCATGATTCTTCGGCCTTTGACTTCACCTTTGCCAAGGAGAAGCTTTCACTGAGGGACTCCTTCCCTTATTCTTCTTCACCTCT
This sequence comes from Alisma plantago-aquatica, assembly GCA_963693085.1. Lineage (NCBI taxonomy): Eukaryota > Viridiplantae > Streptophyta > Magnoliopsida > Alismatales > Alismataceae > Alisma > Alisma plantago-aquatica. The sequence continues at coordinate 1,173,464,993 of OY856410.1, forward strand.
CTTAGACAAGAGAGAGAATCTTCATATTCATGGTAGAAAAAGACATTGGGGAGGTAGAGGAAGTGAGATACTCACTAGATATACATGTAGGACTATCTCTCTTAATGGATGTTGCAAGTGATTAAGTTTAGAGAGAGAGAGAGAGGATCTTGGAGGCACTCAACTATAATACAAGGACCTTCATAGTGCTTGGATAACCTTGGGATGAAGCCCAAGGGGTCTTGTTTAAATTTTGGGATCCCTACTAGCCAATAGAAACACTTAGGAATGAATTGTAGTCGTTTGAGGTGTTACAACATATTTATTTTCAATTTTGTAACACTCCAACGACTACAAACACTTTTTATGCACACTTTGTATAGTGCATTTTTTTGAGTTTACTTCTGGGAAACTCGATCGATAGCACTATGTTATAAATCAAATTGGAAGTGTTGATCGAGTTTATCCTAGATGAAACTCGAATGATTTCTTAAATTTGGTTTTCCTATGTATGGTTTAGGTCAAGTTTTTCCCGTGGTAAACTCGACCAAACCTAGATATTCCCAAGTCCCATCCTAAGCATCTGTCAAGTTTTTGAGAGGGAAACTCAGCCAAACAGACAACTTGTGATCCATTTTGGAAAATGTAATTGAAGTTCTTAAATATTGTTTTAAGTGCTCCTCATATTTTCTAAACTTAATTACATGTCATACAATCATTACTAGTGATTTACAAAATGATTCTCATGGATTTAAACCATTTTCCATAAAAGTGCACATGCATTGATATTGACTTGTATTTGTCCAAGTTACGATGCACAAGTTAATGCATTTGTAGTGTGTCTATACCTAATATGAAATCACTTAAGTAGAAGCATTAGACACAGATAAGTGAAATGGTTAGTCATTATCAAAATAACGATTTAGTCAATTAAAAGAAAGGTTTCCATTTATATAATGATGTTCTTATAGGGAATGATGTAATGGTCTTATGATCTTTAGGCATGGTTGATCCCTTAAGGAGGTGTGATACTCTTCATGATGTGAATAAGATTAGTATCCTGTGATGATGTGATAAGAATTTCATTTCATACATCTTATATCTTCTGAAGTTGCGACCTATCCATCTTTTTGTATAATTCTTTTAGCGTTTGTACTTAACTTGATTGATGCAACCTTAACTCACCCAATTGGAATTAACTAATAAAGTGAAACACTAATCATGTAGTGCCTTGTGTCGTTGATCCATTCCAGTGTCATGACCCGTCAGATGGTGAAACAAGTATTCCTCTAATAGAAGATCAGATTCCTACATTGTTGAGTATATGCATGTTTTGAGGATGGTTGTAGTGATACCTTGGTAGGAGAATGGTTGAGGTTGTATCTCATATGATTATGATTCAGTATACATGATGGTTTGATGATAAAAATGGTCGTACCTAAGATTATAGGGTCTTTTTATACCCTGGTTACTAGTGTCGTGACCTATACACCAATGTGAGACTAGGTTGTTGTGACAACCTGATGCCACACGACAAGATAACTCACACCAATGTGCATGATCAACTACTAAGAAACCACATTACCAAAAGAATAGTTAAATTAAAACCAATCTCATATAACCATTTTGTGCGAAAACATATTTCATCAAGGTCCACAAACTGTACCATATCACATATCAAGAAAGTTATTTACATCAGTATAGTGGCTGACTACCATACACCTTTTGTAGAAGATACTTTGTTCACACGTAAGACCCACATATACAAGCCATATATACAACCAAGTCATACTGCCAAAACATGTATCGAGGTACATATCATATATAGAACACAACCCTGTCAGACCGGAGAGTATAGGGACAACACATATGACTCTACTACACAACACATCATCTAATCCAACCTTCTGTGTTCATTGATCTTTGAGCTACTCTTCCTTAACAACACGATCTCTACCACGCCACACATGACAACCTTAAAAGATGTGGCGAACCACAAGGGTGAGACCCATGTCCCAGTGAGAGAGATAATTCTCTGACAACAACTAACAACAATTATGCTTAAGTAGGAAATAACATTATTAAATAGGATGAGCAGATTCAACTAAATAAATATTTTAGAATTGGTTATAGAGATTAAGCAGGATAAGCATCTACAACTTATATGTAAAACTTGTTATGTATTTAGAAGGAATATGAAAAATATGGATAATTGTTGATTTCTCTTACTATTTTATAATACAATTGAGCAATATAAGAAACATGGAAAGGCTAAACATACAATGCGACACACATTTAACCTTAAGCAAATACATTATGTGGTTGTCTTAGATCATTTATTAACCCATGGGAATTGGTGTCATACCATCCGATTTCCAATTGACCACTATTTGGTCGCAATTGATTACATAGAAGATCAAGGAGGAGTCAAACTTCAATATCTTCTACGACACCACTTAGTCAGTACGAGTCTGCAACACAATTGCATATCATTCAAACTACCAACAATGAGTTATAGTCATGTTGAAAACACCTAGCCCACCTTGGTACATGTTACAACACTACAAACCATTGTATATAAACCCAATCACCTAGGTATGTAGCCATTCTCAAACAATTGGGATCAAAATGACAAGGACACTCAGTCACTTGCACCTCACATACTCAACAGTATGCACTATGAGTTTCCCTAAGGAAGACTCATTTCACCATCCAGCAAGTTTTGACACTGGGATGGATCTATGGCATAAGGAACTACTTGATTAGGGTTTCACATTATTAGTTAACCCAATTGGGTGTCTTTTAACTGCATAAATCAAGCTACATACAAACCTTAAAAAGATTTTACAAAGATAAGGGTAGATTGAAACTTTAGAAGATATAAAACATATACGATATAAACTTGTCACATTACCATTTAGTACTATTTTAATGCCATACAAAAGGACATCACCATTAACACAACATCATGTGACATCAATCCCTTATCACTTCACGAGAGGATATCACCTCAATTTGGCACTAAGCTTCAACCAAGTTCATACATTGGCGGAGCCAGGGGCAAGCAGGGGAACTTGCCCCCTCCAATTTTCAAAATATTATATATATATATATATATATATATATATATATATATATATATATATATATATATTGGGTATAGTTAACATGGTATCAAAGTTATTAACTATTTTTATATGTTATCTGCTTCACAGCCTCATTAACAAGTTTTTATAGTATATAAACATTATTTAATGAATAATAATATTACCAATACGATTTTAAGTACGAATTAGAAATACAAATATATTAAAATATGGAAAATTTGATAATAATCAGTTTCATTTTTTATTGTTACAATTATATCTCAATGTTTTATAATTACCAAATCATTATTTTTATTAAACATATTAGAAACTATATCAAAAACACATATGTCAATTTCAATAGGTTAAATATTATTTTACATCCATGTTGTAATGATTAAATAAGAAATTGATATCCATAATTAATAATATTCTTTATGAAATGTCAAATACTTTTATATCATGTATAAATAAATAAATGTATAGCAAATATATCAATATATAGTTGTATGACTAACGAGAAAAAAAAATTACGTAATAAATATAGCAAGTGCATAAGTAATTAATATAGCAAGTGCATAAGTAACAATAAAAAAATGATACCTATAATTAATATATACTCCATGAGATATCAAAGAGTGTTATATGATGTATAAATAATTAAATGTATAACAAATACAGTAACTACATAGCTCTATTGATATATATTTTATGGTGTGTAATCTGTGCTGGGAAAGGTATTGTAAAATGAAATATGATAATTTCTTAGTAATACATGTTGGCATGACAAATTTGGTAATAATATTTTTTCAAATATGTGTATTGTTTTGAATTTTTACTCATCAATAAATACTTTTTAAAATATTGTAATATCATGTATCTTAAGAAAATAACTTTTAAATTATACTTCTATTCATAATTCATGGAAATATTGTTTCTCTAAATTATAAATATTATTTTATCATAATGCCAAAGATAATAGATTTTGATATTCCCTTAATTTCCAACACAACATAGAAATAAAAATCCTTATAACTTGGTGAACAATAATTTTTTGTAACATTTATTGGTATATTACGTAAAATTAACGAAAAGGTTTAACATCATTATAAGTATTTTAATTTAAGTATAAATTATTATAGTATTGTTTTCTTGATTTATATATAATAAATATAATTACCACGTGGCATTACTTATATATTCATTTTTCTTAACTTTATGTTACTTTTTAAGTACTTGACTTGTCAAACTCATCACATAGGAAGTTACTTGTATGATCTTAAAAAATAAATAATAGTGGACAAAATTAAAATTGAACATTAAATATATTTGGTTTTCTAGAAATGACCTATATTGATGAAGAGTTAATTAAATAAAAAAGTTGGTCTTATACAAAAAGATTAAATTTTTTCAATATCTGTAGTCGCCATTTAAAACTCAACTTAAGTGTAAAAAATAAAATAAAATGTATGTAGAATGTTATAATATACATAATCATATGCAATAATACACAGAAGATTATTTTAATCAGATAAAAAATTAAGTATTCCACCAAGTGATGAGTTATGTCTTTAACTTATTTTGTGATTAATATAAGATCTATCTATTTTCTTCTCTAATTCCAAATAAATAGGTCAATAACATGTCTCTTAGACATGTTGAGACTCAATATCAATGTCACATAAATACTTAACATTATTTTTATGTGTGCCCTGGAGACTGGCTCCACCACTGGTCATAAGACCATTCACATTGTTTCTGCAAAACATAATCATATCTCCATGCTTCATCAAGGCTCTCAATAATCACCGCACACGTGTCATATAAGTATTATCACAAGTAAGTGTTAGCTATGATGTTTATTCAACTAGAAAATTAGGGTTGTAGCAAGTAGGAGAGAGAAATCACTTTATTATCATGTTAATTACTCAAGCAAGTTGAGCAACACCACATACTCTAATTAGGGTTATGGTTCCTCATAGATAACCAATTTAGGGTTTTGATAACACAAATTAATATCAAACCCTAATGTTCACCACTTCCCACATTCTTGGAAGCCATTAGATTCAACATAATTATCATAGCCAATCGATCATAAAAACAAGGAAGCATAGCTACCAAACAATTAAAATCTACTTCTAGAAACCATTAGGATTGGTTACCCTAGGGACCGTTAGGGTTAGCATCCATCATAGAGACAACCACGATCATGTCAACCACATGCAACACCTCAATGTAGCGATCAACATAAATCATCAACCATAGCGACCACAAGCTCTACCTCATTGACCACACAAAGATTCACACATAGTGGTTATGCAATGATTCCAAACATAGTGACCTCTATAGGTGCAAAACATAGCAACCACTTCAAGACCTCCATGCATAATGGGCACTTGAAACAAACCACTTCAACCAACATGGTTCAACATAATGACCATGACATCAGAGAAACATAGCAACCTAAATAGATGGCTTATCGTCAAGAATCGGAAGAATCATCCAGGTGAAAACCACATGAAGAAAATGAAAACCAAACCCTAATTATGATATTCACAAGGTCAACATAGAAACCATGATAAGAGATAGAAAATAAAACATTGAGAACATGCATGCAAGAATCAAACCTCCATTTTCGATAAGATAACCATGCACTAGAATATGGTTTAGCTAAAAGAGGTTATTTGCACAAAGATCTTCATAAAAAGCAAACCTTAGAACATGAAATCATAACCATACCACTTAAAATCATGTTTTTAGTATCAATCATTAACATTCAAGAAGAGTGAAGTTATATAACTCACCTTGGATTATGATGTAGAGATTCCAAACAACAAAAAATCTCCAACTAGAGAAAACTCTATCTTGTTCAACTCCACAACCAAGCTATAATTACCTCAAAGAAAGAAGAATAACACTAGGTTTAAAAACCCTCAAAGAAGGAAGCACAGACCTTAGGTTCAAGAATGAGAAAGAGAGCCAAACTTCTAGGCTGAAAAGGTAAGAGAAGAGAGGAGATATTCTACTCAACTTAGGTACCACCAAGGGAGAACCATGGATTTGACCACAAAGAGATAAGTTCCTCAAGAGACACTAGCATGTAAACCCATGAATTCGGCCAAGAGAAAGGAAAGAGAGGTAGGGTTTGCAGGAAAATGAAGCCAATAAGGATAGATCAGTTACTAAGATCAAAGAACACTAAAGAATCACCAAAGGAGAGTTGATCCAACCCTAGATCACACATGCAAGGGTTCGGCCACCTTGGTCTAAGTTTGAGCTATTCTCCACCTCCAAGATCACATGGGATGAGCCCCAAGGATGAGAGAGAGCATGAGGGTGTAAAGAGATCACTTGCATGCAAAAAGAGGGGTGTATATACCCAAGGGAAGGAGAGAGGTAAGGGAGGTTAGGTGTTAAGCCACTAGTTCCACTTGTCTTCCAAAAACTCAGAAATGAAAACACTAAGAACATGAATGCATCATGGGTGATAAGATCAAGGAAATATAGTGACCATATTGGTACCCAAAACACTTTGGTCGAAGAAGAAACATAGCGACCAAACAAGGTAGCTACCTATATCATCATGGTGACTAAGTAACATAGAGACCATGGGGACCATAGCTGTAACGTCCCTGACTTGGGTTATGAGTTAACCCTAGGTGTTTTGCCTAACTATGTAATTAAATGTTTGTGATTAACTTATGGTATGTAATTAAGTTCATGAGGACCATACAATTTCAATTATGTCCTTTTAAACAATGTTGTAGTATTGTTTTGTAATGCAGGGACCTATGTGCAAATTACCCAAATAGAGGGGTTAACTTGAAAATTACACATGTCTAGATGTCCCTCTAATGATGAGACATCATATGAGTGAATATGATGAAGTATGATGAATTCTCCAAGCTTGGGCATCAAGATGCAGCTTGTGGAGCAATCTTTGTGCTTAAAACCCTAATTTTGGTATAAAGTGCAATTTACCCAAAATATGGGGTACAACTTGCAAAGCACACCTTCTAGAGTATCTTTTGTTACTCTTGACATCATTTATAAGAAGAATGATGAAGGGGGCACTTGAATTAATTAATCAGATAAGAAGAATAACATTTGTAATAGAATCACCAAGTTGTAAGTGAGGAGACCCTTATGTTTATGTGCACCTTAGTTCATGTTGGCTTTCTTTACCCTTAGATATTGAGTTTATGATGGTATTTGCTTATTTATGATAGAGTGAACGTGCCTTAGAAGGAAGTAAGGACCTAGATGTGAATCAAGAAAACTAGTTGTCCTTGTAATGGAAATAACCCCAAAGTACTTATACTCCTTTCCTTTGCAACCAAAGGCAACATTTCCCTTCTCCTTCACTTATCTTCTTGCTAAACCGACTAAGGCAGAGCTCTGGAGCTGAGGGACACGACCAACTTGTTATAAGGTAAGAAGAGACCATCTTCTTGCTCGGATTCATGGAGGGATTCCTTGTATAAGGTTGGTTTATGGTTCTTCTTCTTTCGGTTTCTCTTTCTAGCTGACTTTCCCCAACCTTTTCTTGGAGAAACACCTTTGGCCGACCTGTGGAGCTCAAGACGTCATTCAAGGCTTGAAATCTTGGAAGCTTGGTGCTCTAGGGATGACCTTTGAGGTGGGTTTTATAACTCTAAACCTTTTACTTTGTTAAGCATATCTTCTTTCTTGCATATACTAGCTTGTTCTTCTTCTTCCCCACTCTTCCTGACTTTCTTGCAAGCAAAACCACAAAGAAACCGACCTGATCTGAGGTTGAAGATGATGGGCATGATTTCCTAGGTAACTTTTGTTGGATCCTAGATGGGTGATTAGATGCTCTAGAGGGGGGGTGAATAGAGCTGAAAGCACTTAAACAAAATTCATTAAACCTTCAAAATATATGACAAGATAAGGTTCCTAAATAGGTAATTTGAGTGCAACTAAATCATGCATAGCAAGGATAAGAGAGATTGAACATGCACCAATTAGACAAGCTATTTATAGTGGTTCCACACTTCAAACTAGAGTTGATCTCTCCACTAGACATAGGATGTCCTAGAACAGCAAGACCATTCAAGATGGTGTTGAGCCTTGAGTACATGTTGGCTATGCTCTCCTCCTTTCCCATCTTGAAGTTCTCAAGCAACCCTTTGAGCATGTAGACTTTGCTTTCCTTCACTTGATCTGTCCCTTCATAAGTGATGCAAATCTTTCTCCATACCTCATAAGCTGTCTCACAAGAGGAAATCCGGTTGAACTCGGTGGGGGTCATAGAGGCATAAAGGATGTGCATGGCTCTTGCATTCAAGGTTGCTTTCAACAAGGTGGCTTCATCCCATTCTTCAATGTTTGTCTTTGGTAGAATGTATGGGCTGTTCACCATTTTCCACATCTTGAGACTTGATCCTTGGATGAAGAATTGAAGTCTTCTTCTCCAATAGAGGAAGTTGCTCCCATCAAAGATTGGAAGGTTGCTCGAGAGTCTCCCTCCTAGGTAGTCACCCATCTTCTCCTACTTGTTGAAGTATGCTTGGAGAAGACCCGCTCTGATACCACTTGTTGGATCCTAGATGGGTGATTAGATGCTCTAGAGGGGGGGTGAATAGAGCTGAAAGCACTTAAAAAAATTCATTAAACCTTCAAAATATATGACAAGATAAGGTTGCTAAATAGGTAATTGAGTGCTACTAAATCATGCATAGCAAGGATAAGAGAGATTGAACATGCACCAATTAGACAAGCTATTTAGAGTGGTTCCACACTTCAAACTAGAAGTGTGTCAGTCCACTTGCCTAGAGAGGTCAACCTCTAGGACTTCAATCAATTGCACTGTTATATTCATTAATAAGACTTAAAATTACAAGACCAACAAAGGACTTACCTATCCAATACAAAAGAGTCTTCAACCTTACCAAGGACTTACCCACTTTGCAAGAGTCTTCGGCCTTCTCCAAGGACTTACCCACTCTTGCACAAGTCTTCGGCCTTGTAGGAATTACCCACTCTTCTTGGATCTTCCGCCTTTGACTTCACCTTCACTCGGAGAAGCTTTACACCAAGGACTTACCCACTTGAGCTTGAGTCTTCTGCCTTCTCCAAGGGCTTACCCACTCTAGCTCCAAGTCTTCGGCCTTGATCTTCACCAAGGGACTCCTTCCCTTGTTCTTCTTCACCTCTCTTGGACAAGAGTGAGAACCTTCATCTTCATGATTGGAAAGATAGAAAGGAGGTGGTGGAAGTGAGAGCTTCACAAGATATACATATAGGACTAGCTCTCTTACAGATTTCCTACTCACTCTAAAGGATGTAGCAAGTGATTAAGCTTAGAGAGAGAGAGGAGGCTGTAGGATCACTCAACTATAGAATAGGAACCTTCATAGTGAATGCTCAACCTTGGAATGAAGCCCAAGGGGTCCTATTTATTGTTGGGGATGCCTCTTAACCTTTGGGAACACTTAAGAACGAAAACTAGTCATTTTCTGGCTTGCAACAGATCTATTTTCACTTGTTGCAACTCCACAACGGCTAGAAACACTTTTCTGCACTTTTCCGTACAGTGCATTCGGTCGAGTTTCTATGGGTGTAACTCGACCGATCAAGTAGCAGGCAAACCGATGTTCAAGGGATCGGTCGAGTTTGTCCAGAGGAAACTCGATCGACCACTTCAACAGGAAATGGCCCACTACCCAATCGGTCGATTTCTGTGAGTGCAAAACTCGACCGATGCAATCTTCATAAAATCGATCAAGGGTTGATCGGTCGAGTTTCAGGGTGTGAAACTGGACCGACCAAGTGCCTGTAATTGATTTTCGAAGTTGCATTAAAAGTGCTCTAATAATCGATCTAAGTGCTCCTGGCATTTTTCTAAGCTTAATTACAAGTCATACAATCATTACAAGTGATTTACAATAATGGATATACATCATATTACAAAAACGTGCACTTGTATGACTTTGACTTGTCTTTTCTCCAATTTGAGATGCGCAAGTTAGGGCAATTGGAGTGTGTCTATACCTAATATGAAATTACTCAAGTAGAAGCATTAGACACCAATATGTGGAATGGTTAGTCATCATCAAAACACGGGTTTAGTCAATTTAGACGTGAGTCAACATTGAACTAATTGACCTTGAGTCAACAACTTTACCAAACGACCTTGGACCATTTGGTCTAAACGGTTGGCAAACTGTTTGAAATCAAACAATCTCAAGACTGTTTGATTTCATGTGGTCTTGCAAGACCGTTTAGAATCAAATGGTCTCCAAGACCGTTTGGAAAGTTTTACCAAGTGAAGACCATTTAGTGGTCTTCTGTACACATACTAAATTAAACATCTACAATGAATCATAATCTAATTGCAAACCAATCAAAAGTTGAAGGCACTTCAATCCTCTAAACCCTAATCGGGTTCAAATTGCTGAATTTAAGGACCAATCTTGTTGAACTTTGGGTTGAGTGGCCCAAACGGTTTCAAAACCGTTTGGGGTTCACTCAAACGGTCACAAGACCGTTTGGTGATCACCCAAGACCGTTTGGAGGTCTATGTTTGAGGTAATTTGATCAATTGAGGGTCCAATCACAATAGGTTGTAGAATTAATCCAAAATCCTGATTTGTAACTTAATTAGGGTTCAACCCATAACAAATGGCCTTAGATTTTGATGAAACTTTGGTCAAACAATCTCAAGACCGTTTGGAGGGTGTCCAAACAATCTCAAGACCGTTTGGGCCAAGTTGGGGCCCAGTTGAGTGTCAATTGATGGGTACAACTTCAATTAAACTCACATTGATGAATGTTGATGGTTGAATGACTACAAACCCTAATTCAATCTATTTCAACCCTAATTGGCTATCAATTGAGGGTCAATTGAGTGTTCAATTGGTTAAGGATAACCCTAATTATCTCAATTGATAAGTGGTTAACAAGGATGTGGCCAATTGAGGGGTTCAACATTTAAAACCCTAATCGATTACAAGTGTTGATGCACTTTTTAGGTCCATGCGGTTTTGAGCCATTTGGACCAAACGGTCTCAAGACCATTTGAATCCAAACGGTCTCAAGACCGTTTAGGGGCAAATGGTTTCAAGACCATTTGGGACCAAACGGTCTCAAGGTCGTTTAAAATCAAACGGTTTCAAGGTGATTTTGTTCAAACGGTTTCAAAGTCAACTCTAATCAAACGGTCAACGCTATCAAATGGTCTCAAGACCGTTTAAGGGCAAATGGTCTTGAGTTTCATGCGGTCTTGGAGGTCAAAGTGACCAAACAGTCAATGCTTCCAAATGGTTTCAAAACCGTTTGGAGATTAAGGTGTGAAACCGTTTGGGGACTTTTAGGGTTATGATTGCTTAGTAACTTGAAGGCTTAATTGGTTCAATGGTTGTCTAATCCAAACCCTAATGATACCTAAAGAAAATAAGGGGCTAAGTGATTAATAGATTGAACCATGTTGTGATCAATGGTGAACATTACCAATGTGCCCTTGAAGGGTTCAAGAAGATGACACCCTTGATCAATCAAACCCTAATAACCATAATGGTGGTGACTTGGCTTATGTTAATCAAAGTTGACTTGACCTAACCTAATCTAGAGTGATTTAATCACCATCTATTAGTAAGAGGAGAGAGAAGGTTCCATTTATGGTGAAACTCAAGTAAAGTACTTTCAATGTATGTGAATGTGCATCATTAGGGTATGATCCACCTATGTGAGATCAAGAAAACCCTAATTATGATAATTGATGAATCTTAACCTAATTTGAAGGCATCAAGGATGATAATTTCATACAGGGTGATGTTGTGAGCCCCATTCACTATGAAGTGAATAGTAAACCCTAATTCTAGGGTAATGACATGTTAAATGAATAGTAAACCCTAATTGAGGATGATGTGATGAAATGTACAATAAACCATAATTCCTTGTTATGCTCTTAAGCATGAATCTTTATAACTAAAGTATGAAGTGAGGAATTAATGTTCCTAATCATAATGAAAGGGATTGAATAACCCTAATTGATACTAATGAGGGAACCTAGCCTTAGTAAAGGCATAAAGGTACAACCCTTGAACTGGAATGCTATTTCTGCCTTATAAATTACTGATCTGGAAATGAAATGTTATTATTGTCACTTGAATTGACTATGCAGGTTCGTATAAGAGAATGATCATAACCAGGTAAGGGTTATGATAGTCTATTAATTGAAAGCATGTTGTAGACTTTATGAATAGTGATGTATGCTATGTTGTCTATGTTTAAGTGACAACATATGAAGTTAATGGGATGTAAGAGCCATGAGTAACATCAAGGTCATGCTGATTAGATGACTTATGATGAATTGATATCCATTTGATAATTGAATTGAGTTGAACTTGATACAATTAGTATTCTTCTTGTATAGTAGTGTTTTAATATTTAAATGCTTGGAAATATGCTTGATGTTAAAAGAATACTGAAATGTACCTAATTATTCAAGTATAACCATACCATGTAGAGCCCTGATCATAGATCCATCATTGTCAGAAGTTAAATGATGGTGAAATAGGTTTTCCTAAGGGAACTCCTGGATCACATACTTTTGAGTATGTGGGGGAATATGGACGTGAATATCCTTACATTCTAGTGTAGGAGTTGATGTAGATGTATCTTAATCTATCAACCCTGTACTATGTGTTTATGTCGGGATGATGTATCACTAATCACCCAAGGAATCTTTAATGCCACATTTATGAGAGATAAACAAGAGATCTTTCGATGGTGAAGAGAGTACAGAATGCCACTGTGACTCTAATAGCGAAGTGCCAGAATACCCTGGTGAGCTATAGTAGCAGAGACACTAGATGTCCTTCATGTTGATCCTCACTCTGACTGAGGAAGATGAGGTCATAACAATCCAGCTCTTTTGATGACCTAGGTATGATACTGATGCGCCTTACTAGTGATCGGTTGGAGTATGAGTGGTATACCTCATCTCTGCAGGGCATAATAATGTTTGCAAAACATAATCAGCCGCATAGTATATCTGCTACGGTTGAACTACGAGACACAATGATTGATGTTACATTGTTTATGTTAGTATACATGTTCTTCATGTTCCTTAAATGAAGTTGCTTTACTTAATATCCAATCTGTTGTTGAGTAACTTAGATTACCTTGCTTATGTTTTCCTTACATGCTATAACAAAGCTTCTGGTGGAGAGTTATAACTCTCACTGGGACAATTATTTAAAATTGTCTCACCCCATAGATTTCAACTTTTTAGGTGGTCGTTGAGGATGAAGAAACCAGTCTGTGGGAGAACAGTATCAGCAGCAGCAACACCAGGGGTAGTAGTGAGTCTCAGGTGGAGCTAATGACTGCCAAGTCTTATATTTAGATAGTCTTATGTCGTCTCTGTACTCTCAGGTCCTTGGAGTTAGTAGATCTGAGATTTTTGTTTTCAATCATGCGATTTTGTATTTGGTTGTATATAATCACTCAAGAAGTGATTTAACAGAGATGTAAATTGTTTATCTTGTTTCTTATAAAGAAGTTTTATGATTTCAAGATCTTGTCTCAAAAAGTTTTAATTTTTAGTGATTTTTCGTATTCCGCTGCTAATCGATCGCTTCCGCTAAAGTGTATCTCGTGTTTTGGAGATCGGAGCCCACAATTAAGTGGTATCAGAGCTCTAGGTTTGCTGAGTCTACAGAGACATAGGACTTAGGATGTCGAGTCTATCCTTAGTGTTTCCAGTGTATCTAATAGAATCTTCTACTCCTCAGGAGAAGAAGATAAGTAAGGATGTCTGGGCCACATGATGAGTACGTGGCAGAGAGTAGTGTCGCCACACCCCGAGAAGGTGCAAGGAACCCAGAGATAGAATAACCTGTACCTGAGCCACCTGTGCAGCCACCTCAGTTTGACCCAGCTGATATGGCAAACCCAACTGTTCAAACTATGTTCGGGCAGTTTATGACTGCCATGACACACATCACCGATAGAATGCCCATGTCTGCACCTAGGGCACCTGCTCTGCCTGAAGGACAAGGTATCGGAAAGACATTCGAGCGACTTCGCAGAGTCAGAGCAACTGAATACTTTGGAACAGCTGACCCCGTAGATGCAGATCTGTGGTTGACTGAGTTGGAGAAAGCCTTCATAATTCTAAACATCCCAGAAGCTGAGAAGGTTAGACATGCTGTCTCTCTTCTCAAAGGGAGTGTTGGTCACTGGTGGACCATGGAAGAGCAGAAAAGGCCAGAAGTGGAGGTTTTATGGGAAGACTTCCGTCGGGAGTTTGTCAACAAATACTTCCCAAAGATATTCCTAGATGAGAAGATCTCTCAATTTGAGAGATTAAGGCAAGGCATGATGAACATTAGCGAGTATGAAGCTAAGTTCATGGAGTTGTTGTGGTTCTGTCCGCACATGGATGCTACAGAAGAAGAGAGGATTAGAAGAATCGAGAAGGGGTTGAACGCCGAGTTGACTACTCTTGTGTCTGCCCTAGAGAACCGGGAGAGGTACGCTACCTTCGTTGAGTCAGTCCGAAGGATAAAGAGGTATGTAGCCGAGAAGAGGCAAACCCATAAGAGATATCCTCTGTTCCAGGGTTCTTCGTCTAGAAACATCCAGAAGCCTAGATTTTCTGCACCTACACCTCTACCACCAAAATCTAGTTCTCAAACACAGTGACACCAAGTAGGGGTAGAGGATGAAGCCTACCGCCTCAAGAGACTCGCAGTTCAGCATAAATGTCAGTCACAAGACCACCTAGACCACAGCAACAAGACAGGAGTTGCTATAACTGTGGGAAAGTAGGGCATCTGATGAAGGACTACAGGGCTAGACCAGCTAGTGTGACTCAGCCACAGAGACAAAGTCAGCAAGGATCCCAGAGAAGGCAGTTTCAAGGAGCAGCTAGAGGACGTGGACAAGCATCCCAAGCTGGATCGTCAGCACTGACTCAACCTCAGGCGACAACGAGGTTCTATGCAATGAACCCACCAGATGCAGTGATCAACCCTTGGGTGGTGGCAGGTCATATGGAGCTGTTATATTCTGATATGTCTACATCCTGTGTTGTATCTGTTTTGATTGACCTGGGTGCTATGCACTCCTTTATCACTTGAAGAGTGATTCATAACTGCAGTACGACAGTTAGTCATAGGGCAGATAGCATGTTGCTTGAGACTCCATTGAGAGGGTCTGCCGTGTTGCAGGAGGTATGCCCTCCCTGCATCCTCTTCTTTTTTAGCATCACATTCAAGTGGACCTTATACCACTTGAGATGCAAGGATTTGATATAATCCTTGGGATGGATACCTTGGAAAGGTATAGAGTTGTCATGGATTGTGAATCCAAGCAGGCTGTGTTTGTTGATGAAAGCAACACATAGATCTTTCAAGGAGAGAGAAAGATTCTACCCACCTATCTAGTGTCAGCTATGGTTGCTGAGAAACTGATGAGGCAAGGACGTCATGCATTCTTAGCCCATGTGGTAGATACTACTATGGAGAGTCCTAATCCTGCTGAAGTTCCTGTAGTTAGGGAATTCGAAGATGTATTTCCTGAAGAACTTCCAGGTATACCACCGCCTCGGGAAATTGATTTTGAAATCAATTTGGTCCCAGATACGCAACCTATAGCACAGACACCTTATAGGATGGCGCCTGCCGAGATGGCAGAACGCAACAAACAACTTCAAGAGTTACTTGAGAAGGGTTTCATCTGACCAAGCACTTCACCCTGGGGTGCTCCAGTCCTATTTGTTAAAAAGAAAGACGGATCAATGTGGTTGTGCATTGATTACAGACAATTAAATAAAGTAACAAAAAAGAATAAGTATCCTCTGCTGAGGATTGATGATCTCTTTGACCAGTTGTGTGGTGAAACCGTCTTCTCAAAGATAGACTTGAGGTCTGGATATCATCAACTTCGTATTAAGGACAGTGACATACCCAAGTCTACCTTCAGGACAAGGTATGGTCACTATGAGTTCACAGTTATGTCGTTTGGACTAACTAATGCACCAGCTACATTCATGGAACTCATGAATAGAATCTTCCGACCTTTCCTCGATCAGTGTGTTGTCGTCTTCATAGATGACATTCTGATCTATAGTAGAGATGCTTAGCACCACGAACAGCATCTTCATCAGGCTTTGACCTTTCTAATAGAACACAAGCTATACGCTAAGTTTAGCAAGTGTGAGTTCTGGTTACCGGAAGTATCTTTTCTTGGGCATGTGATATCTGCCTCGGGTATTCGTGTTGACCCTAAAAAGGTAGAGTCTGTTCTATAGTGGGAATAGCCGAAGATACCGACGGAGATCCGTAGTTTCTTAGGGTTGGCCGGCTATTACCAAAGGTTCATTAAGAACTTCAGTTCTATAGCCCTACCCTTGACCAAGTTGACCCGGAAGGATGTTCCCTTTGTCTGGAATAATAAGTGCCAGCAGTCTTTTCAGCTATTGAAGGAGAGGTTGACAAGTGCACCTGTGCTTGTGCTACCTAAGCAAGGCAAAGTATATGTAGTTTTCTATGATGCCTCCAAGAATGGACTCAGATGTGTGTTGATGCAGGATAAGCAAGTGATTTCTTTTGCTTCCGGACATCTTAAGAAACACGAGGAGAATTATCCAACACACGATCTGGAGTTAGCTACCGTGGTTCATGCCTTGAAGATCTGCAGACATTATCTCTATGGAGAGACATTCCAGATTTTCACTGATCACAAGAACCTTAAGTATATCTTCTATCAGCATGAACTTAACATGAGGCAACGTTGCTGGATGGAGTTAATCAAGGACCATGACTGTACAATTGATTACCATCCAGGGAAGGCCAATGTAGTTGTAGATTCTCTAATTAGGAAGTCAACAACACCATCCTATGATAGGGCACAACTAAACTCTGTAATATGCTCTAGGAGAGATATGCTTATCTCCTTAAGGCAAGACAATGTACAGTTGAAGGTGTCATTGCTAGCCGGGTTGTTGGCTGAGATGCATATTAAACCCACCCTAAGAGAGCAGATTAGAGAGGCACAACAAGTTGATGTTGCAGTTCAGCAGATCAGATCGAAGTATGGTGATGAGAAGTGAGATGGTTTCCATGACTCAGATGACCAGGTGGCATGTTATCATGGGAGAATGATAGTACCGAATGTGGATAACTTGAGGAATTTAGTCCTGGAAGAAGCTCATTCTTCGATGTATGACATGCATCCAGGGAGCACCAAGATGTATCAAAACCTAAAAGATATGTATTGGTGGCCAGGGATGAAGAAGGATGTTGCTGAGTTTGTTCTGAGATGTCCTGTGTGTCAGCAGGTCAAGGCTAAACACCAGAAGCCTACGGGAACAATGTAACCTTTACCCATACCACAGTGGAAGTGGGATCATGTGACCATGGACTTTGTCGTTGGCCTACCCAGGACAAGCAAGGGACATGATTCCATCTGGGAAATTGTTGATAGGTTGACCAAGACAGCGCATTTCTTACCTGTCAAAACAACCTATTCTGCTGAGAAGTTGGCACAGTTGTATGTTTAGGAGTTAGTACGTCTACATGGAGTTCCAGTCACCATAGTATCAGATAGAGGCCCCCATTTTACGAGTCATTTTTGGGAATGACTACACAGAGCTTTAGGAACCCAGTTGAGGTTTAGTACAACCTTTCATCCACAGACTGATGGACAGTCGGAAAGGACTATACAGACCTTGGAGGGCTTGTTGAGAGCATGTGTTCTCCAGTTTACAGGGAGTTGGGATCTGCACCTAAGCTTGATAGAGTTTTCCTACAACAATAGCTATCAACATAGCATTGACATGGCACCTTATGAAGCTTTGTATAGTAGACGTTGTAGATCACCTGTATGTTGGTATGAAACTGGTGAGTATCAGCTGTTAGGTCCTGATCTTGTGCAGTAGACTACAGAGAATATAAAAGTAATACAACAACAGATTAAGACTGCACATGATAGGAAAAAGTCATATGCTGATAGACGTCGTAGACCTTTAGAGTTCCAGGTTGGAGACAGAGTGTACCTCAAAGTCTCACCTTGGAAAGGAGTCTTTCATTTTGGAAGGAAAGGGAAGTTAGCTCCTAGATTTATGGGACCTTATCCAATCATTGGACGGGTTGGAAAGGTAGCCTATAGACTAGAATTACCACCAGAGTTACAGAAGTTACACCCTGTGTTTCACATTTCTATGCTGAGGAAATGACACCCTGATACCGAGTCAGTTCTACAACCTATGGAGGTAGAATTGAATGATGACATAACTTATGAGGAAGGACCGGTGTCAATCCTTGATAACAGAAATAAAAAGCTGAAAAGGAAAGCTATAAGTCTTGTGAAAGTCCTCTGGAATCACCGTGGTGTTGAAGAAGCCACTTGGGAACTAGAGGAAGAGATGAGAAGGAAATACCCTGCTCTTTTCTCTTAATATGTTTTGTTGATTTCGGGGACAAAATCCTTGTAAGGGGTGGATAATTTGTAACATCCCTGACCTGGGTTATGAGTTAACCCTAGGTGTTTTGCCTAACTATGTAATTAAATTCTTGTGATTAACTTCTGGTATGTAATTAAGTTCCTGAGGAACATACAATTTCAATTCTGTCCTTTTAAACAATGTTGTAGTATTGTTTTGTAATGCAGGGACCTATGTGCAAATTACCCAATTAGAGGGGTTAACTTGCAAATTGCACATGTTTAGATGTCCCTCTAATGATGAGACATCATATGAGTGAATATGATGAAAAATGATGGATTCTCTAAGCTTGGGCATCAAGATGCAGCTTGTGGAGCAATCTTTGTGCTTAAAACCCTAATTTTGGTATAAAGTGCAGTTTACCCAAAATATGGGGTGCAACTTGTAAAGCACACCTTATAGTGTATCTTTTGTGACTCTTGACATCATTTAGAGGAAGAATGATGAATGGGGAACTTCAATTAATTAATCAGATAAGAAGAATAACCTTTGTAATAGAATCACCAAGTTGTAAGTGAGGAGACCCTTATGTTTATGTGCACCTTAGTTTTCATGATGTCTTTCTTTACCCTTAGATCTTGAATTTATGATGGAATTTTCTTAGTTATGATAGAGTGAACATGCCTTAGAAGGAAGGAAGGACCTAGATGTGAATCAAGAAAACTAGTTGTCCTTGTAATGAAAATAACCCCAAAGTACTTATACTCCTTTCCTTTGCAACCAAAGGCAACATTTCCCTTCTCCTTCACTTAGTTTCTTGCTAAACCGACTAAGGCATAGCTTTGGAGCTGAGGGAGACGACCAACTTGTTCTAAGGTAAGAAGAGACCATCTTCTTGCTCGGATTCATGGAGGGATTCCTTGTGTAAGGTTGGTTTATGGTTCTTCTTCTTTAGGTTTCTCTTTCTAGCCGACTTTCCCCAACCTTTTCTTGGAGAAACACCTTTGGCCGACCTGTGGAGCTCAAGACGCCATTAAAGGCTTGAAAGCTTGGAAGCTTGGAGCTCTAGGTACGACCTTTGAGGTGGGTTTTATAACTCTAAACCTTTTACGTTGTTAAGCATATCTTCTTTCTTGCATATACTAGCTTGTTCTTCTTCTTCCCCACTCTTACTTGCTTTCTTGCAAGCAAAACCACGAAGAAACCGGCCTGATCTGAGGTTGAAGATGATGGGCGTTATTTCCTAGGTAACTTTACCAAACGACCTTGGACCATTTGGTCTAAACGGTTTGCAAACTGTTTGAAATCAAACGATCTCAAGACTGTTTGATTTCATGCAGTCTTGCAAGACCGTTTAGAATCAAACGGTCTCCAAGACCGTTTGGAAAGTTTGACCAAGTGAAGACCATTTAGAGGTCTTTTGTATACATATTGAATTAATCATCTACAAAGAATCATAATCTAATTGCAAACCAATCACAAGTTGAAGGCACTTCGATCCTCTAAACCCTAATCGGGTTCAAATTGCTGAACTTAAGGACCAATCTTGTTGAACTTTGGGTTGAGTGGCCCAAACGGTTTCAAAACCATTTGGGGTTCACTCAAACGGTCTCAAGACTGTTTGGTGATCACCCAAGACTATTTGGAGGTCTAGGGTTGAGGTAATTTGATCAATTGACGGTCCAATCACAATAGGTTGTTGAATTAATCCAAAATGTTGATTTGTAACTTAATTAGGGTTCAACCCATAACAAATGGCCTTAGATTTTGATGAAACTTTGGGAAAACAATCTCAAGACCGTTTGGAGGGTGTCCAAACGATCTCAAGACCGTTTGGGCCAAGTTGTGGCCCAATTGAGTGTCAATTTATGGGTTCAACTTCAATTAAACTCACATTGATGAATGTTGATGGTTGAATGACTACAAACCCTAATTTAGTCGGTTTCAACCCTAATTGGCTATCAATTGAGGGTCAATTGAGTGTCCAATTGGTTAAGGATAACCCTAATTAGCTCAACTGATAAGTGTTTAACAAGGATGTGGCCAATTGAGGGGTTCAACATTGAAAACCCTAATCGATTACAAGTGTTGATGCACTTTTTAGGTCCATGCGGTTTTGAGCCATTTGGACCAAACGGTCTCAGGACCGTTTAGGGGTAAACGGTCTCAAGACCGTTTGGAACCAAACGGTTTCAAGGTCATTTAAAATCAAACGGTTTCAAGGTGATTTTGTTCAAATGGTTTCAAAGTCAACTCTGATCGAAAGGTCAATGCAATCAAACAGTCTCAAGACCGTTTAAGGGAAAACGGTTTTGAGTGTCATGCGGTCTTGGCGGTCAAAGTGACCAAACGGTCAATGCTTCCAAACGGTTTCAAAACCGTTTCGAGGTTAAGGTGTGAAACTGTTTGGGGACTTTTAGGGTTATGATTGCTTAGTAACTTGAAGGCTTAATTGGTTCAATGGTTGTCTAATCCAAACCCTAATGATACCTAAAGACAATAAGGGGTTAAGTTATTAATAGATTGAACCATGTTGTGATCAATGGTGAACATTACCAATGTGCCCTTAAAGGGTTCAAGAACATGACACCCTTGATCAATCAAACCCTAATAACCATAATGGTGGTGACTTGGCTTATGTTAATCAAAGTTGACTTGAGAAAACCTAATCTAGAGTGATGTAATCACCATCTATTTGTAAGAGGAGAGAGAAGGTTCCATTTATGGTGAAACTCAAGTAAAGTACTTTCAATGTATGTGAATGTGCATGATTAGGGTATGATCCACCTATGTGAGATCATGAAAACCCTAATTATGATAATTGATGAATCTTGACCTAATTTGAAGGCATCAAGGATGTAATTTCATACATGGTGATGTTATGAGCCCCATTCACTAAGAAGTGAATAGTAAACCCTAATTCTAGGGTAATGACATGTTAAATGAATAGTAAACCCTAATTGAGGATGATGTGATGAAATGTACAATAAACCATAATTCCTGCTCTTAAGCATGAATCTTTATAATTAAAGTTTGAAGTGAGGAATTAATGTTCCTAACAATAATGAAAGGGATGAATAACCCTAATTGATACTAATGAGGGAACCTAGCCTTAGTAAAGGCATAAAGGTACAACCCTTGAACTGGAATGTTATTTCTTCCTTATAAATTACTGATCTTGTGGCAACACATCCCATTATCACACAGATAACGAGGTGTTACGTGAAAATGTGCGGAAATCACCATAACCATAGCTAATCAAAAACACGGGCTAATTAAAACCGATTGCGGAAGACTGATAAACTGAGAACATATTACATTCTGGTCCAATCCTGCAAGAAAACAGGTTACATATCCATACAAGCCTGGTTACATGTCCATAGCTTAGAGAAACAGTTGTCCCGACGTAACATGAGTTCATCACCTGTTTAGACATATAGAGGCCCGCATCCGGCCAGCAGTAGGATATGCAAACAGCATCGGTCGTACATCGTAAAATAATGTCAAAACACCGCCAAGGACCTGAGAGTACAGGGATGACTCTAGACTCTACAACAAAACATCCAAGACAGCAACATCTCCAAAGCTTGCCTTCTACTGATCTTCTTGCTGCTCGGCCGCCACTCCGCGACCACCACCATGACAAGCTCGACCACCTAAAAAGGGTGTAAACCAGCAGAGTGAAACAATTGAACATTGTCCCAGTGGGAGGCATAACTCCCCGCCAAAACTACAAAACCTCAGATAAGATAGAGGTTATAACGGCAGATTACTGATAAGGAATATAACAGAAGCAGTATATGAAAAGCAAAGCCATCCTTACCGCCAAACTTACTTACTGTACCAAAAGGCATATAACCATTGTATCTCTCATTGGAACATGATTGACAAGACAAAGTATAGGAAACTTACCACATATGTGTAATGCAGAAACAACTGTAAGATAATTAAAGGTAACTACACAAACAAGGCCTCAACCAATGTTTAGTGTTTGTCTTAAACAGTATATATACGAAACTGCTGGATTACATTTTATTATGCCCTGAGGAAATGAACCGTACCTTTCAAATCCAACCTTCGGCTGCGAATCCCATAACCGATGCCATACAAGGTCAATGGAAGAGCCAGAATCCAAGACCTCACCCCTCGTGGTCAGTACACGAGAACACAAAGCAGGACCGCAGTCTCATGCTCAAGTGGTCTAAAGCCACAAGGTCAGCTCCACAGGCTACCCTTTGCCTAGCCCGCCTTGGTACAGGTCACGGCGCTAGTAAAATTGAGCCACGTGTCTGAAACACCGTGCTCGGAGCCATGAACGCATTCATGCTCTATATATCACATATCTGGAGCCATGGGCCATGTTCACCATGCTCAACACATATCCGAGTCTGCAACCGCAGCTGCACTTGTTTTGCCTCTCTATTTTAGGCTAGGAGAAACCTCACATATTCAAAAATATGCGCTCCGGGTCAACCCGCAGGAGAACCCGTTTCATCATCACCCTATCCTGACTGGTGATAAATCTATGGCCATGGCAAACTACATTATAGATTACACAGTGATTAATTAGTATCTTTTAGATGGATTGCAAGATTCAACCAAGTTGTATAACATGCAAGACATAACAGAAAGGTAAACAATCATAAACTCTACATTATGCATTTTCTACAATTTACATCACACTAATCCATCACAAGGATCTCACATCACATGTTACCACTTAGCCTCTTGCCAACCATCTAGATCCATCTCAAGGATCATCACGCATCACATGATTTCAATCCCTCATCACATAGTGTCATAGCCTCTCAAGGCTTACATCATCATTATGGAACATCATCCATAATACACCTGTCATGACAATATTCGCATTAACCATTTCTCATAACTTTTCATCTGGTTATGTATTTCCTGCATGGTTAGTACCATTCAATAATCAATGAGAATAACCAAGGGACTCTTATTATCAACATAAGATGACAATTAGGGTTAAGTATATTGCCTACATAAAGTGACAACAATAATTATATCCATGTCTTATCTTACGGTTATACATGTAAGAACACTATCAAGCAACCCTACTGCATGCTCAAGATTACATTTGGCATTAAAGAAAGAGAGTAATTACATTCATTCACATGTGCTTAGCCATAAATATCATTCTTAAGCAATGATTCACCATAAAATCATAGCTGACATATCACCTTTCCATGACAAGTCGTGCCCTCACTAGAGGTGCCAACAACCCTCACTAAGAGTCATCCAGGGTAGGACCCATCCATATCTGACCCCTATCGGGCGTGCAACTCTAACAGGCGTGCAGAGCACAACCCTGAAACGTGGGCAAGAGTGCAGCCCTGTCGGGCGTGCAGCTCCAAGGTTCGCAGCGTCGTCGGGCGTGCGAGCAGAACATGTGTCGGGTGAGCAGGCCTATCGGGCGAGACGAGCAGGTGTAGGGTGAGCACTGGTATCGGGCGAGCAAAGGAAAGTCGGGCGAGCAGAGCTATCAAGCGAGAAAGGTTAACAAGCGTGCAAGGCAGTGTGTTGGGCACTGAGCCATGCAAGGCTATCGGGCGAGCCAGGTGTGTTGGGTGACACAGATGCAGGGCGAGCCGAGGAGAGCCGGGTGAGCAAGGTATTAGGCGAGCAAAGGGGGTGTCAAGCGAGCAGGCGCACTGAGCTACTGGGCGAGCAGCCCACCGGGCGAGCAGAGTCAGAATGCTCACCTGCCCAAGGAACAAAAGGGAGAGCATTGCTCACTCAAGCCGTGTAGGGGAAAACTAGGGCAAGGGTTGTCGGGCAGCACTTTCCCAAGAACACCTCGACCAAGGTACCTCTCATCAAAACCATCTAAACAAGCTCACCATCTTGCCCAAGGTGAGAAGAGGGTATTGCTTGAGCCACTAGGTCATAAGCTCACCTCAATCGATTAGGAAGGAGGGGTGTTTCTCATGGCACTAGGACCCAAGCTCACTCATCTAGATCAAGGGGAGAAAGGAGTGTTGCTCCCTAAACCCTAGATCACAAGGATCAGCCAATCATGCAAGCTAAACAAGCACCAAGCTACTAACGTGCATAGACAAGCTTTAAACAACATATATGAAAAGAGAGTAGAGTAGTTAGGGTTAGAGTCATGCAAGCCGCCTTAAGCTGCAAGGAAGAAGAAGCACTCCAAGCTTCAAAGGATGTTGGCCACCAAGGTTCCTCCAGGGGGGGGTGTATCGGCCTCCACTCTTCTTCTCTAAGGTTGTGTCGACCTCCAAGCTCCTTCTTCAAGGGTGTGTCGGCCACCAAGCAAGGGAAAGAGGGGGGTCTCATGCACAAGAAGGAGAGGAACTAAAGGGTCCTAAAGCTAAGGAAGGGACCACCTATAAAGAAGGGAAGGGAGGAGAAAACAAGGTTGGTCCATGCTAGGTGTCGTCCACCCAAGGGACACTTGTCCAAAAACTCAAACCACCACTCTTGCAAGCCATAAGACACTTGTCCAAGATGAGCACCATGTGTCCTCCAAACGTGATCAAGGTTGGCCCAAGCATCATGGGCGACACACCAAGCTTGTACTAGGGTGACACACCTCCTCTGTAGGCTGACACAAGCTCTACTTGGCCGACACAAGGCCCAAGAAAGCCCAAACAAGGCACCTTAAGGCCCAAACAAGCTCAACAAAGCCCCAAAGAACTAAAACAACAAGCCCAAACCTTCCTCTCAACCCTAGAGGAAGTAAAGAGAGAGAAGAACACCTCTCAAGGTGGTAAACTTTCTCACAAAACCCTAGACTTGGGTTATTTGCAAGTAGCACCTCCAACTTCTCAACAAAGCACAACCAAACCCTAATCACCACTAAAGGTGATTAGCAAGCATCAAACCACCAAGGTTAAGCAAAGCAAACAGGGTAAGCCCTAAACGCAGGTCAGGGTCCTTACAATCTAACCCCCTTAAAGGGATTTCGTCCCCGAAATCCGAAGAGAAAAGCGAGAGATACTTCCTCCCCATCTCTTCCTCAAGCTCCCATATGGCTTCCTCGACGCCACGACGCTGCCAAAGAACCTTCACAAGAACCAGGTCCTTCCTCTTTAGCCTCTTGACTCTTCTATCAAGAATCGCCACATGACCTTCCTCGTATGTCACATCTGTATCGAGCTCAACCTCAACTGGCTGTATCACTATACCTGAATCTGGATGACTTTTCTTCAGCATACTGGCGTGGAACACTGGATGTAACATGTGCAACTCTGGAGGCAACTCTATCTCGTAGGCTACCTTTCCAACACGTGTTGTAACTGGGTAAGGCCCCATATACCTGGGTGCCAACTTACCCTTCCGTCCAAACCTTAGCACACCCTTCCAAGGCGAGACCTTAAGATATACTTTGTCTCCTACCTGGAACTCCAACGGTCGTCAGCGATTATCTGCATAAGACTTCTGCCTGTCCTGTACCACTTTCAACTGTTGTCGTATCACCTTGATCTTATCTGTCGTTTGCTGAACTAACTCAGGACCCAAAAGCTGATATTCACTAGACTCGTACCAACACAAAGGAGATATGCACTTCCTTCCATACAGAGCTTCATAAGGAGACATGTCGATGCTTCGCTGATAACTGTTGTTATAAGCAAACTCTATTAAACTCAAATGTACATCCCAGCTGCCTAGGAACTCTAAAACATAGGCTCGAAGGAGATCTTCCACAATCTGAATAGTCCTTTCAGACTGTCCATCCGTCTACGGGTGGAAGGATGTACTGAACCTCAATTGCGTTCCCAACGCTCTGTGCAACTGCTCCCAGAAACGACTCGTGAACTGAGGACTTGTGTCAGAAACTATGGTTGCTGGTATACCATGCAAACGGACTATCTCATCCACATACACTTTAGCGAGCTTCTCCGATGTATATGGTGTCTTCATAGGCAGGAAATGGGCAGACTTCGTCAATCTGTCCACTATCACCCAAATGGAATCATGATTCCTAGCTGTCTTGGGTAGACCAACTACGAAATCCATGGTTATATGATCCCATTTCCATTGCGGTATCGGCAAGGGTTGCAACGTACCTGTCGTCTTTTGATGCTCAGCCTTCACTTGCTGACATACAGCACATCTTGCCACGAACTCAACTACATCTCTCTTCAAACCGGGCCACCAATACAAGTCCTTCAGACTATGATACATCTTGGTGACACCTAGATGCATCACATACATCGACGTGTGTGCTTCCTCAAGCACCAACTTCCTCAGATTATCAGCATCTGGAACCACCATTCTATCACGATAGCAAACTAGTCCATCCTCGGACTCATGGAACCCATCACGCTTGTCACTGTCGAACTCTGATCTGATCAACTGTACTGTATCGTCTGTCTGTTGCGCATCCCTGATCTGCTGTCTCAACATAGGCTTGACTTGCATCTGTTCTAAAAGACCAGAAAACAAAGAAACTTCCACCTGTACATTCATTCGTCGCAGAGAGACAAGCATATCTCGCCTATGGCAAACCAAGGAACTCAACTGTGCATTCTTTGAAGATAGAGAAGACTTTCGACTAAGCGCATCAGCTACCACATTTGCCTTACCAGGATGGTACTCGATAGTGCAGTCGTAGTCGTTGATCAACTCCATCCATCGCCGCTGTCGCATGTTCAACTCATGTTGTGTGAAGATATACTTCAGATTTTTGTGATCCATAAAGATCTGACATGCTTCCCCATACAGATAGTGTCTCCAAATCTTTGACGCATGAACCACTACTGCCAGCTCCAAATCATGAGTCGGATAGTTCTCTTCATGCTTCTTGAGCTGTCGCGAGGCAAAAGAAACACATGATCTTCCTGCATCAACACACAACCTAAACCTTTCTTGGAAGCATCACAGAAAACAACATAGCCTTCCCCAGGATCTGGCAAGATCAATACTGGAGCACTAGTCAGCTTCTCCTTCAAACTCTGGAAAGCTTGCTGACATCAGTCATCCCAAACGAAAGGTACATCCTTCCTGGTCAACTTTGTCATTGGCAGAGCAATCACGCTGAAGTCTTTGATGAACCTCCGGTAGTATCCTGCTAGACCAAGGAAACTACGAAATTCTATCGGCATCGGTTGTTCCCAATCCGCAACGGATTCCACCTTCTTCGGATCTACTTTGACTCCTTCAGCTGATATCACATGACCCAAGAAAGTCACTTCATCCAGCCAGAACTCACACTTACTAAACTTGGCATACAACTGATGTTGGCGAAGAAGAGTCAACACTCGACGGAGATGTTGCTCATGCTCTAGCATGTCCCGACTATAGATCAAGATGTCATCTATAAAGACTACAACAAACTGATCTAAGAACGGACGGAACACTTTGTTCATTAGATCCATGAAAGCTGCAGGTGCATTGGTTAACCCAAACGGCATAACCAAAAACTCATAATGACCATACCTTGTCCTGAAAGCTGACTTTGGTATGTCATCCGCCTTTATCCTCAACTGATGATATCTAGACCGTAGATCGATCTTCGAGAAAACTGTGGCACCACGTAACTGATCGAACAGATCATCTATCCTCGGCAACGGGTACTTGTTCTTGATTGTGACCTTCTTCAACTGCCAGTAGTCTATACACAACCGCATTGAACCATCCTTCTTTTTGACGAACAACACGGGAGCACCCCAAGGCGACGTACTCGACCGGATAAGACCTTTATCTAGAAACTCCTGTAACTGTTTCTTCAACTCAGCCATCTCTGCTGGGGCCATTCTGTACGGTGTCTGTGCAACTGGCTGCGTTCCTGGAACCAGATTGATCTCAAAATCAATCTCTCGGGGTGGAGGAACATCAGGAAACTCCTTAGGGAACACGTCTGCAAACTCACGGACAACTGTCACCTCCTCAAGGCTAAGACCCTTTGCCTTGGCATCCACTACGGTATCTACTACGTGAGCTAAGAACGCCTGACATCCTTGTCGTAACAACTTATCCGCCACCATAGCTGATACCAAACACGTCGGAAGAATCTTCCTGTCTCCTTGGAAGATCCACTTTTCTCCAGCATCATCAAACACTGCCTGCTTGGATCCACAGTCCAAAACAACCTTATACCTTTCTAAGGTATCCATCCCAAGGATGACATCGAAACCATGCATATCAAGTGGTATGAGGTCCAGTTGAATGCGATGTCCCGAGAAAGACAAGACACAAGATGGACACTCTTCTCGAAGCAAAGAGGAACCATCAAGAGGGGTTTCTAACAACAAACTATCCTTCTTACAGCTAACAGGTAAACGACAGTTCTCGAGCATACTATGGGCGATAAAAGAGTGCGTAGCACCCAGGTCAACCAGAACAGATATAAAGCAAGAAGAAGACATATCAGAATGAAATAACTCCATCTGACCTGTCACTACTCGCGGGTTGACTACCGCCTCCGGCTGATTCATAGCATAGAATCGAGTCGTTGCTTGCTGTCCACGACCTCTGCTTCCCTGAGCAGACAATCCAGCCTGAGACGCTTGACTACGTCCTCGTCCTCTGCTACCACTGGGCTGCAGTCTCTCTGATCCCTGAAGATTCTGCCTTGGCTATTGTGTCACTTGATCATCTTTGTAGGGACAACTTGACCTGATATGCCCTGTCTGACCACAGGCATAGCATGTCCTAACATCATCTCGACGCCTGGATGGCCCTGTCACTGCCACAGAAGCCGAACTTTGTGCCTTAGATGGTGAAGAAACATAACCTCTTCCTCTACTCATAGACCACTGAGATGGCCTACCAGAACCTCTCATAGCTGCCGGTGCCAAAAACCTGGGCTTCTTGAAGCCACCAAACCTATGACTCTAGAACTGAGCAGGTCGCTTCTTAGCCATGGACTCTCTCTTCTTCCTTACAGATCGTTCAATCCTCTGGACAGATTCCACAAACATAGAAAATTGTTCTCAGTTCTCTAACACAGAAACCGGTGGTGTCATCTCAGCACTCAGTCCCTTCTCGAAACGTCTGATCTGTTCGTCGTTTGTCGTTGCCATGTGAGGACAAAACCTCAACAGATCCATAAACTTGGCTTCATTCTCAGTGATGTTCATCGTTCCTTGCCGCAGGCTCTCGAACTGACAGATCTTCTCATCCAGATACGTCTTGGGAAAGTATCGGGCGACGAACTCGCGTCGAAAACACCTCCCAACATATCACCTCACCAAGCCGCTTCTCTTCCTCGATGGTCCACCAGTGACCAGCACTACCTTTTAAAAGGTAGACAGCGTGCTTTACCTTGTCTGCTTTGGGGATGTCGAGGATCCGGAAAGCCTTCTCAAGACTTCTCAGCCACAAATCTGCATCCGCTGGATCAGCTGTTCTAGCATACTCCGAAGCCCCGACTCGGCGAAGCCGCTCGAAGGTCTTCCCAATACCCGATGCTTCTCCATGGGGAACCTGTGCTCACGGAGGAGGCACTGGTAATCGCTCGACCATGAGATTCATCGTAGCCATCATCTGCCCCATAAGCTGTTGGTAGGCAGGATGTTCAAGAATGGCTGGGTCAGGTTTGGGGACCTCAGGCACCCGATCTCCATGTGCCTGTCTTTCTGCTCCATCAACAGATGCAGCATCACTAAGCTCAGAAGCATGCTCTTCGTGGTTTCCAGACATCTTGGCTTTTCTTCCGCTGAGGGCAGAAGATTCTTATGAGAAAATCTGGAAAACATGTAAGAACAAACACAACCTAGTCCTAGATCCCTGTAGACTCAGCGAACCTAGAGCTCTGATACCAAAACTTGTGGCAACACATCCCATTATCACACAGATAACGAGGTGTTACATGAAAACGTGCAGAAATCACCATAACCACAGCTAATCAAAAACACGGGCTAATTAAAACCGATTGCGAAAGACTGATAAACTGAGAATATATTACATTCCGGTCCATTCCTGCAAGAAAATAGGTTACATATCCATACAAGCCTGGTTACATGTCCACAGCTTAGAGCAACAGCTGTCCCGTCGTAACATGAGTTCATCACCTGTTTAGACATATAGAGGCCCACATCCGGCCAGCAGCAGGATATACAAACAGCATCGGTCGTACATCGTAAAACAACGTCAAAACACCGCCAAGGACCTGAGAGTACATGGATGACTCTAGACTCTACAACAAAACATCCAAGACAGCAGCATCTCCAAAGCTTGCCTTCTACTGATCTTCTTGCTACTCGGCCGCCACTCCGCGACCACCACCACGACAAGCTCGACCACCTAAAAAGGGTGTAAACCAGCGGAGTGAGACAATTGAACATTGTCCCAGCGGGAGGCATAACTCCCCGCCAAAACTATAATACCTCAGATAAGATAGAGCTTATAACGGCAGATTACTAATAAGGAATATAACAGAAGCAGTATATGAAAAGCAAAGCCATCCTTACCGCCAAACTTACTTACTGTACCAAAAGGCATATAACCATTGTATCTCTCATTGGAACATGATTGACAAGATAAAGTATAGGAAACTTACCTCATATGAGTAATGCACAAACAACTGCAAGATAATTAAAGGTAACTACACACACAAGGCCTCAACCAATGTTTCGTGTTTGTCTTAAATAGTATATATACTAAACGACTGGATTACATTTTATTATGCCCTGAGGAAATGAACCGTACCGTTCAAATCCAACCTTCGGCTGCGAAGCCCATAACCGGTGCCATACAAGGTCAATGGAATAGCCGGAATCCAAGACCTCACCCCTCGTGGTCAGTACACGAGAACACAAAGCAGGACCGCAGTCTCATGCTCAAGTGGTCTAAAGCCACAGGGTCAGCTCCACAGGCTACCCTCTACCTAGCCCGCCTTGGTACAGGTCACGGCGCTAGTAAAACTGAGCCACGTGTCTGAAACACCGTGCTCGGAGCCATGAACGCATTCATGCTCTATATATCACATATCTGGAGCCATGGGCCATGTTCACCATGCTCAACACATATCCGAGTCTGCAACCACAACTGCACTCGTTTTACCTCTCTATTTTAGGCTAGGAGAAACCTCGCATATTCAAAAATATGTGCTTCGGGTCAACCCACAATAGAACCCGTTTCATCATCACCCTATCCTGACTAGTGATGAATCTATGGCCAGGGCAAACTACATTATAGATTACACTGTGATTCATTTGTATCTTTTAGATGGATTGCAAGATTCAACCAAGTTGCATAACATGCAATACATAACAGAAAGGTAAACAATCATCAACTCTACATTATGCATTTTCTACAATTTACATCACATTGATCCATCACAATGATCTCACATCACATGTTACCACTTGGCCTCTTGCCAACCATCGAGATCCATCTCAAGGATAATCACGCATCATGGGATTTCAATCCCTCATCACATAGTGCCATATCCTCTCAAGGTTTTCATCATCATTATGGAACATCATCCATAATACACCTGTCATGACAATATTCACATTAACCATTTCTCATAACTTTTCATCTGGTTATGTATTTCCTGCATGGTTAGTGCCATTCAATAATCAATGAGAATAAACAAGGGAATCTTATTATCAACATAAGATGACAATTAGGGTTAAGTATATTGCCTACACAAAGTGACAACAATAATTATATCCATGTCATATCTTACGGTTATACATGTAAGCACACTATCAAGAAACCCTACTGCATGCTCAAGATTACATTTGGCATTAAAGAAAGAGAGTAATTACATTCATACTCATGTGCTTAGCCATAAATATCATTCTTAAGCAATGAGTCACCATAAAAGCATAGCTCAAATATCACATTTCCATGACAAGCTGTGCCCTCACTAGAGGTGCTAACAACCCTCACTAAGAGTGATCCCAGGAAGGACCCATCCATATCTAACCCCTATCGGGTGTGCAACTCTAACAGGTGTGCAGAGCACAACCTTGAAACGTGGGCAAGCGTGCAGCCCTGACGGGCGTGCAACTCCAAGGTGCACAGGGTCGTCGGGCATGCGAGCAGAACATGTGTCGGGTGAGCAGGCCTATTGGGCGACACGGGCAGGTGTAGGGTGAGCACTGGTATTGGGCGAGCAAAGGATAGCCGGGCGAGCAGAGCTATCAAGTGAGAAAGGTTAACAAGCGTGCAAGGCAGTGTGTCGGGCATTGAGCCGTGCAAGGCTATCGGGCGAGCTAGGTGTGTTGAGCGACACGAATGCAGGGCGAGCCGAGGAGAGCTGGGTGAGCAAGGTACCGGGCGAGCAAAGGGGGTGTCAAGCGAGCAGGCGCACTGAGCTACTGCGCGAGCAGCCCACTGGGTGACCAGAGTTAGAATGCTCACCCACCCAAGGAACAAAAGGGAGAGCATTGCTCACTCAAGCCGTGCAGGGGAAAACTAGGTCAAGGGCTGTCGGGCAGCACTTTCCCAAGCACACCTCGACCAAGGTACCTCTCATCAAAACCATCTAAACGAGCTCCCCATATTGCCCAAGGTGAGAAGAGGGTATTGCTCGAGCCACTAGGTCATAAGCTCACCTCAATCGATTAGGAAGGAGGGGTGTTTCTCATGGCACTAGGACCCAAGCTCACTCATCTAGACCAAGGGGAGAAAGGAGTGTTGCTCCCTAAACCCTAGATCACAAGGATCGGCCAATCATGCAAGCTAAACAAGGACCAAGCTACTAACGTGCATAGACAATCTTTAAACAACATATATGAAAAGAGAGTAGAGTAGTTAGGGTTAGAGTCATGCAACCCGCCTTAAGCTCCAAGGAAGAAGAAGAACTCCAAGCTTCAAAGGATGTCGGCCACCAAGGTTCCTCCAAGGGGGGTGTATCAACCTCCACTCTTCTTCTCCAAGGTTGTGTCGACCTCCAAGCTCCTTATTCAAGGGTGTGTCAGCCACCAAGCAAGGAAAAGTGGGGGGTGTCATGCACAAGAAGGAGAGGAACTAAAGGGTCCTCAAGCTAAGGAAGGGACCACCTATAAAGAAGGGAAGGGAGGAGAAAACAAGGTTGGTCCATGCTAGGTGTCGTCCACCCAAGGGACACTTGTCCAAAAACTCAAACCACCACTCTTGCAAGCCATAAGACACTTGTCCAAGATGTGCACCATGTTTCCTCCAAACGTGATCAAGGTTGGCCCAAGCATCATGGGAGACACACCAAGCTTGTACTAGGGCGACACACCTCCTCTCTAGGCCGACACAAGCTCTACTTGGATGACACAAGGCCCAAGCAAGCCCAAACAAGGCACCTTAAGGCCCAAACAAGCTCAACAAAGGCCCAAAAAACTCAAAAAACAAGCCCAAACCTTCCTCTCAACCCTAGAGGAAGCAAAGAGAGAGAAGAACACCTCTCAATGTGGTAAACTTGCTCACAAAACCCTAGACTTGGGTTATTTGCAAGTAGCACCTCCAACTTCTCAAAAAAGCACAACCAAACCCTAATCACCACTAAAGGTGATTAGCAAGCATCAAACCACCAATGTTAAGCAAAGCAAACAAGGTAAGCCCTAAACGCATGTCAGGGTCCTTACAGATCTAGAAATGAAATGTTATTATTGTCAGTTGAATTGACTATGCAGGTTCTTATAAGAGAATGATCATAACCAGGTAAGGGTTATGATAGTCTATTCATTGAAAGCATGTTGTAGACTTTATGAATAGTGATGTATGCTATGTTGTCTACGTTTAAGTGACAACATATGAAGTTAATGGGCTGTAAGAGCCATGAGTAACATCAAGGTCATGCTGATTAGATGACTTATGATGAATTGATATCCATTTGATAACTGAATTGAGTTGAACTTGATACATTTAGTATTCTTCTTGTATAGCAGTGTTTTAATATTTAAATGCTTGGAAATATGATTGATGTTAAAAGAATACTAAAATGTACCTAATTAATCAAGTATAACCATACCATGTAGAGCCATGATCATAGATCCATCATTGTCAGAAGTTAAATGATGGTGAAATAGGTTTTCCTAAGGGAACTCCTGGATCACATACTTTGAGTATCTGGGGGAATATGGACGCGAGTATTCTTACGTCCTAGTGTAGGAGTTGATATAGATGTATCTTAATCTATCAACCCTGTACTATGTGTTTATGGCGGGATGATGTATCACTAACCACCCGAGGAATCTTTAATGCCACATCGATGAGAGATAAACAAGAGATCTTTCGATGGTAAAGAGAGTACAAAATGCCACTGTGACTCTAATAGCGAAGTGCCAGAATACCCTGGTGAGCTATAGTAGCAGAGACACTAGATGTCCTGCATGTTGATCCTCACTCTGACTGAGGAAGATGAGGTCATAAGAATCCAGCTCTTTTTATGACCTAGGTATGATACCAATGTGATTTACTAGTGATCGGTTGGAGTATGAGCGATATACCTCATCTCCGCAGGGCATAATAATGTTTGTAAAACATAATCAGCCGCGTAGTATATCAGCTAGGGTTGAACTACGAGATACAATGATTGATGTTACATTGTTTATGTTAGTATACATGTTCTTTATGTTCCTTAAATGAAGTTGGTTTACTTAATATCCAATATGTTGTTGAGTAACTTAGATTACCTTGCTTATGTTTTCCTTACATGCTATAACAAAGCTTCTGGAGAAGAGTTATAACTCTCGTTGGGACAATTATTTAAAATTGTCTCACCCCGTAGATTTCAACTTTTTAGGTGGTCGTCGAGGACGAAGGAACCAGGATGTGGGAGAACAATATCAGCAGCAGCAACACCAGGGGCAACAGTGAGTCTCAGGTGGAGCTACTGACTGCCGAGTCTTATAGTTAGATAGTCTTATGTCGTCTTTGTACTCTCAGGTCCTTGGAGTTAGTAGATCTCAGATTTTGGTTTTCAATCTTGAGATTTTGTATCTGGTTGTATATAATCACTCAAGAAGTGATTTAACAGAGATATAAATTGTTTATCTTGTTTCTTATAAATAAGTTTTATGATTTCATGATCTTGTCTCAAAAAGTTTTAATTTTTAGTGATTTTTCGTATTCTGCTGCTAATCGATCGCTTCCGCTAAAGTTTATCTCGTGTTTTGGAGATCGGAGCCCACAATAGTGACCAAGGTCCAAGAGAAAACAATCACCAAGACTATAGCACATGTACAAAACATTTTCAACCACTAAAATCAAGATTAAAGGAAAGCACATTGCTCACTACACACAAAAGGTCAACATCAACTTAGGCATCCATGCAAAACCCTAATTTCAACACATGATGCCACCTCATCAACCAAGGTATAACAAGAATCCCCTATGCACCACTCTCTCTAACATGATGCTAAGACATGTAATGCACATCAAACATGTGGAAAATTGCAAGGTAAACCCTAAGAATGGATAAATTGCAATTAGGTCCAAAACAAGTACACATATAGCATAACTAGTTCAAATGACATCCAAACTAAACCAAACTTGAAACACAAGCATGTCACATCTTATAATGTACATTACATTATTAGGCTAAGGTTTCAAGCGTCTTATTATGTTAAGAACAAATGTCAAGAAAAATCTAGGTCATGGGTCTTACAACTATTTTGCAACTATACTATATATGTCATTGCGGCTAACTCATACTGACTAAAGGAGGAAGACATCTCAAGATTCTAGCTCTCCTAGATCATGTACAAAACTGAATGGAACTTTTTAGTGGTCAGTTGCACTTTATGTCGTATACCTAAAACTCCCATGGGTTTAATAAAAGATGTAATATCTCCGTACATTATATTATTTTAGGGTTAAACATGATTCACAATGGATGTTACCATTTTCCTTATTTCTTATACTGCTAGTTATTGTATAATGTAGTAAGAGTAGTCATCTTGTTGCAATGCCTATCTATTTAACTTGCGTAACCTATTTAATTAGATTCATCTATTTAATAACATAACCTACTGTAATCAATAACCGTTGTTGAGAGTTATATCTCTCGTTGGTATGTTGTCCAGTAGTTATTGTGTCCTAGAGTCGTACTTGTACTCTCAATTCTGGGTAGGGGATGATTTGTAGATGATATGTATATCGATTCGAGTTATGTCAGTGTGTAGATGTTTGTATATGGCATGTATATGTGGACCACTACATTTTTAATATAGGTTTGGCCTCAACCACTCGATATATATGTAAATACCTCATATGGTATGTGTAGATATGAAAGTTGTTGGACATTTACATAAATATCTTTGAACATGATGGTAATATTTAGATCAATTTAATTTACCCTCTTTTCTTGTTATGTGGTTAATTAGCAATTGATCATGTGTTTTGTTTTGGAAAATATCATTTACTATGATGGGGCATGGCAATTTCATTTGTATCAGAGCCTTAGGTTCACTGAGTCTATAGGTACATAGGATTAGGGTTTGAGTCTATTCTTACATAATCAAACATATTTGATCATATATTATGCTTATGTAGATATGTTTGGAGAATGTTAAGAGCATGCAGATAATAGTTATGTTTCACTAGGAGGTGGCATTAGGAGGCCGACATATTATGGAAGAGTGCCTGTGACTGGGCTAGAATAGCCAGCAGTGTGTCACTTTGACCATCCAACCATGACAAATCATGCCTTTCAGTCCATTTTGGATAGCTCATGGCAATGATTATGCACTTAGCGGGTAGGGTGCCCATACATAAAGCTAGTGCAGACATTGCTAATGTGAAATCTCAGGGTTCCATGCTTATGTTTGAGTGATTACAGCTTGTTGGAGCTATCGATTATGTGGGTATAGAACACCTGAATGATGCCAACATGTAGTTGACAGAACGTGAGAAGGCATTTATGATATTGAATATCCTTGAATAAGACAAGGTGAAACATGTTGTTTACCTATTGAAGGGTAGTGTTGGCCAGTGGTGGGCCATAGAAGAGGAGAAGAGACCAGGAGTTGTTGTAGGTCGGGAAGACTTTCATAGGGAGTTCGTGAGCTGCTACTTCCCATAGATGTATTTAGATGAGAAGATGGGTTAGTTTAATAAGTTACATCAAACACTACTACAGAATCATCATTCAATGTCACTTTTCTGGGCGTCGATTATTTAAAAAAATTGACGCCTATAATATTCAACATCGGATATTTAGGAACCCCGACGTCTATATTTGAAGACCAGCCAGACACGGGTACCGCCTTGTATTCAACGTCGGCTGGGTAAAACAAACCGATGCCTAAAATTGCCCACAAAATCCAATTTTCGAGCGATATTTTTTTTGCCCAAAAGTATCACATACAACATCAGTTCTTAACTACTAACCGATGTCAATATAAGATGGAAATTTGCATGAAAAGTTCCAATTTAGGCGTCGGTTATCCTTTGATAACCGACGCTGATAATGGTTCCTGCCAAATAATTTAGGGCAAAGATTGTCTAATTGGACGTCGGTTTTTTAATATCAACCGATGCTTAAAGGTAAAAGGCATCGGTTTCTAGATAACCGACGTTGTTGACAAACTTCATAGACCCATATAACCTGACTCTTCCCCTTCCTTTCTGTTTCATTGTGATAGTTTTCTGTTGTGATCGCCGCTTACCTAAAATTGCCCGACAATCGCCCGACGACCCCCGCTGCTGCTCGTCGCCGCTGTTGGTGGTGCGGCTCTGCTCGCCGCCGCATCCTCTTTCTCCTACTGCCGCTGCCACTTGTCTCCACTGCTTCTCGCCGGTCTGCTCTACTCTTCTCCTGGTGCCACTGTTGCTCGCCGCTCTACTCCGGTCTTCGCCTACTCATCGCCACTGCTGCTACCAGTCGCCGCCACTCTTCTCCACGCTAGCTCCAGGTAGCCCTATCCTCTTTGCTTCCTTCTCTGTAGCATTCCTTCTCCGTAGCTCCTTACCAACAGCAAGCACAGCCGCGGCTGTGTTGGCCTACCACGGCCGTGCTGTCCAGCACGGTCGTGGTAGGCCAACACAGCCACGACCGTGCTTGTTGTTGGTAAGGATATGAACAAATCTTTATGTAATGCTTTATGTAAATCCTAGGTATGAACAAATCTTTTTTGTGCATATATTTGTGTTTCTAATTCTAATGTTTGACCTAATTCAGTAAATTTTGATGCATGTTGAAATAAGATTTAAATGTGTCCATTCTAG
The DNA here is from genome assembly GCA_963693085.1 of Alisma plantago-aquatica. Taxonomy (NCBI): domain Eukaryota; kingdom Viridiplantae; phylum Streptophyta; class Magnoliopsida; order Alismatales; family Alismataceae; genus Alisma; species Alisma plantago-aquatica. The sequence goes on from OY856410.1 coordinate 1,173,503,558, forward strand.
CATCCTAATTTGATTTGATTAAACCCTAACATTGATGAAACCCAAACATCAATTGTGATGAAACCCTAACATTAATTGTGATGAAACCCTAACATGTACATATCTATTATTGTGTCTGTTGGCCTAGAAACCCGTCCAAGATTTACTCATTAGGAGTAAATCTTGGATAGTCCTTGGTTTGGGACTGTTCTTGAACACCTAATCTCACTTAGGATGTAAGTGTATAATGTGTATTGGGGATTCGAGAAAATTTTGGTAGCATTTCCCCGTTTGTTCTCTAAGTACATATGTACTTAGAGAACATCGGGGAAATGCTGTCGAAATTTTCTTGAAAACCCAATACACATTATACACTTACTAGTGAGATTAGGTGTTCAAGGATGGGATAGGTGGTACACATTTATTATATATCAGAATGACATCACATGTGTTTATGTCCTGAATTTCACTACTATAGAACATATCTTTGGTTTCAGTTGTTTATACCCTTTTAGCGACGGTTCTCAAGCGACGCCTATGTGGGCGCCGCTAAAGGTCGAACTCTTCGGCATCGATTTTATAACCGACGCCAAAAGGCTTCGTGTCACCGAAAATGTGCCAGTAGGGCACCGATAGGCGGTACACATTTATTATATATCAGAATGACATCACATGTGTTTGTTGGCCTAGAAACTCATCCAAGATTTACTCATTAGGAGTAAATCTTGGATAGTCCCCAGCAGGTCACCGATAGGTGGTACACATTTATTATATATAAGAATAACATCACATGTATTTGTTAACCATAGACCCTAATCTTGTTCTAATATATACTTGTTTCTCTTTGATCATAGAATGGATAGATCATGGATGACCATTCGCAATTGTTGCACCCCAGAGTTTATATCTGGTCTTGGCCAGTTTATTAGATTTGCCGAGGAACATAGGAAAGAATGTAGGCATTGCAGTAACAACTTGAAAGTCAGCACTGGTGACGAAATCAAAAGTCATGTCATATGCAACGAGATTGTACAAGGCTATACAGAATGGCACTGACATGGAGAGATTTCAAACTCGAAATGAGTGGATGTCAATAACAGTGCTTGGGTGGAAGAAGAAATTGCCTCGGATGACGTAGATGTGAACGAACCAGTTCCAGTAGACATCGTTGATGCGATGCTGGATAGTTGTAGGGTAGAGCACACCGATCCACCTCCTATATTTAGAAACATTGTGCATGATGCTGAGATATCGTTATACACAGGATGTGCTAAGTTTATGAAGCTTAGCACTGTGTTGAGATTGTATAAGTTGAAAGCTAACATTAGATGGAGCGACAAAAGCTTCACTTCATTGTTGACTTTGTTGAAAGAAATGCTTCCTGAAGGAAAAGAGCTGCCAATCTCAACTTATCAGGTAAAGAAATTGGTGTGCCCAATGGGAATGGAGGCCAAGAAGATACACACATGCCCGAATGATTGTGTATTTTTTCAAAAGGACTATGTGGATATGAAAGATTGTCCAAACTGTGGTGCGTCACGGTATAAATTGACGACTTCAGGGGAGACCAAAATTGGTTCTCCTGCCAAGGTGATGTGGTATCTACCTATAATGTCACAGTGTCAACGCTTGTTTGCAAATCCGAAAGATGTGAAGAATTTGAGGTGGCATGCAGATGTTAAGAAACATAATGATGGGATCCTACGACATGCGTCTGATTCCCCATAGTGGAAGAAGATTGATTTATTGTACCCCAAATTTGGTGACGAAGATAGGAATCTAAGACTTGGGCTTTGTACAGATGGGATGAATCCATGCGGGACATTGATAAACCAACATAGCACTTGGTTAGTCATGCTTGTTATATACAATCTTCCTCCCTGGTTGTGTATGAAAAATAAGTACGTTATGTTGTCATTGTTGATATCGGGCCCTAAACAACCCGGAAATGATATCGATGTTTATCTTGAACCTCTGATTGATGACTTAAAGAAACTTTGGGCTGAAGGTGTGATGACCTATGATGCTTCAGGAAGAGAGACATTTCGTTTGCACGCTATGTTTTTTTGCACTATTAATGACTTTCCAGCATATGGGAATTTGTCTAGATATTGGTTCAAATGAGCTAAAGCATGTCCTATATGTGAAGAAAACACTGATTCAATAAGACTAAAACATGGCGGAAAGACTGTATATCTTGGTCATCGAAGGTTTCTTTCAAAATTCCATCTGTATCATAGGAAGCGCAAAGCATTCAATGGATGGAATGATGAACGGAGTGCACCTAAAACTATTCCAGGGGATGTTGTTTATGAAAGAGTAAAAGACATTGTAAATGAATTTGGTAAGAAATCACAATGTAGTATGGCCACACGGAGTGACAATTCTTCATTCAAGAAGAAGTCAATATTTTGGGATCTTTCTTATTGGAGTTCTTTGACAGTCAGGCATTGTATCAATGTAATGCACGTTGAGAAAAATGTTTGTGATAGCGTCATTCGTACTATGTTAAATATACCAGGTAAGACTAAAGATGGGATAAAACCAGACTGAACCTACGTGAAATGGGAATAAGGTCGCAATTAACAAAATTACGTGAAATGGGTAATAAAAGAACATACTTACCTCCCACTTGTTACAGGTTGTCTAGAAAGGAGAAGAAAGCTTTTTGTGAATGCTTGGTAAATGTTAAGGTGCCACATGGTTACTCATCCAACATCTGTAGATTGGTATCAATGAAAGATCTGAAGTTGATAGGTCTTAAATCTCATGATTGTCACACTCTAATGCAACAAATATTGTTTGTGGCAATTCGATCTATATTGCCAAAGCATGTAAGGTTTGCAATCACCAGACTTTGTTTCTTTTTCAACAGTCTATGCAGCAAAGTTATTGACCCTGATACTCTCGATAATTTGCAAAGAGAAGTGGTTGTTACCCTATGTCATCTTGAGATGTATTTCCCTCCTTCATTCTTTGATATCCTGGTACATCTTGTTATCCACTTGACTAGGGAAGTGAAAATGTTGGGACCAGTTTTCTTGCATTGGATGTATCCATTTGAACGATACATGAGCATTTTTAAAGGTGATGTTCGAAACCGTTATCGGCCTGAAGGGAGTATTATTGAAGGTTATGTGGCGAGAGAGGTTATGGATTTTTGCAATGACTTTTTGAGTGGTAATAACACTCCTATTAATGACAAGAATATTGAGGAGGGCAAAGGAATTTTGAGATCACGGGTGAAAGTAATCATCCATGAGCAGTTGGAACAAGGTCACTTGTATATTTTACACAACATGGACGAACTGAGTGTTTATATCAAGGAACATACTAATTTCATCAAGAGACAACATCCTCGAGCAAGTTCAATGTGGCTTGCTAGAGAGAATAAAAAGACTTTTACTAAGTGGTTTGAAGATAAAGTCTTACATCAACTATCTCAAACACCAAATGATATTACAAAAACTATCAAATACCTCGCCTTTAAACCAAAACTGAATGTTATGTCTTATGAAGGGTTTGACATTATTGGGTTGCCAACTCCACAAAATATAGAAGCTAATGATGACTTATATGTGCGCGGAGATCACAATGAAGGATTGTTAATTGATAAAAGATCACAATTTTAGAGGCATGCATGTTTATATTTTTTATTGAAGCTAAATGTTTTCTTTTTTAATATCAATATCATTTTCAGATTTGATGTTTCATTATCTTCTAGTTAATACAAATGCTAAATGTTTGCCTTTTTAATGACATTTTTAGATGGCTGACCATGATGAGCATGATGTCCATGATGAGCATGTTGTCCATGATGAGCATGGCGCAGATACCAATGTAAGTTCTAAAAACATATCTTGTATTTCAATAAAATTCATTATCTTCTAGTTATGTCATATATCCCATATTTCTATACTGGGCTAATTCAGTGTGTTTATTTTTGTCAAATTTTAGGTTGATGATGCACATGTACCCACTGAAGCACTGGAGGAACTTGATGTGCATCACCAAACACTTAACAAGAAAAGGGGCATCACTCTGTTGAAGAAGTTTATAGCACTAAGTGGTAGTGCATCCAGATTGGTTGTGGAGTTTGATAATGGAGGAAATGCAATTGGAGTGAACCGCAATAATTTTGTAAACTGTCTTGGGGTTGTCACTCGAAGCCATTGTGGTGTTAAGTATGATAATTGGCATAAAGTTCCTCAGGTGAAGAAAGACATGATATGGAAGGATTTATGTGTGATTTATTATTATTTGCAATTCTATTTTGTAGATTACAAATTCTATTATTTGCAATTCTATTTTTGGATACTAGTTAATAACAATTCTATTTTACAGAATTTGTTTGCATTGGATGAGAAGTTGCATCGTAAAAGTGTGATGCAACGCACTGGAAAGATGCTAAGGAACTATAGGGAAAATCTCAACAGAGAATACATAAAAGATGGTGATAAGAAAAAGAAGTCAGCCCTTGAACAGTGGAACTTCTTGGACAAAGAAGATTGGGACACGTTTGTTGCTTCAAGAAAATCTGAAGAATTCAAGGTATTAGGCGTCACGACCAATTTAATTAATATATGTTGTATTCACCTATTCAAGATTAACATTTAGTTCTACTAACCAAATCATTAATGTGCATACTAACTAAGCCCTCAGTGAGGCAAAAAAAGCAAGGTGTGCACTGAATGTGCATGACCACACTATGGGTCCAAAGGGCTATGCAAGCGTTCGCCAAAGACTACAGGCGGAGTCCTCTACTACATGTGCCACACCCATGCCTCACCATGATGTCTGGATAGTTGGGAGGCAAAACAAGAAGGGCGAAATAAAGAAGCCTGTAACTACTGAGATGGCTGCGAAAATGGTAAAATACAACTCTTAGAGCAATAGTTTGAATATTGATTATTTGTGGTGTTAACTTACCAATTTTTGTTGATGGTGATTCGCGGGAGCTGCACGAGCAGAGGAAATAAGGCACGTTCATCCCTCAGGGCACAAGGGATGAATTGACAGTTGCTCTGGGTAACCCGGAGCATCTTGGACGTGTTAGGGGTGCAGGCGCTGGTGTGGGCATCAAAGCATTCTTTGGGCCATCTCAGTGCAAACCTAGAGCGGGAATTTCACAAGAAGAGGTAACCTATTCTTTTTTTAGAATGTTATTGCAAAAGGGAATTCAATAATAAGAAGCTAATGTTTCTTTTATCCATGTATAGAAGAATAAGAGAGTCGAGGATATAGTTGCTAAGAAGGTCAGTGATATAGTTGCTGAGAAGGTCAAGGAAGAAATGGTGAAGTGGCGGGCATCTCAGGCTTCCAATAATCCTATGGTGACCCACTCTTCTCCTGATGCACAGACTGAGAGTAATCCTGTAGACCCACCGCCTAACACATCTGCTGTAAGTATTGTTTATGACATTGTAGCTAGTCTTTTCAAGGTGATATGTTTTCAAGATGATATGTATATATGTATAATATTCTTTACGTAAATTTTTAGGTGTTGAAGCCATGCCACTTAAGAATACAAGACTATGTTGTTGCAGAGGCGCAGGCTTACCCGTCCCTTCCTGGGGAAATTTTTCACGGGACTCCAATGCCACAGGGCTATGTTTGTGTGAGCCCGATACGTGTATTACATGATTGGAGGGAAGCTACATGGCCATATGCCCACCCGGATATTGATACACTTGCTGAGGCAGAAGGCGGGGTGATATTGCGGCCCAAAGCAGATATCGTCTACACTAAAAAAATTGTAGGATAAATTTACATTACTTTAGATTGTTAATGTGTATATATGAGGTTAATTGACCTGAAATTATATATACATGTTAAAAAGAAGACACCCGGAGCACTGAGGCCTCCACCTCCACTTCCTGCATTACCAAGTTGGGTTCCAACTGACCTAAAATACCCGTTAGGTCCTTCTTGTAGGGGAATGGCATGTTGGCTATGGGCACATAATATACATTGCCCTATAATTGTTTCTTTAGAAGTGAATAATGTAGGTCAATCATACGAAAGCTCTTTATTTATACAAGATATTATTGAGTTGTTTATATATGATTGGCTGAATACATCAATGATAGAGACATTGATAAGGTGAGATCTTGTTTATACATCCATATACCTTGTGTAAGATCTGGTGATCTGGTTTCTTATATATGAATGCATACGTAATACATGTTTTGCAACTACTTAGTCAAAAATCAATGCAAACAATTTGCATTTGACCATGTGGGATTTTTGATTCCATCATTGATTATTATGGTAGCTAAAGACCCTGATAGTGTTCAAAAATACTGTATAGATGCTTTCACAATTTTCGGTCAGCAAAAGAAGACGATTATAATAGCTCCATTCAATGTCAAATAAGTTTACTTTACTTATAATTTGGACTTAAGAAAATTACATTTTTATTGTGGATTTTGAGTTATTAATTTTTAACTTTTTGACCTCTAGAGGTAGGCATTGGGAGTTACTAGTTATTCTCCCCGAGATTTTCACTGTTTATTATCTAGATCTTGCGGGGAGTACATTGAATACTAAAATTGGACACGTAATGAGATTTTCATTATTCTGGTGAGACATATTTCATTTTTATATCCGTTAACATCTGTTATTGCATTACTATTTAATTATGCAATTTATTGTGTTACATTAACATCTAGGCATTTAGATGCATTCAAATAGGCTGGAGGAAAGGTCCCAAGGAAAAAGAACCAGCCAATAATTTGGGAGAATGTAAAAGTAAGTTCCCTACTCCAATGTATATATTATTTATGTAAACTATGCTTAGTTATATTTTTTAATATTTTGTATGCTTCAATTTATAGTGCGCTACACAAGACAACGGCTGGGCATGCACATACTATGTGATGTGATTTATGTAGATGATTATCCAATATGCCACATTGGACATCGATACCATACATGAGGTATTATATATAGTCTCATTAGTTAGTATGAAATATATCAATCTTATTTTTATATTATTACTTATATATATATATCATTCTCTTTGCAGGTGTTTAAAACTGACCACACTATAGGTAAACGCTTAAAAGATGTACATGCTCCATATACGATGGAAGTATTCAATGAAGTAAGAGAAGAATGGGCAAGAGCCATACAAGTAGTGGCGATTGTAAGATATAATTGGGATGCTGACAGTGATGTTGAATGATATTTTGTAAATGAATATTTCTGAATGTTTATACATGTCTGAATGTTTCTACATGTAATTGAATGTTTCTACATGTGTGAATGTGAGAATTGAATTGATGTCTGAATGTATCTACTTGTGTGAAAAGTATATTTTTTGATTTTGCAGGTTTGTGGCCTGTTTGTAGGCTGATATCAATGGATATCGTAAACCTACAGTTCAAAAAACTGAACTGCAGGTTCTCATCATGCTGACCAGCCACAGCAGGGCTGCAAACTGATAAGAAAAAAAAATAAAACATAGGTGTCGGTTATTTATAGAACACCATCACCAAAGGCTTACAGCGTCGGTTATTGGATAAAAACCGCCACCTAATATGACAAACAACCTGACCGTGCAGGAAAGCACGACCGTGGCGGAAAAAGCATCAGTTATTAGTATAAAATCGATGCCTATAATACTAAACATGGCCATACAGGGAAGCACAGCCGTGGCGTTTGGAAATATGGCGTTGATTTTTTAGTTGCAAACCGACGCATAAAGTGTCTTAGATGGTGCCCTTTTTGTGGCGCAAACTCTTTTGGCGTCAGCTTACTATACATAACCGACGCCTATCGGTGCCCTGCTGGTGCATTTTCGGTGGCACGATGCCTTTTGGCGTCGGTTATAAAACTGACGCCGAAGAGTTCGTCCTTTAGCAGCGCCCACATAGACGTCGCTTGAGAACCGTCGCTACAAGGGCATAAACAACTGATGCCAAAGAAATGTTCTGTAGTAGTGAAGGTTTGATGTCTATCAATGAGTATGAAGCTAAGTTTTTATGGACCTTCTGAGTTTTTATCCTTATATGGAAACAATAGGGAAGGAGATGATACAGAAGTTTGAGAATGGTCTGAGCATGAAGTAGTCTATGTCAACATCTTCTTGAAAGAACAAAGAGAGGTTTTCTACCTTTGTGGAGTTGGTGAGGAGGATTGAGAAGTTTGCCATCGAGATGCATGAAGCCAATGCTAAGAAGAGCCAACTCACTTTAAAGGACAATCATTTGGTTGCTTTAAGAAGACAAGGTTTCTGACACCACCGTCACAACAGAGGTCAACTTTCTTTGAATCAAGATAAGGAGTTCCATCATAGTGGTCACCATGTAAGGGTAGAGGTCAAAACTTTCCGCTAGTAAGAATGCATAGTGCAATGTTTGTGTTACTAACAGGGTCATCTAGGCTGCATTATGATTTAAGGATTTGTCATAAGTTTGGCAAGTAGGTCATATAAGTTTGATGTATCCTATGAAGGATGAAGAAGTGACACATCATTCAAGGCAGAGTCAACATGGTTCCCAACAACAATAGTTACACTAGTGGTGGTGTAGAGGATGTAGTTAGGAATTGCAGGTGGGGTCATCTGGACTAGATAGTAGAGGACATGGACAATGACAAACAATGTCTAGATTGTAGTCTATCATTCATGCATAGGGTGTGGTCAATCCATGGGTCGTGATAGGTTAGATATTTTTTTTTATTCTGAGTTATCTACTTCTTCCTTCATATCTGGTTTGATTGATCTGGGTGCGACACACTCTTTTATCACTAGAGAGGTGATAAGTAGTTCTTATATACCTATTTATAGTAGGTCTTATAGCCTTTTAGTTGAAAACCCTCTTGGTTGGTTCCATTGAGTTGCGGGAGGTGTGTCTGTCTTGTGTTCTTTCTTTTTCATGATGCAACATTCAAATGGATCTTATGCCACTTGACATGCATGAATTCGATGTGGTACAAGGGGTGGATACCTTGGAGAAGTGTAGGTTGTTTTGTAATGTAGCTCCGAGGTGGTGACATTACGAGATGGAGATGTTTCATGGATCTTCCATGTAGATAGGAAAGTTCTTGCTATGTGTTTGGTATTGGCTTTGGTAGCAGAGAGGCTTATGAGACAAGGGTGTGAGGATTTCTTGTCACATGTTGTGGATACCAAGGTGATAAAACTCTAGTATCTAGAAGGTTCCAGTAGAGTGAGAGTTTGAGGATGTCTTTCCAGAGGAGTATTCTAGTGTTTCCCCTACTAGAGATATTGTTTTTTAGATTAATGTTATTTCTGGAACACAACCCATAACACAGTCACCCTATAGGATGGAACTAAGAGAGATGTAGGAGTTGAAGAAATAGTTTCACGAGTTGTTGGAGAAGGGTTTCATTATACCGAACACTTCCCCTTATGGTTCCCCCATGTTTTTTGTAAAGAAAAAAGATGGTTCCATGAGGCTCTACATTGATTACCGACAGTTGAACAAGGTTACAATGAAGAAAGGGTATCTGTTGCTGAGGATTGATGATCTATTTGATAAGTTTAGAGGTGATACAATGTTCTCAAAGATAGATCTGAGGTCAATATCACCACTTGAAGATCAAGGTTGATGACATACCTAAGACTACTTTTAGAACTGGGGATGGTCACTGTGTGTTTGTGGTGATTCTGTTTGGGTTAACCAAAGTGTTGGAAGCTTTGATGGTTCTAATGAACATGGTGTTTAGGCCATATCTAGATCAGTTTGTGGTCATGTTTATTGATGATATCTTGATATACTCCAGGTACAATCAATAACATGAGCAACCATTATGCTAGACATTGACGTTGTTGAGGCAACATCAGTTGTATGCCAAATTTAGTAAGTGTGAGTTCTGATTGACCAAGGTGTCTTTTCTTGGTACTATATATCTTCTCTGGGTGTTTGTGTAGACCCAAAAAGGTAGTCTATGCAGGAATGGGAACAACCCAAGAAACCTACCTAAGTTTGAAGTTTCCTAGGTAAGGCCAGTTACCACAAGAGATTCATAAAGAATTTTAGTGCTATAGCATTACCCCTAACCAAGTTCACTAGGAAAGGTGTTTATTTTATTTGGGATGACATATGTCAGTGTTCCTTGTAGTTGTTGAAGGAGAAGTTGACCAATGCTTTGATGTTAGTGCTTCCATAGCAAGGGAAAGGCTACATCATCTTTTGTAATGCTTCGAAGTAAGGCTTGGGATGTGTGCTGATGTAGGACAAGGATGTGATTTCTTTAGCTTCATGACATCGTAATAAATACAAGGATAACTACTTGACACATGATCTAGAGCTAGCATACATAGTTCATGACTTGAATATTTGGAGGTATTATCTATATGGACATAAGTGTCAGATCTTCACCAACCACAAAATCCTTCAATATATCTTCTCAAAATTAGAGTTGAACATGAGGTAGAGAAGATGGATGGATATGATCCATGACTATGACTACATGATAGATTACCATACTGGGAAAGAGAACATGGTAGTTGATGCATTGAGAAGGTAGTAATCTTCATAATCATCTATGGACAAGGACAATTACACTCAATGGCGTGATACAAGTGAGACATGTTAAAATCGCTTCACCCGATTAACGTATAGTTGGAGGTTTACTTGATGGAGGGTTTCTTAGCATAGTTGTAGGTGAATCCTACCTTTGTTCAATAGATCAAAGAAGCTCAAAAGCATGATATAGGGATACAGAGGATTAGAGTTTAGCGGTGAGAAGCATGATGGATTTCATGAGTCAGAGCATGGGATAGTTTGTTTTCATAATCAAGCAATGGCTCTAGATGTTGAGGGCCTAAGGAATATGGTTCTCATTGCTTGATATACATGATGCACCCTAGAAGTACAAAGATGTAACACAATTTGAAGGATCTATATTGGTGTCCAGGTCTGAATCATGATGTGGCATAGTTCATTTCTAAATGTTCAGTTTGTCAGGAAGTTAAGGAAGAGCACCAGAAGCCTGTAGGGATGTTACAACTTTTGCTAATATTGCAGTGGAAATGAGATGATATTACCATGGACTTTGTGGTGGGTCTTTCTAGGATAGCCAAATGTCATGATTCCATCTGGTTGATAGATTCTAGATTGACCAAGTCAACTCACTTCCTTGTAGCTGAGACAACTTATACAACATATAAGTTGGCACAAATATATGTTGATGAGATAGTTCATTTGCATGGTATTCTAGTTACCATAGTATCTGAAAGAGGTCCACAATTTATGAGTCAGTTTTGGGAATGTCTACATACAATTATGAGGACACATCTGAGGCTTAGTGCAACCTTTCACCTACAAACAGATGGCCAATCCAAGGGAACCATTCAAATGTTTGAAGATAAGTAGAGAGCATGTGTCTTCTAGTTTCTTGGAAGTTGGATGTACATATATGTTTGATAGAGTGCACCTACAACAATAGTTACTAGAGAAGTATATACATGGAACCATATGAAGTGTTGTATAGGAGACATTGTCAGTCACCTATTTGTTGGTATGAGACATGTGACTATCAACTTTTGGGTCCTGATCTAGTGCAAATAACAATAGTTGAAGGCATCTCAGGATAGATAAAAGTCTTATGCCGATAATCATCATAGACAATTTGAGCTCCAAGTTGGAGATTGTGTGTACCTTATGACTAGAAGGTTGTGTTGAGGTTTGGTAAGAAGTGTAAGTTGGCTCCGAGGATTAAGGGACCATACCCTATTTTGGCATGTGCTGGAAAGGTGGCATACAAGTGGTAGTTATTGCCCATGTTGCACAAGTTGCATAATGTCTCACCCTGATACAGAGTAGACATTACATCCAGTAGAGGTTGAGTTATAGGAGGACATTTTGTATGTTGAGGGTCATGTGTAGATCATAGATAGAAGAGTGAATAAGATGAAGAAGAAGGATATAACCTTAGTGAAGGTTTTGTGGCATCACCTTGGTGTGGAGGAGGCCACTTTGGAGTTAGAGGATGAGATGCATAGGAAGTACCCATCTTTGTTTGTGTAGGATTTTGGGGTGAAATCCTTGTTAGGGGTTTATGGTAGTAAGACCAATGGCCGCATTTTTGGTTGAACATGTTTTCTTATCATAATTATATGTTTAAAACCTTAATCAAACCCTAATATGTGCTTTAATATCATGTAAGTTTCATGTTTGGTCCAATTTTGTACATTGTTTGAGCAAGTTATGCATATATGTCGTTGTTTTGAAATTTTATGCAATTTACCCATATCTTGAATTTATTGCATTTCTTCACATGCTTTTTTCTCCGTATATGTTTTCATATCATGCTTCATATAGTTGTTTTTTGGGGCACCTTGTTACACCTTGCTTTGAGTAGTGGCATCTAGCCTTGTGTTGAGATTAGGGTTTTCTGTCACGGGTGTCGTAACTCAATGGTTGACCTTTATAGTTGGGACTTGATGGACCACCCAGTGTTGGTGGTTGCCAAGTTTCCATATGATCTCTAGTGTCGGCGGTCACCAAGTTTTCATGTGGTCTCCAGTGTTGGTAGTCTATGAGAGTTCTCACACCTCTTGGTCACCAACATTCACAGGGTTGGTGATCGATTGGTTTTCTAGTCATCATAGTCAGCAATTTTTCTTATTGTGGTCGTTTGGATTCTAAACAACATGGTAAACCTAGTTGTGTGGATGAGATTCTTGTGTGGACATGATGTTTTGACCTTGGATCCATGGCATGTAGGGCTTGACACCTCTCCCTTCCTCTCTCTCCCCCTAAGCTTTATATACCTCCCTCCTTTCATGCAAACAAGTTTGGTACACACCTCTCTCTGTCTCTCTCTTCTACTTTGCTGCTTGGAACTCACCCTCCTTGCTCAGTGGATAAGGAGGAGCCTAGGTAAGAGAATCTTAGTTAATCTTGCTTGCATGTGCACTAAGGATTTGGATCTACCCTTCTTGAGGTCGTTTGGTGCTTCCTTTCTTTACTTCTTGGTCATGGTGAGTAAGACCTTCCTCCCTTCCTTCATTTTTTTCCTTACTTCCCTACCTTATATCTCTTTCTTCTTGGTTGGATCCGTGGTGTTCATGGTGGATCTTGTGCTAGTGCTTAAAGAACACATCTTTCTTGCTTCCTTGACTTAGGGTTGTGCTTATTCTTAAAGAAAGAGGTAGCTTGGCCGAGTGGAGTGCTCAAGCTAGGGTTTCTTCCTCCTTTCTTGAGCTACTGCGTTGTTTGGAGCTTCTTTATCATCTCTAAGGCGAGTTTATAACTTTCTCCATGATTATTGTATACTCTTATCTTGCATGCCAATGATCTTTCCTTAAAGCATCATTCCAATTAGAAAGATGTCATCTTTACATAGGGTTGATCTTGGATAGTAAATCTTGAGTAGATAATCCTTGTTAATGTACCTCTAAACCTGGTACATGTTTCTTCCTTGAATATAGAAACTCTACACCTTGCTGTGTGTGACTCTATGTTGTTGATGAGATTTTGTATCTCCATGTTGATCGCCAAATTTTGTATCTCAATGGTGGTCGTCAAGTTTATATCTCCATGTTTGTCACCACATTTTGAAATCAATGTTAGTTGCCAAGACTTTTGGACTTTTGATGGTCGCCGAGATTTTTGACTCTTGATGTTCACCAAGATTTCTAACTCTAACGGTCGTCGAGATTTCTAAACTATTAGTCTCCAAGATTCCTAACCCTAGAGGTCTCCAAAATTTCTAACTCTAGCGGTCACCATGATTTCTAACTCTAATGGCCACCAAGATATCTAACCATAGTGGTCACCAAAAAGTCTAACCTATATGGTCAATGAAGCTTTTTGACCTAGTTGGTCGTGAAGTTTTCCTATCCTAGGTGGTCGATGAGATTTTATGACCTAAGTGATTGCTATGTTCTCCTAATCTATGTGGTCTCCACATTTTTCTGACCTATGTGGTCGATTAGTTTTCTGACCTTATGCTCGATGAGTGTTTTTGATCCTATGAGTATGAGTTAAGAGTTTTGGTTGTGTGGAATCAGATGGTTATGTTTGGCCTTATGCATTCATGATTTGATGGAAATACTAATAACTAGGGTTTATCCTTTATTGTTGTTTTGCAACTTCAATTCAACTTATCTAGTTGAACCTAACTCTAATACAAATATATGAGGATGGTTAATCATAATTAGCTTCCTTGTATGTTAAGTATGATGAAGCAATATGCTCTCAATGTTTTTGTAACCCTAATAGGTTTCCCTATCAACATCGTAATCTCTTAAATGCAATGTTCTGTCAAACTTATATGTCACACATACTGTGGTGGTTGATGAGCATTTGGGTTGGCATAGAAAAATAATGATGTTCTTACATGGAATGATGTGATGGTCTTATGACCTTTGGGCATGGTTGAGCCCTATGGAGGTGTGATCCACTGTATGATGTGACAAGGATTTGTAACATATGATAATGTGATAAGAAGTTCATTTCATACATTTTCTATTTTTTGAAGTTGCAACCTATCCATGTTTTTGTAGAATTCTTTTATGGTTTACATGTAACTTGATTGATGTAGCCTTAACTCACCCAATTAGCATTAACTCATGAAGTGAAATTCTAATCATGTAGTTTACTGTGTCGTGGATCCATTCCAGTGTCAGTACTTACTGAATGGTGAAATGAGTATTCCTCTAATAGAAGCTCGAAGTCATATATTATTAACTATATGCATGTTTTGAGGATGACTGTGGTCATACCTCAGTATGAGAACGGTTGAGGCCATATCTCAAATGATTATGATTCAATATACGTGATGTTTTTTGGTCAAATGTGGTTGTACCTTGGATGATAGAGTTTTTGAATATCATGGTTAATAGTGTCGTATCCTATATACTAATGACAGACTATCCGGTTTTGCATCTAGACTATATATGTCGATGTGTCTGACTCATACTGACTGAGGGTGGACGAGACCTTAAGATTCTGTCTTTCCTAGATCTTATACGGAACAGAATGGCACTTCACCGTGGTCATTTAGACTTTGAGTGGTTTACCTAAAACTCCCCAGGGCTTCATAAAAGATGTAATCCATATGTATATTATATCTATTTAGGGTTAAACATGATTCCCAATAAATGTTTACTCTCTTCCTTATTTCTTATACAGCTAGTTGTTGTATAATGCATTAAGAGTAGTCAGTTGTTAGTGATGATAGTTTTATCTGTTCTTTTATATACCTTATTAATCATGTCTATTGTTATGCCTACCTATTTAACTTGCTTAACCTATTTAATCAACTTAATTTATTTAATAATATAACCTGCTATAATCAATAATCGTTGTTGAGAGTTATATATCTCATTGGAACTTTAGTCTAACATCATGGGTCACCACATCTTTTTAGGTGATTGTCAGTGAAATCAATAGGATCGTAGTGGTGAGGAAGAGTAGTTTGGAGGGAAGTAGGAGAAGAATGTTGGCCAGTAGCTAGTGTGTCTGATAATCATCCTTGTACTCTTAGGTTCGGGTAGGGGATGTTTTATAGATGATATGTATATAGACTCGAGTTTTAGTAGTGAGCTGATGTTTGTATACAGTATGTATATGTGGAGCAATATCTTTTGTATATTGGGTGTGGCCTCTGCCACTGGATAGATATGTAAATACCTGATATGTTATGTGTTGATATGCATGTTTTTGGACCTTTATGTAAGTATCTCTAAACATGATGGTAATTTCTAAATCGGTTTTATTTTTTTATTTTCTAGTTATGTGGTTAATTAGCAGTTGATCGTGTGTTTTGTTTTGAATAATATCATTTTACCATGACGGGGCTTCACATACATCCTATTGCTCAATGGACAATCAGGTCTGGAGTTCCTTACTCAGTTTTATTTTTTGTTCTCTTACTCTATTTGTTGTACATATTTCTTAACAAGATCTGGCCTAAAATTGCTATTTAATTTTGCAACTATTGTTGCTGCATTAAAGACCAAAAATCTATGTCCAACAGTCTTAAAGAAATCATATTACTATCATTGGTTAACAATGACTGAATATAGTTTTTGCATAAAATTTGACACGTCCAACATGCCTTAAAAAATTTACTGGTGTTGGATTCATTGATGAAGTAGAATGCAAATTAGGCTGAATATGGTTGGTTATGATCAATCATTAGAAGTCGACGAATTGAAATAAGTGAAACTGTCCTTGATAATGCTAAATTAATTGCAAATTTAAAGTAGGATGATAATACATGTCTAGGGTTATTCTCATTTGCTCCACAATAACATATTGTATATTTTGTACTCTAAGCGGTCTGTTACTACTTCCAGCATTTGGGGGGGGGCATCAGAAAAGAAACATAATACAAAAAATCAAGATGTTGAAAAGTACTATATTTTCACCTATCCAAATTTTCAAATGATAGAGGGTAAACTCATTTCTGAGATTCAGGTAAAAAACCTCCGAAGACTTGAAAACCTTTTCAGTCATAGACTTAACAATAAATTTATCAGGTAGTTTCATTTTTTCTAGAGAGGCTATGGCACATGATTTTGAAATCATGTACCTCATAAGAAACTAATTTACCGTCTACCATTCAAAATTTATAAAATTCAGAGTTAGGATATTTTTTACATCCATATTTTTTGTTAAATATTGTTTATGTAAATCATCCCATAGAGCTTGCTAGTCATGACAAGATGTTTAGAGTATACATCATATAAGTTATTTCCCAGTGCTAAGAGGGCACATCCTCTAAATAATTGATTATCCTCCTTTCAGTTAATGACTTTCTTAGCCTTGTCAACATCTTTCTCATTATGTTTAGGTTCATCATTAAAAATATAGTCACGAAGCCCAACTATTCTAAGCCAAATATCCATCCAACTTTGCCAATGTGCAACATTAGTGCCAGCAATCTTTAGTGCAATATTAGGACAACAAGGGTCTAGTTCAGCCATGTGGAACGTCATTTAAGCAATAGCAAACAATTGTAAATTTAATAAACATATTTACAAGCCAAGTTCAAGACCTGGATAGGGAATATAAGAAAAAATAGAGGAGAAGAAATAAAATAAACAAAGTTAGAAATTCAAACCAGATTGCTCATGTGAAGTCCAGGGGCGTTATTTTAAAATCAGTGATCTACTATCCTCTAGATATTCATTGTTCTTCCAATCGATGCGGTCGTAAACCTACAGTAGAATGCCGTCTCGCTCGCATCCATACGATGAAAAACAACACCACTGATGCAGCTCATCGGTTATTAGGTACCACCACTCAAAAGAAATACACATCAGCAGGAAACCACTACGCAATATGGCAGGTAGCGGGGCAGCTAAACACAAAAGGCAGATGATTATCTTTGATCTATAAGATTTGAAATCCCAATTCTGAGACTCTATTTAACCCTAAGATAGAAGTTTATTTATAGCACTTCCACACACAATCCTATTCTTGATTTCATGCAATTACGCTACCACTCTTGTACACGTTTAAAAAATACAAGGTGTTCCTTTCCAATATAGGAAAAATATGAGGAGTCCTTTTGCAAACAAAAAGAATAGGAGGTGTCATTTTCCAACTCTAAAAACATAAATTAAAAAATTCATTGGTAAACTAGTTATTCTACTGAGAAAAAAGAGATGAAATACAAAATATAATTTCCCTGTCAAAATTTTAGTTTGACAAAAGAAAAAAACTATTTTTTTCCAACATCTTATCTACTATTTTATCATACTAAGTATCACGATTCGTCTCCGTCCTCCACTCTTCCTATCCGTAATTGGACTCCTCATCTCCGTCTTCTCAGTCTCCTAATCCCATCGGAAACTTCAGGTTTTCCTTCCGGACATTTTAAAGAAATTGGTTCTGACCTGGTGCTTTCTAGATTTCAACGGACTCTTCCTATTTTCTCCGTGATGGATGCTTCAGATAAGTATGGTGCACAATCAACAATGTATGATGGAGCCTCTCTACATGATCGTAGACTATTCGGCATAAACCCTAACAGGTTCTTTGATTACCGGACGACTAGATGTTAGTTCTCCTAAGCATGCCTGCCGCCATGAAGTTGTTTGACTCTGACACTATCGTTTCTTCTTTGTGGAATCACAAGCGTTTCTACATAGTCGTCGGAAGACAGTCCAGATGCGTCTGTGGTTTTATACTGCCCAAAGCGAATGTCGACTTACCGACACTCATGTACACTGGCGTGGAGGAATCGACACTCTGGACAAAGCTAAAGAAAAGCCAGATCTACTGCGTTGAAATTAGTGTTCAGATCCCACCTAATTATAATGTCTTCGTACATATGATATCCCTAAAGATTCCTACACTACGATTTCTACGGTCATAGTCATACTGCTTTAGGCTCGTGGTCTAGCTGCATAACATGTTCACAATCTGCTCTCTCTCTGATCCGCAGGTCAGAATCCATCACCGGGCATGGAGAGACCAGTTGCTCTAACAAGCCAATACCAATCCCTACACCAATCATGCAAACCGCAGTTTGACGGTCCCGCACTGACAATTGTTCAGGGAGAACATTAGGACAAGTTATCCTGCCAACAAAGTATGGGTGTAGCCTAACAAATCATGATCCTGATCACTTCTTCATCTCATACATCAACACCTAATATTTCTGCAGAGTTGTCATCACTAATGCCTAGGTGTTCTTCATGTCTCACAACTAACCTTAAATGCCTCATGGTACTCTAGCTGGGTTCACGGTCATCCTCATAGAGTTCCAAACTATTTGGGCTGCAACCACTGCTGGACTCAAGTTGGTCTGTTGATTCTCGACAAGATCTTCAAGATAGCTAATAACAATGTGTGCAAGCAAGGGTACAAGAGGTATGTTGACCAAAAAAAAGGGTACAAGAGGTATGTTGAACTGTAATCAGTTTTGCGGGCACAGCCCTATGCACGACTTACCACTGGTGTCAACCATACAACACCAATGATAGAGAGGGAGAAGGATCTGCTAGCTATTGTATTGCCACGTTGATCGCATCAAGTAAGATATTAATCTTTTTCTTATGTATTTTCTAAACCAAGTCACGTTTTAATAATGCCAACTACATTGTTGAGAAACTGATTACTTTAACCCATAACTACTTTCATCCATTTTTCCCATCTACATTATTGAGCTTGTTGTTTCTGCAGTCATACTGTTGCTTTTTTTTAGTTATTGTTTATTATTTATTGTGATCGTAGATAGTCCTTAATTTGTATTTCCAATCATTGCCTATTGATTACTTCCACTTTGTCTTATTACTCATCATTATGATGTTTGCTATGGTATTTATGTTAGTCATGAAATATGTCGAAAAAAATGCATGCAGTATATTCTAGGAACCATTCCTTGGATCCTTTTGTCATATATGTTTTACTAAGCTGCTCCACATTGTCTCACTATTCTAAGAACATGCACACCTTTTTTAACCATCCCTTTATTATTCAAGAACCTTCAGTCCATGTTATGCAACCAAACATGGTTTATTCAACTCATTGAAATAAAATACATTTTTAATGTAATCATCAAAACCACAAAAGGCACAATCAACACAGAGATGGGGCCATAAAAGGCGGTTCATAGACCTCTAGTCTTTTAGTGAATGATACTCTCATAAATATATACATTGACATTTATGTAGTTTTCTACACCATGAGATAAGAAGTATATGTCAAAAAATTAGGATTAATATTGACGTAACAGACTCCAAGATCATAGGAGTCACAAATAGCTATTATGAATTAACTATTACATTCAGAGCTACATACGATTAGGTAACTCATTATTTTACGTGAATTACTCATGTTGATGACTTTTGATAAAATATAACACACTCTTATGTAGCACATATATAACATATATAGTTGCTAAACAATAAATTAAGGTACAACTTTGAATAGATTGTTATGTAAAATGAGAATTAGTTCTATTAAAATATTATAGATTTAAAGATAAGAACATATTCAACATTTTACATCATATCTAGAAACCTATTTGAAACAATACAAACCCTTTAGTTTCTTATCATAAAAAAATATAGTTGATATTGGGCAATATATTGAATGGTTTACTATGAAGATATTTGTAGTAGATGGTTAACAAGTCATGTGTTCCATGCTAAATCTTTTTTTTTGGAGAAGGTAAAGTATTACTATAACATCAAAAGAAGCATATAGATGGTAAAACCCATCATATACTATACAAGTGGGTTAAACTACAAAATCCCACTGGTCCAGGATCACCCTGTTGACCCCTCTGCCAACCTTGGGTCTGGCTCTTAACGCCATCCTAAATAAAGTAACAAAATTCTCAAGAAACACTAGTGCATCTGTATCCCCTCTTCCATGGAGCCAGTTGTTACGTTC
Source organism: Alisma plantago-aquatica (assembly GCA_963693085.1). Taxonomy (NCBI): domain Eukaryota; kingdom Viridiplantae; phylum Streptophyta; class Magnoliopsida; order Alismatales; family Alismataceae; genus Alisma; species Alisma plantago-aquatica. The sequence continues at coordinate 1,173,523,867 of OY856410.1, forward strand.
CTTCCAGATCATAAAAACCAGGCCCATTATGCACAGTCCAACAAAGGGTCTCATCCCAATATGATGCCTAGTGTTATCCAAAACACTCAAAATACCATCGAACAATGTAAGAAGGGCAGCCCCACCCCACCCCATCATTAGCCAACACCTACACCACATGTACCGAGTATAGGTGCACTCAAAGAAGAGGTGTTAATGGGATTCATCTTCAGTCCTGCAAAGTAGTCACACATCCTCAACGTGCAGCCCCCACCTGATCAGTCGATCCTTCATCGACAATTTACCCAAGATTTCTTAAAGGTACAACAGCTCCACTTTGGTACGTGTCCTTGGTTCCATAGCAGGGAAAACCACGGGACCAAAGGTCTCTTGTTGGGCGGGAGAGCCCAAGGTTTGGCATGTGGTTCCTTCAGCTCCCAACCACTGGGCAACATGTTGTACTCTGCAGCCACCTTTGGCCACACCCTACACATCACCCTCCATGCTCTCGAAACATTCTTCTGACCACTAAGCTCCAAGACATGTCCATACTGTGCATCCATCCAATTTCTCCATAGTGAACCTGTCCTTAAGAACTTGTCGATGCTTTTGATCGTTGCAAATCTTATAATTGTTCCAAATCTTACTCATTATATATTCTTATAAGTGACATGGTAATTTAAAATATTTAAGTTTTTATCTTCATCTAAATCCTATATCAATATATCACAACACATATTATGTGGTATGATATATGGAGACATTTGAGAAATATAGACTTGGTCAACCTAATCTCATACTGGTCGAAGTATAAAAAAGGTGAAATAAGTTCTATACATTTTTTTTGAGAAAAATGTATTTAATATAATTGTTCCAATAATTTTCAAGACATCAAGTTCATGATTATTATTACTAAAATTTAAATTTTTTTTCCCTAACATGTAATTATGCACAATAATGGTCACACCGTGAACAAAAAAATATATATGGCAGAATGTTGATGAGTAGAACAAAAATGAGTAGGATTTCATCAAGTATAGTATGAATAAATTATTTATAAGACTAAATTTCCAATATAAATAAAAATATTCAGTATGTAAATAAAATTTAAGATATAAATGAACTATATGATCAAATAAAATTTTGACAAGGAAGCTAATTGAATGTTACAATCAATAAATATATAATATGTAAATAAAATACAAGAAAATCATTCTAGGAAATAAGAAAATCCATCACCAATATATTCAATTGAGATAAATTTAGGCATGTTTGTAAAATTTAAGACCCAAGAAACTATGGCTAATATAATTTTACCATATATTGTTTCAAATGTCATTTAGATCATACAATTGACATCGACTAAATTAATGATCTTCTTCTCTATGTAGCAGTGTTATTCACACTTAATTATAATAACAAAATTATTACAATAAGTTAATTGTTATAGTGATAGTGGGTGTTTATATATAAATAACATCTGAAGAATTATATAATGTAGTATTACTATTTCTAGATGGGATTAGAGATCAAACTATATGTCAACAATTTTCATTTGAACAGAATTACATTGGTGTGATACATAACAACAAGTCATTACCAGAAACATTCATACATATATTCATATGGATACACACCCATACATTAGCATACTAAAACACAAATAAAGAAATAATAATAATTGGGACCACAATGCCAATTAATATATAAGAAAATTCAGTGATAGTGTATATTTTAGAAAGATGGAGTTATGCTAGAAAATTATACAAAGTATAGAAAATACTTTATAAAAGTCCATCCTACTATGTTGGGAAACATAAAAAACACTTGAAGTTTTACATGTACACTATATATATACATATTTAACATGCGTGCATGCACACACGTATGTGCATACATAGAAAAATAAAAATGTATACACTCATGATCCACATAATTTTTTTCAATGTATAGGCATCGATCATCAGCATCAACTTATACAATATGAAATTATTTCAAAATTTTGGATTCAATACTTCGATAATCAAAATAGATAGCTCCACAACAGACAAGGTCAGAGAATAAAACATTGACCATGTTTTGTCGCATGGAGAGAAAGATCAATTATATTACAAGGGGAAAGATGCCAAGCATAGTTTGATAAAATTTATCATATAGGCCAATAAGTACTAGACACATACCAACATAAAATATGTAGTAGGTATCATGTCTATAGGAAACCCTATCAATTCAATTTACCCCATGGTCCAAAGGGTGTCTATCAATAATTATCACTCCCACCAAGAACCATAAATTTCCATCTTATTATTTTTTGCAAGAGGAGTTCAATATGTATAGTGGCCTTCAAATTTCTCTACAATAGTGCATATAGCAAAAAAAATGATTAAAATACAACAATAATAAAGAGTTAAAGAATATTTTTGCTATTGGTTCCCTTAAAGATAAATAAATTGTGTATATAACCATGATAGAACAATTTTGGGATGGTATAGAAATATTATGTCAAAACCACATACATAATTTCCAAAAACATAAGACCTAAAAGTTGATATATACATCGTACATGTTTTTCTTTTCAAAAATGTATGGCAATTGAAACTCATAATGTGATTCTACTGAGGCAAATATATATATATAGACAATTATGTCATGCATGTATTTAAGACTTCCAATATAATTTTGTAACAGCACTCATATATACGTTAACAAACTCTATCATTAAGAATCTACCATATAATTGTGGAGTTAACAAAGAAAAAGTACACCATGGGGATGATTGACCTTCAAAAACATAGTAAGCACAAGTTATAGAATTTGAAGAATATCTCAGTTAACATATTAGAGATAAAACTATTCAAAGTAACATAAAAAAATCAGATGAAACTTAAATATGTGCATTTGAATATGTCAAAAAATAAATTTAATATATATATATATATATATATATATATATATATATATATATTACTAAAAGAATTGTGTATCCAAGTACACATAAGTTATGTGTACCAGCGTCATTCTTATCCTTCCGATCCTAAAACAATGTGTATGATTACAATAGTGGTGGGGTCATAACTAATTATTCTATAGGTCAGTTTCCTAGCCCATTAATTGTCTTTGCACGCATTCTGGTTTCTCCGCACACTGCTTTTCCTGATAAACAAGTCCTTATTAACTTCCTTATTTATCACACTAGAATTCTTTAAATACGAGTTCCTTGGTTTCCACGCATCGCCAACTATATCGCGATACTTTTTCTACGTTCTTTCAAATATCAAGTATAATAAGGAATTTGCTTCCTTATTCGGTTTGCTACTCGAACAATTTATTCAGTGTTAAGAAAACAATAAACAAGATGGACTAGAAAATGTTTATTTCACCAATAGTTCTATAAATATAGGGCGATTCAGCCCTGCACATGTGTTCATGTGAATTTCACTCAGTCGATGAGCGTTTTTACAAGTGTTCGCCACTGTGAATCCTAGACCGAAGGAAATTTTCACTATCTTCTAGTTGGAAGTTTTCTATGTGATCATTACGAATATAGCACGATAGAATTCACTGAGCAAAAAGGTTCGTCGATCATACTATTTTCCACAAAATCATATTCATGATGCTAATTATTGGAATAGATCAGAAAAGTATTATAATACATGTTACTTGACATATTTTACTCTCAATACTCTAAGTATTGTCGGTGGTGGGTTTGAATTTAACTACTGCTTCCTAACTCATATCAATATTCTTATTGTATGTTGCTACAAGTAAGAAAGAACAGAACTGCAGATTTATATATAAACAAACTACCACTTATATTTATCTTTCATGTACAATCATGGTGATAGATTCACGGACAATTACTTATGCTTGCATGGATTTATCTATTGAAATCAAATATAAAGTAGCCATATACATTTGTTATCACGGTTGACCATTCCAGACTTTTTTCTTTGTGGGACATATTTTAGGCATACTTCTATTGTGTACATGGCGTGATTGATAATTTGGTTAAAATAAAATTTAACTTTAGTGTGTACGATTGTGTTTGATTATCTATCATTATTGGCATCCCAACAGTGACCTACGTGATAATATATTTATATGATTATTATACATTGTGCTATCCTTATCACAATGTAAGTTACAATTTTGCACTTTCTGTATGGCTTAAGATATTTCTTATTTTGTAGGCTTTGTTAAACAAAAATATGTCTATTGACATGGAATGGCTAATTGAATATATGAAGTTGAGTGCATGCCATACGGGTTTTTGCTTGATCAACAACACCAAGACAAATCCATGCATGACAACATAGATGAACCCAACTTACATGAAAGTGTTGGCCGTAAAGAGAATACTATGCTGACTTGTTCAATTCATCCAAATTTTTTGAAGAAGGTACATCTCAAGGTTATGACCAGCCACTAAATAACAATGATGATGTCCAAATACCTTACATTGGATTAAAGTTTAGTTCAGAAGATGAAGCATACCAACATTACAACAAGTTTTCTGCCAAGGAGGGTTTCTTAATTAGAAGGAGTTAATACTATACTAACAAATTAGGTTCACTTACCATGAGGATATTTGTCTGCTCTCAACAAGGAAAAAAGGATATGAAAGATAGGATAAAGGCTATAACTACTATAGAAATAAAAAGACGAAGGATTACTCGTGTCAATTGCATGGAAAAAAATGAAAGTTTCATTACAAAATAGCGACTGGGTTATAACAAATTTTATAAAAGATCACTCTCACCCTCTTTCAATACTATCTAAGGTTCCACGATTGAGATCCAATCATAAGGTATCTCATACTGTGAAGGACCTGATCTCTGCTTTCCATAGTTGTGGTGCAGGCCCGTCAAAAATAGCTTCAGTTTTACGGGAGTCAGGTGATCAATGTATTACATCAGAAGATTGCATAAATTACATAAAAACTAACCGTAGGAACAAGTTGGGTAGAGAATGCATGTCCATGATGGAAAATTTTCTCAAATCTAGGTCTAGTGATGATTTCTTTTTCTTTCGGTATGAACTTGATTATGATTATACAGTTCAAAGTATTTTTTGCGCAGATAGGAGGTCAAGAGAGACATACATGACACTTGGAGATGTTTTAGTATTTGATTTAACATACCTAACCAACAAATTTAGTATGCCCTTTGCCCCTTTTACTGGTGTAAACCATCATCGACAATCAACACTTTTTGGTTATGTGCTTCTTGCTGATGAGACAGAAGAAACTTTTGTTTGGCTATTTGAGACATGGTTACAATGCATGCATGGAAAGGCACCTATTTCCATAATTACTGATCAAGATGGTGTTATTTGCAATGCCACGCATATAGTTTTTCCAGAGACATTACATTAGTACTGCTCTTGGCATTTTGGAAAAAATGCACTAATACACCTTTCTGAGTGGAGAAATGGTAATGATCAATTTGGAGATGAATTTAAAACTTAGAGATACAAATCTGAGACTATAGAAGAGTTTGAGGAAAAATGGAAGGAGATGAATGAAAATCACAACATTTTTGATAGTTGCTAGCTTGGACAGATGTATCAACAACGAAAACATTGGGTTCCTTTGTTCCTGAAGGATACATTTTTTACAGGGATGAGTTCTAGTCAAAGGGAAGAAAGCATAAACTCTTTTTTTGATGGCTTTGTACATGCACATACACCACTATCTGAATTTGTTAATCAATATGAATGTGCCTTGTCAACACGAAGACAAACTGAAGAAGATGAATATTTTTGAACCATGTCAACTAAGACACTTATTAAGTCAAAGCATCCATTAGAATTGCAAGCAGGTGAACAGTACACTGCTAAAATATTTACATTCTTTTAGCATGAATTCATTGAAAGTGATGAGTATTTGGTAAGTAAAATTGATAAAGAAATGGGAGTGACGAGGTGGGCTGCACAAAGACCATGAAAAATGCATGTACAATCACTTTTAATTACATTGATGATGTGATAGTAACATGCACATGCAAAAGGTTTGAATTTGAAGGAATTTTACGTAGGCACATTCTCAAAGGTTTTAAGAAAAAGGACATTGATTTCATTCCATCTAGATATGTGCTTCACATGTGGACAATTGGTGCAAGGTATGTTGGACCCAAGACAAATCATTTAAGTAGTTCAATCATGGATGGTGACAGACCTATGTCAATAATGCAATGGGCACTTCGTAATGAATGTATGAAAATTTCAGAAATGGGAAGAATTTTCACAACACACCACGAGGAGGCAATGAAACGAGTGAAGGAGGCTTTGGTTGCATTGAGTGCAATTGAGATAAATATGAATGACTCGAATGCCCTAGTACCACAACCTCAACTTGTTTTATCGCAATTATCTGAAATCAACTTTCGTGATCCTTTTAGTATAAAACCAAAGGGGAGGCCAAGAAACATTACTAGACAAAAATCAACTTTGGAAGAGGTGATGAAAGACTCAAAGAAGCAAAGAACTTGTAGTATATGTGGGAAAAAAAGACATTATATGAGTACGTGTCCGTACAAGGTATAATTAATACACCTTCTTATTTTACTAGATTACTAAAATTTAGTTATTGACATGATACTTCAATTTTATGAACAGTCTATGGATGAGGAAGATGAAGAACATTAAAATTTGTCAAAAGATGGACATGAACGTGCCAAGATCTTTTGAAAAGTATTTGAAAGAATACATATATAACTTTTGTATTAGTTGTCGTGAGTGTTTTTCTAGTTTCGCATATATGACAACGTGCCAAGATCTATTAGTGCAATATATAATTTAATGATTGACTTTTTCACTTTGCATGCTAATTTGGGTAACTTACGGATATAGATTGTGACGATACAATGTGCATTCTAATATGGTTTCAGTTGTTTGAATCTGGAAACATTTTTTATAAGAACATGATTTACTGACAGCTTGCTCATAGAAATATGTGACCAGGAGAAAACTAAATTTGTAACAAATAGCATCACATTTTCAAGTGGCTGATAAGTTAGATATCGACTAAATAATGTTGCAATTAACTTAGGAGATTCACAGTAGGATAAACATAACGCTGACGATATCTCTCACATGGTTCCCACAAATCACAAAAAAAGAACAGCGTCGGAGGGGTGCCTCAGCACCACGATACAAATTGTCGTTGTCACATTCCCTTGCCTGCTTTATAGACTCGCACAGACAAGGTGTTAGATACCTGATTTACTATTGTACGTAAGTACTGTAGCGTAGTGCAGCAAGTACATGTGAGAATGTAGTGTTGTTTCTAGTGCAAATGGCAAAGATGTTTTATCCCATATTGTTCACACCTAGAACTTTTGTGGTCCTCATATGTAGGATCACATGGGGCACTAGTGTCCAAAGGAGTCCTAGGAAGGAGGTATGCTCACCTCCTTGGTGGGTGGGGTTACCACATCACAACGGACGCACGCGTGCGTGCGCGCCTCGCCTGATTGTGGAGAATGTCTTCCGTCTTCTTTTTGCACCAGGATACAACTATGTAATTAATTATTCGATTCGGATTTCTTAAATCCTAATTAGAAAGTGTTTCTCTTTTACGGATTATTCTCGTATTGTGTACGAGAGCAACCGAGTGTTGCGTCTAACTGGGAATAGGATTAGGGACGTGCGTGACTATTTATATGACTCCGGTCATTAGGGTGCCGCCGTGTGTTTTGTGAACTCTAATCCCGAGTGCGAGAGTCGTCGTCCCCGGAGTTGCTTTGCGGAGTTGTCCTCCTGTGCGAAGCGAGACTCATCCTTCCCTTCAGATGCAGCTGTCAGGCGGTGGTACCTGCGGGGGCTGTGCTGCACTGGTAGCAGTGCGACGTGCGCGAGCATGACGTGCGACTTCCAGGTTCGTGCCGGATCGAGACTTGGAGAACGGTGCCTATCCGTGAGGATTGCCGGGCACTGGTTTCTTTTAAGTAACACATTCGTTTCTCAACGAACGATCTGGTTTGCGAATCTAACGCTTAATTTTGTTCTCCTGCATTGCTTGTTCTTCGAATCTTATTTTGGATCTGCACTGTTAATTAATTTTGCACATGTCGCTGTTACATGAACGACAATAACCTATTTTTACAACACAAGGCTTGGAAGGACGCTTGGCTACAAACCGGAGTCTCGTGCCTAGAGGACATGGTGTCACTATTTGCCGCCGTTAGCAGGTCCTGCGTTCTGTGTTCTCTCCTCCTCCTCCTTTTCGTCATTTTACAGGGAAGCAATATAGAAAGGGAAGGGACGGAATGATGTGGTCAACTCACAGCGAGAGCAGCCATTGGAGATGAGGGGTTCTGATCCGATTATCGTAGTAGCTGGATAATGACCGAACTAAGAGAAACACATGGTAAGAATGGAGGATTGCGGCTGATATATGTTGCATGGCTGAACATCCACAACAACAGCAACCTCTGAGGTGTACGCAGTGTTATGGTCGGCGGGGAGAGGTCGGCGTCCATGGGGGTCAAGGCCGGGGAGAAGTCAGCATCCGTGGCTGCAGCATCGGCAACAACGAGGGTGAAAGGCACCGGCTGAAAACCAGTGCAGAGTAAGAAGTCAACAACGTTGGAGTCAACGACGACATTAGTTAAGTCTGTGGTGCTGGCGTTGTGAAGGGAGAGAGAGGAGCGAACAGAGGGCACATTTGGTTAATGGGATCTCGCAGGATTAGTAGGAATCGTGCATTTGCTTTATCCCTGTATTAGGATTTTGCTGATTTTGAACAATCCAGAACAAATGGACAATACCTTTGGTTATTTGGATGAGGTGTCTGGTTTGTTGATATGTGGGGACCAGCCGTCATGACAAAAGGCACAGCTCGCACTAGTTGTACTAGTGTCCAGTGTCCACAAGTGTGAACAGCCGGTCAGCGGGCCTGACAACAGTCAGATAGGCATGCTTCGTTGCTGCAGCGTGGCGTTCAACAATTTTGAAATAGAAATATTAATCCCGTACTTCATGTATACCCCAATAATACTGGATTCAGATTTACTACATGTATACCCCAATAAAGCAAATATAAACTTTATGTTATTGGATATAGGAATACAATCGAATCCAGATGTAAATCAAACATGCCCAGAGTGGACGCGAATGAAGAAGTGTCGAGGGAAGAGAAAGTGGAGCTGATGGGTTCTGTAAGTAGCTGTGATAGCGGTGGCAGGGGAAACTGTTACATGCAACAACAGCATGTACACCCATTTCAACGCTCAATGTACACATAGTACAAGCACCATGGTTTCACATGCTTCCCTCAGCTGCTCAATCCCAGACGCTACACGACCATGGCTGCATTTCAACTTCTTGCTACTCAATAGCAGAGGCCACACGGCCTTGCGTGATCTTTTGATTTGTACCGACTAGTTGTTGGCGGAGGCAACGAATGAAAAATATCTAGATCGGCGGCGTTATGTGAAAGTAGACCAGACCGTGAAGCGGATGACTGCGGAAAGAGGAGTAGTGGGCCTCGGAGGGTCTCATTATTAATTGGTTACTTTTACCGAGATGGGTACATGCAAGTGTGTGTACCGGCCGGTACACCATTCCTAAGCCATATATATATATATATATATATATATATATATATATATATATATATATATATATATATATATATATATATATATATATATATATATATATATATATATATATATATATATATAGTCAGGCTAGAATATACTCGAGTATATATATATATATATATATATATATATATATATATATATATATATATATATATATATATACTATAAGAAAATAGTACAATAACGACGGAAAATATTCATCGTAGTTGTGGAAAAGTTTGTCGTTATTACTATTTACGACAAGAAAAAGAAGTCATCGCATGTTGTCATTACTGGTCTTGCCGTAAATAAAATTTGCGACAACTAATATCATTCCATCCCTATTAGAAATAATGACAACTTAAATATATTGTCTTTATTAGTTATAATGACAACATAAATGGTGGTCGTTAATGCTATTAGTGATCACATAATTCCATGGTGTATACCAATAGCGATAATTTTACCATTTTTATGGAACATACAACAGAGACGTCTTTTGCTGTCACAAATAGCAATAATGACCACCATAAATATAATTTGAATGAACTACGTATTTGATTTTTTTATATTGCTATAAAACCATGCTTGACATTAAAAATTGACACAAATTAGAATAGAGAAAATGTCTTATCTTATTAAAAACTAATGGGAGGACATTTTACCTTTCCCCTTAGCTCAAAACAATACAAATACTTCAACAACAAAATTTGTACATGCGTATTCTTCAACTATGTGCAACAGTCACATGTTGTGCATCTATATTTCTAGCTTTTCTTTTGTATGTTTCTCCAACAAGAACCAACATACTTCAAAGGTGTGTGTGAGTTACGTGAACCACCCATTTCCTTCATCTTCCACTCCCTCCAAACAAGCCCAGTTCGTGCTCCCAGAAAGAATGTATCATAGCAGGCTCTAATCAATGTGCGGTCACATATTTGAGGATAAAAATATCACATGTACAACACATTTATAATGGTTGTGCACTTACTTTTAGATATAAGAAGTGAAACCCATCTAACTCCATCACCATATTGTCAAAAATGAAACATTTAATCAAGCATGCATCTAGCCGAAATCCTTCCAGCTGGTGATCTCTGGCAAAAATTTACGTTTAATTTGTTTTTCAAAAAAATACCAAACAAAATACATTTGTGAGCTCTAGTTGGTGTCTTAGAAGTGTGACTAACCTAATTATGTTGGTTGCAATAGGCCATCCGTGCACTCCTTTACCTCCATTTTTGACCTCCTTGGAAGTAATTGATTCAAAATATGACATAGAGTATATCAATATTTTTGACCTAGAATGAAACCAAAATTAAGATAGATTCATAATATTACTAGCATGCACTATAAAAGTCATTGATCTAGAGAAAGAGCATCTACAAAAATGGAACTAAAAATAGATCTTTGACATTAAAATCTTTTTACTTGTCAAATATTAGACACCATATGAGCATCTTCATAAACAATGCCATATACAAAGGCATACAACAACAATAAAAAAGTACAACAACCAGTCTCCGCTAAATGGAAACCCAAAATCAAAATTTCCAAGTATGTTCGCACTAACTGCAATGTAAAATCTTAGTGTATTGCAACATCATATATAAGTATGTTTGTTTCTAAAGCACAACTATCTATGTTGTAATCCAAAATGAAAAAGTAGTATCAATAAATTATTTGATGTAGTTGCATATGTCCCAAAGCCAACTCGTGGCACTTACTTGGACATAAACATGACTCAAAAGCAAGAATAGGAAATTCATGGTTTTTAGGCTTTGTGGATGACTCACAATGTGATCAACATTCAAAAAGAGAGTTGAATCACCAAGTCTGACTTTTAGAAAGTTCATAGCCAGCCTTCGTATATGGTTGTATTTACCATGAGTTTCTCAGCTGAGAAAGGGATCATGCTTATCTTCCAACACCTCTTAAAGAATAAAGAAGAAGGGTGTGTATGTTTATTAAAACAGAAGGAAAAACCCAAATGAAACTAAATTTAAAGAACCAATTTTAGTTAGAAATATCTTTTAATTCATATCACAACCCTAACCATAATCGTAGTTGTTGTACTGGATTCCATGAGTTCCTTTCTATGATATATTAAGATATTAATGCATGAACCTCAAGAACAAAGACTCATCTTGCTTCATGGTTAGTTGTCAGTATATCTGGCAGAGTAGGAATACCTATGCTTTTGAAAATGAAGATAGATCCCTCAAGCACGATGCTAGGTTCATAAAGAAAGTAACTGGAGACATCCAGAATACCTGGAGCACGTAGGAGATACACAACCAAGGAGGTAAACCCATTTCCATTCAATGGGAACCTCAAACTCATGGGTAAATAAAGTACAATATGAACATCAGTTACACAAAGATGAAGGTAGTATTTGCCTTGGTTACTATGGATATTAGAACCACTTTATCACTTTTTGCTTTAGTAGATGTCAGCATAGCAGGTACAACAACTAAGACAGACATTATAATCATATATATGGCTCTGGAGGCTGCATGGAAAGGGGGTAGGCATGTCCTCATTGAATTTGACAGTAAGATTTTCATCCAATCTACTAATGGGGGGATAGTAGAACACCCCACCCCTACTAGATGCAAGGAAAAGATCCTCAATTTTATAATGAAAGATTGGGATGTGGACATCAAATATGCTAGAACAGATGTTAATGGCCTTGCTGACAACTTTGCAAACACAATTAAAAAAATACTACCTATCACATATATGTGGGAAATCCTGATAGTTTAGTGAGCCTAAACTTCTAGAAAACTATTTTAGAAAATTGTTTATTTTCATAAATGAGAACAATCCTTAGAATGAACATTCATCTTATCCTTAATTAGGCATCCATAAGTACAATTATTTTTGTGAGATGCCTCTACAGTCTACTGAAATACTAGCTATCACCAATATATCTTGTTCTATTTGTTGTCAGCAATGCAAGAAGAAGAACTCCCTTATAGGGACAAGAGAGGAAAATTCTTGTAATTCCTTATCTGTCTCTAGGTTTTTTTGAATAAAAAAGAAATACTCATGATAAATTTAGCAACTAAATAAAACAAACTACTAAGAGTAATTTGTTTTATTACCAATAGAAGTAGTCTGCTACCTCCAAAAAAGTAGTCCAATCTTCCTTTGAATGTCCTACAATCACAATTAGTTACTATTATCCACATATCTCTAATTTTGAAGAGAATAGAGGATTCATAGATGTTAAACAAACTACATTGACAGAGTTCATGAAAACATACAAAAAGGGGGTGCTAATTATTTGTCTCATTTCAGATCCATCCAACAGTAGAGAAATTGTTCGATCCTTCGCTGGCTCCTTGCCGTCTACATGATCTAGAAAACTAGGTTGGCCTGTAGATGAAAGCAGTCTCGCTCACATCCTTTCCATGATGACTACCTTGTTTTGGGTATCATTGATACACTGATTGAAGAAGATATAAACTCAGTTAAACAAGGGGGAGAAAACGTTGCCATAAAAAGATATGATACTCAATAGAGAAACAAAATATAATTTTAAGAAACATGTCTCCAGTAGGAACATTCCCATTTGGAACAAAGAGTTACATATTGATGGATGATTTTCGCAAAATGCAAAACATACTAGTATCTATTCATACTAAATTCCTAAAGGGTGTCTTACTTATCAAATCGTTGTCAAATTTCAACTATTTAGTTTATCCAATTTGCATGACCTTGTTCTATAATGATAAAGGATTATTCCAACTAGTATAGTAATACAAGAACTTAAAACATGAGTCATCAAATCATCATTTCAAAATTGGTGCTTGCGGTTGTAAAGTAGAAGGGATGAAGTTAACCCATGCCTCAATTATCAAACAAACATTATGTGGACACTAGAATGATCAAACCTCTTAACTGTCTGTATGTGTTTAGTTCTTACGTTAAAGATGAACGTTGGTCCTTAAGAGCAAACAGGTTGTATAACATGACCAAAAAGCAAGCTAAGTGGTTATTTGTATCGTACATAGACACAGTGAATTCTCATTTCATACAATTGTAATAGCATGTAATCAAATACCAAATCCCCACTTACATAATACAGACTATATGAATGTCTTCATATCATACTCAGGAACCAAGTAGCACCGTTCCTTGTATCAATAGGAAAATGAGAGAAAACTTATAAAATGAAAGGAGTTCAGCTCATGACTTAAGCATCATCTGATCTCTTAGAAACAACCTTAATCATTAATAAAATATCTAACCTGAATTCCATAAGTAGCTTCCATCATGAACCTTCAAGAAGTATAAACCATCGATCTCGACCTCATCTCAAAGAAACACCAAGTAACACACCATCTACCAAATACTTTTCAGTAGCCTTCTTGGCAGCAGCTCCAAGACACCATCCATTTGCTGACATGGAGCGTTGGTTCGTTTCTAATTCTGAAACACCATCCGAGTGACCCAATTAAAACTCAAATGAACAAAAAATGTAAGAGTCACTATAGTTGTCCATGTGTAAATCGACCACAGAATCTTTTACTCATCATGGTGATTGATATGAATGAAGTTATATTGAAATAGAGAGCATCGAAAGAAAAACTATTATCATCATGGTAGGAATATATAACTAGCTTATAGTTAATGGTAAAACAAAGACAACTAGATGCAGTTGGTTATCAGTAGTGTTGAGACCAGATACAACTTTTTTCTGAAATGCAGGACTTGTAAAGAATACCAGAGTATGAAATAAGATATGTAATCGTCTTACAAGTTTTTAGTATTAGATCTGATCATGTTTAGATAGATCACTACATCACTCATATTTCTTTATAAGCAAACAACAATAAATCTGAATCAAGCACAACTCAAAAATGGAACAAAAAAGAAAGTGTAAAAGGAGGACATAGATGTTTTCACAATTACGTGGTTGTACAGATACCTACTAGGAAAATAGGACTACATTCAACTTTATATAAAGTTAATGGTAAAACAAAGACAACTATATGCAGTTGGTTATCAGTAGTGTCGAGACCAGAATCACTTTTTTATGAAATGCAGGACTTGTAAAGAAGACCAGAGTATGAAATAAGATACGTAATTGTCTTACAAGTTTTTAGTATTAGATATGATCATGTTTAGATAGATCACTACATCAATCATATTATTTGTAACCAAACAGCAACAAATCTGAATCAAGCACATCTCAAAAATGGAATGAAAAAGAAAGTGTAAAAGGAGGCCATAGATGTTTTCACAATTACGTGGTTGTACAGATACCTACCATGAAAATAGGACCACAAGAAAGTGCATCAGTGGAAGACTTTGTTTATGTCCCAAATCATAGTTTCATGTCATATGCTATTGTCCCGAAATAGAACTCTTTATATGCAAATAGAGAACCTCTTACTACATCGATGAAACATATTGTTTATGCACATATAAAATATGTGTTATATAATTGGGTTCGTTTCATTAAAGATGCCACGAGCATGCAGCTACCAAAGCATTCTTCTCAAACAAATTGTTTATTTTTTATAAGAACCATGAGGCGTTGGGCAGTAATGAACATCTTTGTCATTTCTAACACTATAAATGGTATGTTTATCTTAGTATGTTACCTTCTATAATGCCATTGTTGGTAGTGAGTGATTAACAAAGATGAGAAGATATTAGAACTCTGGTGTGAGGACAAACATAAATTGATTAGTCGGATGTGGGGCATATCAGTTGTAGGTGTTAAAATAATATGGTATATGTATTAACTAGATAAGATCAAGAATCTTCCTTTTTATTTATTTATGTTGTGGGATGCAACACATGTATAGAGGAACTGCTGAAAAGGGAAAGCATATACCAAAACCAACACACAGAGTGAAGTGGTGATTAGAATTATTTATATGGATCACAAAACCCCACCCATCCATCCCCCGGTTCAACACAAGTTAATATGCAAATAACAAATAAGAAAAGAAGAAAACAGGCAATCCACGAACCAATAAAAAATGTTGAATGATGACCTGAAGGAGGACGAAAATAAAGTTGAGGGGGTGAATTTGCATAATATTGAGGAAAGAATTGGATGGATGTGCAAATCATCACTGCTACACAACTGAGAGAACTGAATTTTTCTTTGGAACAGTAGAAATGTTTAAGAAACATGTCGAACAAATTCTCCAAACGAAATTAAGGAGATTATCTTTTGCCACAATCCTGATCATCTAGTTGTAATGGAGCCACGTACTAGCATGGTCAATCTCATCAGTAATACCAGAAAACTTAGATTCTAGTGCTCTCACAAAGTTGAAGCCATTGTCTACTCAGGTGGAATATGGATTTTGTGAAAACATGACAAATGTGAAATCATAGAGAATTTGTCCAGTGAGAACTTACTCTTGTTTAGTGACCTTTGTCTATAGAAGTGCTCAACTGTCTACCAGGAAAATGCTATAGAACCATTCAATTGGTAGTAGTAAATCTAACAATTCTCCTTGAGTTGCTCTATTAGATTTGAATGCTACTCTTTACCCATGTGAGAAGTCAGGAAACACAAGTTTAAATTCCAGAGCAGCATTGGAGCTTGGAGAAGCTTCAAAAAAGCAAGGATAGAGGAAATGGGTTCCAATGGCCCCAAATTTACATTTAAAAGAGGTTTGTTGCAAGAGAGACTTGACATGGTAGTTTGCAACAAAGTGTGGTTGGATGGGTTCCCCACAACATAGTTTAAGTACTACCATGCCCTAATACTTTTGAGGATTCATCATATAGCGAGGCATACGCCTAAGAATTTTAGAACATGTATTTCATGGCATGATGACCTAGTTTAAAGACCTCATCAAGCAACATTAGATATTAATATGATGAATCACCATTCATTGGATGAATTTATGAAGAAAGTTACCATCTTGTAGAAGACAATCATACTAATAATGGGAAAAGAGGGGGAATTCTAGAAAAAAAACTCTTAATATTAAGAGTATATGTTTTTAAACCCACATTGCATATCAAAGAAGATACTAAATGGGAAGATCTTTTGTAACATACCGACGAAAATCTTTAATAAGTTGTAATCGTGACTTCAAATATTCCACTCATTGATTCCCTAGTTTTTGCAACTCATCAACATATTTTGAATATGTACTCCAATTTGAATGTGATGTTGTTGTTTCTCAACTATTCATCTTTCATATTCATATCACCTGAATAAAAAAGGAAAGGAATGGTCAAATCTTTGGGCACCATCAATAGCCCAAACGTAACCACATCAATGACCACCATAGTGGATATAGAAAAACCAGATTGACTAAGAATGGCTTCTCTAGAGTGATAGTCATATATTCTCAAATCATGTGCCAGAAAAGAAGCACATCAAGATGTTTCATTTACACTACAAATAAAGATCAGAAGTCATAAGAAAAATATAATAATATGGCTAGGAATTTATCATAGAGAAAAGAAAACTATTTGGAATTACATGTGTAGTCTAGAAACAATAATAAATAATGCAATAGAATATGGATTATGTAATTTGAAACAAAATAGTCAGTATCCCAAATATAATGTTTTGTATTGTATTTTCTACTAAATTTGTTTGATTGAGATATGCACATCAATAACATGGGGAAGCCCAACTAGTTTCCTACTTGTAATGAGGGAGTAGCAAATAAACATCATTCTTTCTAACTAATTTTGTTAACATTTTTTGAGTTTGAACTATAATCCAATTGACCATATATAAAACTCACAAAGTGCAAAATTATGTTTTGTTTCAGAAACTATAATACTACAAGATAACAATTGTGTTCAAGGATATCATAGTCATTGTATGTTGACGATAATGATTGTTTCTTCTCTTTTTATGTGTCAGTCCAGGTTACCAAGGAGGCTTCAGACATGGTTCTTGTTGATGATAACTTTAGTACAATAGTTATTGCAGTTGGCGAAGGGAGATCTATCTATAACAACATGAAGGCCTTCACCAGGTTCTTCTCTTATTAATCATTATATGTTTTCTTACCTTACTAAAATTCTTTCAACTTATTATGTATAGACTATAGTTTTATGAGAACACTGGACGAGATTGAGTTTGATTATAATCTTTTACTTTTACATAATTGTCAAGATTGTCAACTTTTCCCCCTTTCTATAATCTACTTAGTTGTATGCTTAGCTAAATGGAGGTCGTTCAACATATGGAAAAGCCCATGCATCTATATCTATGTTTTTTTGTGGACATTAAAATGGTCATAACATTTTGAGAAGAGAAAGGTAAAGAAGGGTTTCTGTGTAAAAAACATACATTTATTACTTAAAGCTCAATAATTTGGAGAATAACTATCATCAATTGAAATAAAGCTCATACAAATTTTTCATTTTGTGGAACCAACCATTCTAGTTTGGGTATGGAGGAGTACTTGGTTAATATACAACACTCATTATAGTGTCCTAGCATCCATGGCTTGGACATATCTTAGTCATGAAAAAACAAAATAGGGAAACAAGAGATATATACATAATAGATTCTACAAAAAGTGTTGCATGAACTCATTTACATTGCAATATATAAATGATCAAAATACAAATCAAACAATGAGGAAACTGAATTAAAGTTTACTTGGAAGCCTATATCGTGTACCTATAAGAAAAAGAGAAACTTGGTTACCAAGAAAATCCCTATGCGTCAAATTTAGTAAATTAACTTGGTAATACCAGGCCTCAAAATTAGTAAATTAACTTGGTAATACCAGGACATTTTTATCATAAAATATTATTATTCAATAAATTTTTAAGACATTTTTATTACACAAACATTTAAGTTTCTAAACACTCTGGAGTAATTTATACGTTTCATTGTTTATGGGTGACCAAATACTACATTTGCACCAACCGGAGGCAGATCTGCTCCCAATACTAATATTCCTGGTCGATTTGAGACACCGAGCGAGTTTGTTTCAGCAGTGATCAGCAAATGTCTGGAGTTGGAGGAGATACACACCATCGTTAAGTCACTAGTCACGGTGAAGGAACCTAGGCCAGACGACATCAGCGCACATTTCATTCAAAAGAACTAGACTATGGTGGGGGCGAGTATTAGCATGACAGTGAGGGATGGTATATGTAGAGGCACCCTCCCAAACACCCTGTGTGATTCCACCATCGTACTTATACCCAAAGATTCCCAACTAGAAAAGTGTGACAATCTAAGACCTATATCGTTGTATAATGTAGTGCTCAAAATAGCTTCAAAGCTGGTTGTTGAAAAACTTAAGCCAATGATACCCAAATGGATCTCCATGGCACAAAGTAGCTTTGTTCCATGGCACCGAATAACATATAATATCGTCTTGATATAGGAGGTCTTTCATACCATGAAACACAGAAGAGGGGCCACGACGATGGCAATCAAAGTGGACTTAACGAAAGCATACAACCAAATGGCATGGGAGTTCATCGATGATGCGCTGAATTGCACTGGCATAGCAGAAATTGTAAGAAAGTACATCATGCCACTACAAGAAAATGATGATTTGGCTACAATTATCGTAGCTACATATAAACTATATATAGTTAAAACATACTTCTCTTTACAAATCCTACATATGTATCTAATATAAATATAGGTATTTGTGTGCTACTCTATTAACTGCAAATTCACTACAATGTTTGCAAGCAGTACACAATCGTAGAATAAGGCATTATGATGAAGTCAAGGAATCTTCTCCTAATTGGGTGTCGTGGGTGCCTAATCATTCCCGCACCATCCCTTCTTTCATTCCTCAAAGATTTCCGTTCGTGAGCCTGGACCTAGATTCAGACGCCCAGTTCCGGCCGTCCGTTCTGGCCGTGATCTGCTTTTATGGTTCTTCAAGAAACGACATCCGTAGAGTCCATATGGGCGAAGGACGTGCGTAGAAGAAACTATCAAAGTGAGATCCTGTAGGAATTCATCAGCGTCGAGGAGGTCTGCGCATCCTCAAATCCTCTAATTCCTAATTCGCTCTCTCCGGCTAATCTTTGAAGCCATCAATGCACTGCTGAAGCTGACGGGCCAGGGATCTTTAGAGAGTGGTGGGTGCCTTCCTATTACCTTGCTTGTCGGGGCTTCCTGGGAAGGATCCACCTTACTGTTGGATTTGGTTTGTTAGGTAGGTAATATTAATTATTATGTTCTCTAGCTCTCTCTCCTCCACTAACGAGGTTCAATAGATCTGATCACAGGTTGAGTTCAACATCTCGTTGCGCAAGAACCTTTCTAGAAGGGCGTTTAATGGTGAAACTGACATGCCATCCTTCTATTCCTTCCCAAGCCCCAACATCTTACGAAACTGCAACATGTTTTCAATGTGTCCGCAATTTGTGTAGAAGTGGGTGACAATAACAATCAAGAATCTGTACAAGTCAAACCCATACCTGTTGATCAAACCATGGAGCACTCTCTCTAGGATCGGTGAGTGACCTATTCATGAGGAGAGCAAGTGAACAGAGATGATATTATTCTATTTTCCAACTGTGCCGACCATTGATAGTATGTCACTGGAATAGATGTTCTCACAGCCTATCAACCTTCTGGTAGCCGTCAATCAAAGTACACCAGGTGATTTCATCATACGTATTTTTATATCCCAACTATTAGTTTTGGTTGTAGTATTAGTATAAAAGGCACCAAAGTATTATGAATTCTATAATGGCCACATCGGCAATTGGCGGCTGCAACATTTAACTAATGGTATGCATTGTTTATAAAACATCGAAACAAAGAGAATATTCTTGGTGATGTATTGTTCTAGTGCATAGGAGTAAAAGAGTATTTAAACGAAGCAATTTCTATCCTCAGTTGCACAGAGATGAGGAACTCTTAGATCTAACCTCAATGAGGCTACTGTCAACTTGTCATTTGATGACATTTCTGTGGAGTTTTCTATGCTTCTATTTATTGCTAAACAACGATAATTGCCCCAAAATAAGCACATTATGTACATAAATCACTACCAATACCAACCATTTTTTTAAATCTAAAACGAACCAAATGGTTTGATTCTTTTAAAATGCACGTACAAAAATATTGACACAATTTGCAGGGCAAAGTCTTTTAATCACGGGAAACTCCTAAATAGCCTCATCATTGGATGTAAACCAACAAAATAATCCATAGGTGACCAACCATCCATTAGCTGCCTGAGTTCTGATATATGTATGTACTTTTTGTTTGTATGCATATGTATGCATGTATATTTCATGCATTGAGCGTGTGTGTATATAGCATTGGCTAGTTACTCTCAATTTATGGTGTCATACTGTACCACTACGTATCTAATATCAATAAAAGTAACTACTATCTATGTTTAAGTTGATTTGTGAGACTCACCTAAATAGTAACAACTCTATCTTATGTAAATTATTCTTGATTGTTTCTAGGTGTCTTTGATGGTCCATCCAACCAACCTTAGATGCAAATTAGACAAGTAACAATGGGAATCCTTCTTCTTCGGTTACTTTCATATAAGCTTCCTGTCAATGCTTTGACTGCCAAGATGATCTTGTTGCTGGAAAAGTTCCTTGGTACAAGTTTCCTTATTTTTTTTCTTTGATGGTTTTATCTTCTACATCTATTTCTCACCTTGTAAATAGCTTTATCTACAAATTGATGGCCATTTTTCTTGATTTCCTTTCCCTTTTTGTTTTTGCACCAGTCTCTTCTTAAATTTCATGTATCACTTTTCACTACTCTATCCATACTATTGTGATAACTTAGTTATATATTCATCCAACAGTTCAGGTAGGATCTTTATTTCAAGTTACTAAGCGGGTCTTTAGAATGATATTCTTTGTTCAATAAGTTGGTATGCATTTATAAATTGAGGTTTACCATAATTTCCTTATTCTAATCTAACATGAATCTGTTAGTTTTGCATCACGTCTCAAGTAAGTCTTTCATTCTTTTTCTATCTTTTAATTGGTTTTGTTTACAATGTTATATTACTTCAGGATATATTTTGTTGTTTTTAATTTTATTGAATCCTAAAAATATAGACTAGATGTTTGTGGTCGTATTGACCAGAAATTTCTAGTATCATTTTGATTTGCCAAATCGTAGTCATGTTATGTGGTGTAGAACAATTCTGTAAGGGCCCAACTTTTCTTAAAGGTATGGGACTTAATTCTAGTAACATATTTAACATGTTTATCAACTTACACGTGGTGGCAACCTAGTAATACGTATCTTTTACTAAGCATGTCAATTGAAATGTAAAATTCTTAATCTACCCATATCTACATCTTATATGGTCCACTTGAATGATATCTATGTAGGGCCTATAGGGAATCCATTCTAGTTCTTTTCACTCATACATCAGGATAAGTCGGTAGCATAATGCGAGTTTGGCTTTGGCAAGGGTGGTAATAGTTAATTTATGCCAATCATTTACACCAACTGTTGTAGTGTTTGATATATTTGTATTCAATCATCTTCAAGATCGTCTCCCATTATGTTGCTTCATTGTATCCACCAAGAGTTATCTTTTTCAGCCACCCTTGGAGGAGGCTCAAGTTTCTTAGCATCTAGACCTACAACTTCATTAGACCAAGTGTCCGCTTCATGTTTTGAAACAATTAGTTTTTATTTTCATTCCATCTCTCATCATCTTTGGGTAATTCAATTTTATTTTGCACGTTCTAGTAATGATGAATCTATGTTATATTATTTTCAAGAGGGGCTACATGATCACCCTTGTCTGCAACACGTAACTGATTCAAACATGCCACCCGTTTTGACTAGTATCCTTGTCAAGATCTCTAGTATATGATAAAATTTTATTATTGTTCTTAGAGCTATATTGTTTTTTTTCTTCCGATTTTAGTATAATTTTGCTACCATCCTCTTTGATACTAGTGTGTGAGCTTTGATATTTTTCCTTTCCTACATAGAATCATTCAGGAAGTCCATCCTCAAGCGACTGTTATCCCCTTTTTGTGAGAGTTGGTGAAGCATTATAGGTAAAGGCTATGATCTAGTGAGAAGACTGATATCGTTATCGATATATTGATTGTTATGGGATTTGTGCATTGATCTAATCTCTTTTACATTCTGATTCCTTTTATAGTGGCTTGCATAAAAAGAAGAATACATACCCATGAACAACTACTAGTGTACTTGATTTTCCATCTTAGCTAGGCTTGCTATACTTTTGAGCATGTTGTTAGTCGTAGATGAACACGTATTTTCTAATGAACACGAGTATCCCTTTATCATTAATGTATCTAGCTCAATTTATATAGCAACAACTATTATCTACTGGTCTATATACAATCAACTTGTTTAGTAATATAAAAGCCTTTTAAATTGAGATCGATTTAGATTGCAATAGTTATCATCTATTGGTCATATATATAGGGATTAAAGCTTGAAATATCTATATGGAAACATATTTGTTTCTGACGGATAGGATGTTTTGGGTATATAATATATTATCAGAAGTGGTGACTCTGATCCAGCCTTTCTTACGCTGGGGATTGACTTGACCATATTGAGCTTGAAGCTAAACACCCAATATACTTTATTAATAATTTTTGCATGCCATGACTCGATGAGCCTGTTAAGGGAGAACTGGGAATATTTACTTCTTCTTTCTTATTATGCTAAGCAGCCACTACCACTTCATGTGAGATTTTTGGTTGTTGCTTAAAATTTATGAGCTTTATATTTCTAATATAGTTCCTATCATGATATTTTCAGCCAAAATATTTCTCTAATTTTGTTCCTTGTGTATGGAGATCATTTCATTAGCCATTTTATGCTTATCTTGTATAGACGACAATTGTTAGAATGTGATTTTCCTTGTTCTTTAGCACAGGAGGAATATGAGCTTAACTTGGTGAGATATACCTATATGCTTATTTAGTTTCCTAAGGATGTTGGGCTGCTAGTAAGCAATTTACGTGGATGAGTTCTAGGATACGAGTTGAATGCAATATATACTATTGCCAACACTTTCTTCTCAACTTTGCTTGAAAATTATAGTTGATGAAGATCAGGTTAGCATCCCATTTAAATATTTCTTTTCAGCTTATAAAACCAACATAATTTGATGTCATTATGCTTTTACAGTTTGTTTTCAGTTTGCTGGTGCAAACATATGTGGGGTTGATACATTATGTAAGGATATTCCAAATCATAATGAGGTTGGTTCTCTACAGAAGATAGGTTTTTCAATTCTCATGTGAAGTTATTTTCTCTAAAAAATTGAAATATATATCCTCTACTTGTTGTTTTTTATTTTTTACATACATCCCACTAGGAAAAAATTCTAGGCATCATAATGTTCCTTTCAATGTGCATGGTTTTATAGGAAAAAGGCCAATATCTAAATGTTCTTTATGAACATTTCATACCTTTCTCTTGCATGAACTTATATCATCAATGTCCATGTATCTTATCTTTCTATACATGTCATATAGGAAAATGGTTCTCTCTCTATACATGAACTTTAAGGACCTACATTTATTGAAAAAAACGTTTCTTGAATATTTCTTGTCTACTTATTGAAGGGAAATAGTGGCTGCATAGTGCTCTGTGGTGGTGGTTGTAGACTACTCGTCAACCATGGTAGTAAAGGCTCCAAACAATGGAGCTTCATAGAGTGCATGTGTTTCCCTTTTTCAATTGCATTAGGATACCAATGTAACTTGCTATCAATAACTAAATTCAACCTCCAAGGCAAAACTAACAGGCACCTAGCTTAACTACTCAGTCATCCTTTCCAAAGTAATGGCCATGTTGGCCATTGTAACCTTGTTAATCTTTCTTAGGCTGCATGATACATAGCAATATGCTTCTTCCTAAAGTCTTGGTAGGGATCTTATCTACATAGACATCAGGCTTCTCGACCATTAATTTTCTGACCTATTTTAAAGCAATCATTGTTGTTAGGAAATTCCCATTTTATATATGTACTATGAATGTTCCTTGCTAGTTTCTATTGGGGATCCAGTTTCATGTTGATGTAGTGTTTACCTTGGAGAAAGTTGGAGTTTTTTTATTGTTGATATATATATTTTAAGAGGCTTACCATGACTGTAGGTCTTCCAATCTTCGCGTGGTTGGTTGTGTGATGTGGATATTATAGTCTCTATGTCATACTCCCTCCCCATAGCTTGGTGTTGCAGTAGCAGACCCCAACGCTGCTCCCTCTGGGCAGCAATAGGCTTCCAAAGGCATCTTGAGATGCTCTTTCAATCCACTCTTCGACCAGCCTTCAATCCTCACTTTACCTCTCTTTATCCCTTCCTGCCTCTTGATCCATTGGTCACTTATTACTACTGCTACTATATCCAATAGGTGTCTAAATTGGGGGTAGAAGTAAGTAGGAAGATAAGTAAAGAGAGGAGTTGAAGTGATGGTCAGGGTGTTTGCAGAGGAGTATCCCATGGTATTGATACAAACTTGCAGAGGAGTATCCCATGGTCTTCCTCTCCTCTCTTCTCGATGTTGGGGGACAAATCAGCAATAGTGGCAATGATTTTCTGCCTTCTGGTTGGTGACTGCTACTGGTCATGCAAAAAGAACCCAGGAGACGTTATAATCAAGTTGGAATGGTCCTGTGGAAAAGGATGAGCGCAAGGACTAGACCCTTTTAATGTTTGAGGAAGTTGTTATGAGTGGGCAGAGGATGAAATCTATTCAATCAGAGGATATATGGTGCTTCTCTAATATGGTTAATACAGGCAGAATTCACTTGTTCTGGGCTACTGTTGGATCTTTTGCACTTGTACCATGTGAGAAATGAAGACTAGGATTGAATTTCTAAGCATCACTAGTACAACTCTAACTCTACCCATATTTACTATGTATATAAATTAGGAAAGTCACTCAACTAATATGACATTACCCAGATCCACAAATTAATAGAATGAATCGCTTGGCTAAACATTGAGAAGATACAGTGTTGTAATATAATATCACTTGAGGAAATTGCAATATAGATGATCAAATTAACCATATTCCTTGCTTTCTATTTAAGATACCCCTATATTCTTAACTCTGAATTTGAAAAAGAAACAACATGATTATTATTGTTGATCATCTCATCTTCATTCTTATTGTTGGAAATAAATCCGTTTACTCTAATAACCAATTAACCATATTACCTTATTTTTGTTTGAGATACCGATAAATGACAATAAAGATACTAGCTCACGATCTTTGAAAGTGATTCTATGCAAAGCAGAGAATTCTCAAAGAACATCTCAGAAAAAAAGGTCCACGTTCTATATATGCTGCCAACATGATTCCTAGATAGAGAACCTTTCGTATATTTTACTATATTGAAAATTATTCAAGACATTGATGTGTCATTCTTTTTGAATTATTGAAATAATATTTCCTGTAGTAATTAAATTAGTTTCAGTTGTAACACGTTCATATTATAAGACAAAAATTGGATTGTTTATAACTAATCATCTTCAAACTGATTGGTTGTAGTTTCTATATGAACAACTTTTGTTTATTTCATGAAGTCCTAAATCGTTGTTATTTTGGTTAGACACTTGGTTCGTCTTTCTAATTGTTCATTATCCCATGTGGTTGATGAACCACAAACATGCTACCTCCTAACCTTAGCATCACCAATAGATGATGACAAACTAAGCATCAATTTGACTAGCAAGGATCTTGAGATAATTGAGAAGCTTTACATCTTGTGATGTCATGATCTTCCCTTGGAGATAAAGTTGGAAATGATATAGGGATTGGATCCCTCCTCCTGGATTCAAACTCTAGGTAAACACTCATATAGATAATATTCATAACGAAGCCAGTAAGTATTAAAGGGGATGCTTTTATCTTCTACTAACGTGGATAACTTATCTTCCTTTTTTTCACTAACTTCAAAACGTGGTCTATGTTTGTCTCGAGGTTGTAGCTAGGAGTGAGCTCCTTAATGATACTAATGATGGGGAAGCATATCTCTTGTACTGAGGTCTATGTTGTTTAAAATGATTACTGACGTGTTCCTGTATTGGGGAGTTTCATTTTGTTTTGTGGGGATAAAGGACTTCTTCTCTGATGCACTTTGTCGTAGTAGTGATACCAATAGCGAGGTTTCCTATATTAGCATCTCAAGGCAAATGAAATTTAGCAATACTACTCAGTTGGTTCTGCTACTGCCACTACAATCAACTTAACCAAACAACAAAGAAGCGAGAGACACTTCCCTTCCTGAATATCATTGTTATGCTTGTTATTATCATTGATAGGCTTAGTTGTAGCTACTACACAGACATTGCAATTAGTGTCCACTTGTTCAAGACTGCTTCATCACACAGATATTTCAACATGTGACATTCTTATTATTTAGGAATAGAGGAATAAGTTGTTAGACATCCTTACCCCAAAGATGACAACACCCCTAGTAGCATTACTATAAGTTATGCCCCAACCATCTTGAGTTTTTGAGACATGATATCATCATGTTTCCCTTCTTTCTAATAGGTAATGATTTACTATAATCTAAACTTTACTTATGGACATTCCTTGTTGTTGATCTCTTCTTAAGGTTCTTTCAACTTCTTGCTGACATTTCATTGTTTATTATAATTTAAAGGTTACACATCAGATGGATTTGAATGCTTTTGTTTTAGGCAAAACTTCAATATAAGACATAGGACGTGTTGGAAGGGCATCTGGTCTTTTAGGTTCTCTAGCTGCTAAAAGTGTTGAACCATTTGTCAAAGAAGATCTTACATAGCTATACAATATTAGAATCTAGAATTTAGATCCCATGCAAATCTTGTTTCATAACTGCACTTTATACAAGAGTTAGATTTTTGGAATTAGATCATATAAATGAAGAGATAAATGATTGCTTGCATACCACAAAGGCACTTTCCCACTTCCAGCTGACACACTTGAGTCAACAAGTATGATGCACACTAACTCTTGTCTTACTTTGTAGCTAAATATACACATTCCAGGATGGACAGATATGTGATCAAACTTCAAAATCAGTGGAGATTCAGTGATGAACAAAAGGACTAACCAAAGTCAACAAAATCAGGTCAAGATGCATTAAAGATCATGCTGGAATGAGAGAGAAATATACTCAGTGGCAAGTAAAGAAAGGTAGGGGATTTTCTTTGTGACTGCAATCAAGCTGTTCAGCTGTAAGCAATGTTTCACATTGCAATTTGGCAAATGCAACCAACGAACTAGTAAGTGGTAACTAATTATTTATTCATATATCATTCTTTCCGCTTGCTCAATGCCCCTTCTTTTCCATCTATTCCCTTTCTATCTAGAAGAAACGACCATAATTAGTGAATGTGTCTTATTGGAGCATGATTGCAGAGCTTAAAATATGACATTTGTGATTCCGAGTACAGACACAATGGCATTTTCAAATTTGATTTCCATGTGAAAATTAGAAATGCAACTGTTGTGATTCACTTGTTACTAGTTGTTTATTTAATTCAGGACAACAACTGTGTGCAATTAGACTTGCTAGCTAGCTGCTACATGTACAAATTAGAACAACCATTGTGATTCAAAATATTGAGGAGAATATCACTTACATAAAGGTACAAACTGCATAATGCCATCTAAGCAGACGATGATGTTACCATTAGTAGTTTCATGTTGTCTGGTAAGGCTACCACCTCACTAGGGGTCTGAGGACCACCTAGTTCCTCCCCTTCCTCCTTAAGATGTTTCCCGTTGTAGGCTTGAACCATGGCAGGAGTGGCTTGAGTCCCTCAACAATCTGAGTGTCAACCTAAGAATATGCATATGTAATGTACTTATCGATTTCCAACGTCTTAGCCTGGGTGATGCCATTATTTATAGCTAGGTGCTCACCCTCAGTAGGGTCATCTCTGCAACATTTTGCACCGCCATGAATCTACCCACCTCTGTCATTCCTTTTTTTTTAATTAAGCCAGGAGGAAACTTTTATTCACCCTACCCTCCTCGTGTAGGCAAAACACACCAAAAATATACAACTCCTGCTCATAAAATGCAGGTGTGCTCCCCAACCCGTCAAAACATCCTACCAAAACAAGGAAACCCTCACACAAAAAAGAAAAAACACAGGCACAACTTCAACAATGCATCCGTCTTTTGATAATATACGGCACTCCTTTTTTCTCCAGGTAGATCATACCTCTAATACGCATAGGAAGATCACTTGGCTCAGTCCACACTTTACCATGCTCAAGCTGGTTTCCCCACATTCCCAAGCTGCCCAAGGTGGAGTTAATAGTTTTAGGTACCAGAAAACCCATAATAGCTTCTTCCTTCATTACATTCCGAATCTCTGCAAGATAAGAAAAAGCTCTCCATGGACCCGCAACACCATTCCAAATGCAGTTAAGGGTTTCCCTGTTATCAACCTCAAAGCAAGAGATCGTCAAATTATGGTCGTTGGATACCTTTAAAGCAATGAGACAGGCTTGCAAATAAGCCACATGATAATCTTTCTCCAACAGCCAGAAGCGGAAGGCAAGCCTCACGTACCCGTGTCTGTTCCTCACTATCCCAGCAGTCCATCTACGCTGAGAGCCCGTCATATCTTTTCCCACTCCGATGGTGAGGTTCAATTTGAGGTTGGCCATGTCCGGTGGTACCCATCTAACCAGCTCAATTGCGGTGATTCTAAAGCTGTGAACATCAAACCCAGCTTCTGCCAACTTCTTTGTCGTCTGCTCGTCTTTTGATTTACGGAACTTCTTCGTAGACGCAGCTCTATTAAGGATAAAACAAATGTCATCCCACCTCTTCGCGGGTCTTATGCTCTTCTTCTGAAAACGCATATCACATCTGGCTCGCCAAATCATCCAAAGAATGAGAATTGTCATCTCATTTCGGAACCACATCTTCGGAATCCTGGACGGCTTTAACAGTTTCAAGCTAGCAATAGAACGAGGTCTATCGTCAAACATCTCTTCAAATCTTGCCCAGAAAGCATCGGCGAGCTGCCCCTCAAACAACAAATGCTCTATCGATTCTTCTTTAGGTTGATTGCAGCATGCACACATGGAGGCCAAGGGAATTCTACAACTTTTGATACGATCGTCGGTAGGCAACGCACCATTTATAGCCTTCCAGAAAACCGCACTTGCTCTAGGGACAGCGGTGGACCAGATCCATTCTACATCCCCACCATGAACATCATGCAATGAATGAGATTGAGCAATGAGATTCTTCGCAGAACGAAGGCTAAAAGACCCCTTGTCTGTAGGTGTCCAAACCAGACAATCCGCCACATCAGAAATCGCAGCCATGGACATCTGTATCTGCTCAATACCTTCCTGAGAAATGATATTGTATAGGGTATTCCAGTCCCAACCTACCCCCTCCTGCCAAAAATCATTGACCTTCATGTCAAGCTGAATGTCCGCCTGCCTGATAGCAAAATTCTGCATGATATACAATACCCTTCCTCTGCTCATTCCCATTGCTTCTTCACCCTCCTCTTAAGGTTTAATTGACCTCCTATGTGAAAAAAATTTTACCTCCTATGTGAATCAGCATTGCCTCCTTATTCTTCACTACTGCTCCATCTTTATAATTAACTCATTGACGCTTCGTCTTCTAGCTATGAAGATGTGTTCGTTCCTCACTTTCCACTGAACCCAACAACTAATAAAGAACTCGGTTGCGCCCCTTCCTTCCTTATTTCTTCCCCATCACCAATTCCATCCACTCCCTTACAGCGGCCATCCCGAAAAAATTCAGGCATTGGCTGCAGTAAAATTCTCCACCACACTTCTTGATTGATTGGACAATCCCTTAGCACGTACAGTACACTTTCCTCTTTCTATCCACACCTACTGCAGCTCCCATCTGTGATCTCCCCAAACCATTGGTTAGTATTTGATTATGAGCCACAATCCATACAAAGTTTCGTATTCTATGAGAGAAAAAGGCACTCCCATATATGATTCCAGCAACCCTCTGTGCAGACCGTTTTGGTTTTGACAAGCATTTGGTATACGCTAGCTGTGTTAAACTTCCCGTGCTCCCCTGGATTCCATACCCAATCATCTTCTCCATTTAAAACATGTGGAGTTGGCATCTTGCAGATCTCACGAACTGTGTCCTCATTGAACCATCACTACAATAGAACAATCAATTTGTTAGTATTTTAACCCTTCCTAGAATGTGGTGTGTTAGGGTGAGAAGCCTAGCACAATACTGAACCCTTACACAAAGGGTCTTATCCAAAAGGGGGTCGCCCAAAGCAGTGTAAGGGACACTTCGGGGCCTATTAGCCCAAGTGATCATCTGGATGCTCTGGAAAGCCATATGCCAGTGTCACTTCAAAGTTCGAAGGTCACTAGATGAACCCAAAAAAGGTCTGGCAGGAAGCCATCCATCTCTTCAACACCATGACTTACGATTCTAGCTACGACAAGCTAAGGGCACACCAGGACACCATATCTATTTGGTACATGGATAAAATACCTTTTCCTAGCATCCATTCTTGGTCCTACATAATGGTGAGATGGGATAAATCGGAGAGGGGAGAAATTAAAGTGAATGTGGTAGTTAAGAGATGGAAAGTCAGAGGAGATAAAACATGCCTCTTAGCAGTGGGAGGCATAGCTGAAAATTCTGAAGGGGAGGTCCTTTGGGGTTTCTCCTTGCCCAAGCATCATCACTGGGAAGACAGAGGCTTACTGGAGGCATGTTACTATGCTATTAACCTCGGGCACTCACATGGCACTATCGTCAATAGGATTGAGTCGGGAAATTAAAGTGAATGTGACAGTCAAGAGATGGAAAGTCAGAGGAGATGGATCATGCATCTTAGCAGTGGGAGGTATAGCTACAATTTCTGAAGGGGAAGTCCTTTGGGGTTTCTCCTCGCCAAGAATCATCACTGGGAAGACAGAGGCTTACTGGAGGCCTGTTACTATGCTATTAACCTCGGGCACTCACATGGCACTATTGTCAATAGGATTGAGAGAGACCTTGATAGAGTCATCGATTTAATCAATGGTGCTACCAATATTCCATGGAAGATAAAGCAGGTGGTTGAAGCAATCAAAGTGGAGTTACATAGAGTTGCTTCCAATACTCCACCCTCTGGCGTCTCGTAAAAATCCCAAATTTACTCTTCGCCGCTTCCTACATTTCTCCTCGACGGCTCGACCCCTTGTCCGATCTTCCTGTACTTCATCTTTTCCTTTGTTGCAGGACACCTCCATCTTATGTTGGACATTTTCCTCCACCCATGTCGCCATCTCCTTCACTGCCCCTGTCACCATCTCTTTCACTGTCCGCGGTGCGGAGGTCGTAGTGCCAGTACTTCATAACTATGATGGTGTCTGGTTGAATACAAGCAGTAATATCGATGATGCAACTTGCTATCTGGAGGGATAAGGACGGCTGATAACAAAGCCACGTCTTCTCAACCAATTTTTGTACTTTGCTTTGTTTCATTTTCCCCTCGGAAAGCCATGGATATTGGTCCATTCATGGCAGGTAGAACGGCAGCGGCCAAGACGGCGTATGGAAATTGAAAGCAATATATTTGCTACAGATGCGTGTTGTGCTTCTTGCGCGAATGACCTGTGAGCAGAAGACACTCCAGCAATGGAACAGATCTGTTATCACCCAGGGTCGTGGCATGAGACATCATTGTGAAGTTTATCTGTAAGTACGGAACTAAAGAGGAAAAAAACTTGATAAATGCTAGGTGCTAATCCAAACGAAATCTATCAAACTAATACTACTTTTAAGTACTTGGATTCCAAGTGCTGTTACTTAAACTTCCTCTACAGTGTTAAAAGATGTACCCAAATGTCCCCTAATGTCTTGATACATATCCATAAAAATTCAAATATGAATGCACGAACAACCCAAATTGTCATATCTTTATTCATGGATATAAACCTTTGCCCCTTAACTTACAAATTATAAAAAGATGATCTCTTAACTAAATAATACAGTGACAGTTTTTTTGGCACCCATAGTGTGCCAAATACAGACACACCTCTTACATGTAATATAGCATGGTTGTTTGCAAAGTACAAACACGAATAGCTGAATCTGCATATCCGAATGCAATAAATCCACATAGCTTTCCTGGAGAAACCCAAATGGCTGGCCATCACTATCCACAAAAGGCATACCTAAAGCAAAGACTTACATCAGACAAAGACAACTTAGTTAGCACCTGGACAGAATCATATAATCAATACATGTAGCCACTCTAAGGCTCCGATTGGTTCGTTGTAATTGAGTTAGAAAAGTTTGTAACTCAAGTTTCAGAACATATATTTGGTGTTTGGTTCACTTAAATTCTGGAAAATCAGTTTCCTGGAAGTCCCACAGTTTTGAGAGTATAAATAGGGTTTTACCTTCTGAGTTCTGGGAGAAATACGAAGGAAAACAGATTCTGCAGTCTGCACCCTATTCGGACTTGCTGTGACGGCGGCTATTTCTTTCTGACAAATAGAATTCTGCCTCTCCGATGACATTCAATGGTCATCGATCCCCAATAATTGGTCGTCTTGTGTCCTACCATTGGGATGGTTTGGCTCCTACACTAGTGGATACTCAGGTGCAAGCCGTTGTTGTATACTCTTGTTGGCTATTCACGGAATCCAAGTCCAGAACAGAAACAATAACCTAGCGATGATAGTTCTTGTTCCTATTTTACCATTTTGTCTGTGATATATAAAATAAAATTGTAAACTTAAGTTTCTGATTTCCGTTTGATCCACTAGTGTATACTTGTCTTGTAGTGTATATTAGATCTAATAGATAGCTTTGTCATTTGTTTACTATCTTGAACATGTATTTGTCCTTTCATCAATTCGTTTACACACCAGTAAATTATCTTATATGCTCTATTAGACATCTCAATTAAGTTAGTGGAGAAGTTGAATGAATCCATATCCTTTGATCATCAAGATATTTTAGAGGTCCTTACATTTGTGTGGTAGCTAGATTGTGGATGACGAGTTCATGTGTTGAAATCATTTTTTTTTACGTTAGAGATGATTCGATGCTATTATGATCACCACATAGATCACTAGAATATGCAATAAAGATACATTTCATCTCCATGGATGGAAGGATAAGGTGATGGAACGAGGATGAACAAAACACTGAATGCTGACAACAATGATTATCCTCCACTAAAATCAGTGCATCCACAGAAAGTAGGCAGGTGAGATCCAGGGAGAGGAACTGACACAACCAACATATTCAGGGCTAACTTAAAACGAGTTACCATCTGCATTTGTCAAATGGAAAGTTCCGACGTGGAAATCAGAATGCCATCACTGTCCGCATAAAGCCATTCCCGGTCCTGATTATGGTTCCCCCAATATGAACACGGACGCGTCTTTCACCAACACCTTTCTTATTTGACTTCTGCGGATGAGATCCTAAAGCCCTGACTCCAATATCACAACCATTGATCTCATCCACATCTCTAATGTAGCCATTCACCACAATGTGAGGCCAACCCATGTTCTGAGCTAACTGTCCTAGGTTGCCCCCAACCAATGCACAACGTAAGCTTCCTCCACCATCTATGACTAGAACCTGACCATTTCATGGCGTCTCAAGGAGCTCCCTCACTAAAACATTGTCTTCAAACAACTTAAGAGTAACTACAGCTCCAGAAAATGCTGGCCTCTGTCCATATATTTTGAATATTGGATGAAGAACACGCAACTCCCCAGTGGTCAAGAGTGTTATATTTGCATCACATGCTTCAGCAGTTGCAAGAGATGCCATCTGCAGAAGAGTAACACCAGGTCAATTCAGCGAGAGCGGGGTTGCTTAGACTGCCCCTGTAGTGCGACCGATCTTTATCGCTTATATATCAACCACAGCAACATCGGCACGGGTGGGCCGCTCCTCCTTCTTGGATTGTGGGCTTCCCACATAAGCTTTCCCGTATATAGCTTAAGCTAGCACAACACTTCTCTCCTCCAACACAGATTTTGGATAGAGTGGGAAAAGAGGATGATGATGATGAGCATTCTGCCTACAATATCTGTCTTTTGCAATTAGCCTGGCTGTAGTTAGGCTCACTTTATTTTTGTGCTCTGTATTAAAGTTGTATATCTGAAGTTATATGTAACACCCCTGACCTGGGTTATAAGCTAACCCTAGGTGTTTTGCCTAAATATGAAATTAA
Organism: Alisma plantago-aquatica; assembly: GCA_963693085.1. Classification (NCBI taxonomy): domain Eukaryota; kingdom Viridiplantae; phylum Streptophyta; class Magnoliopsida; order Alismatales; family Alismataceae; genus Alisma; species Alisma plantago-aquatica. The sequence continues at coordinate 1,173,558,578 of OY856410.1, forward strand.
AAGTTTGTAATTATCCTTTGGCATGTAATTAAAACTTTTATGGAACATAAGTTTCCCTTTCTGTCCCTTATAAACCAATGTTGAAGTATTGGTTGCAATACATGGACCTATGTGCAATTTGCCCAACCAGAGGGGTTAAACTGCAAATTTCACATCTTCATATGTTCCTTCAATGTTGAGACAACATAAGAATAAATATGATGAGGTTTAAGGGATTTCCCAAGCTTGAGCACCAAGGTGCAGCTGTGGAAGCAACCCCTGTACTTGAAACCCGTAAATTGGTGTAAAATGCAATTTACCCAATTTGAGGGATGCAACTTGTAAAATACATCATCTAAACATCTTTTATGACTCTTGGCATCATTTAGAAGAGAAATGATGAAAAGGTCACTTCATGTGAAAAATCATATAATAAAGAACACCTTTGTGATTGAATAATCAAGGTGTATGTATAATAGCCCTTTTATGTGAAAGCTTTAGTGATGGATTGATCCTCTTTGCCTTCAATTCTTGACCTTAGAAAGAGTTTGTCCTTAGAAATAAAATGTGGGGACGTGCAAGGAAGAAAGGAAGGACTTAGATGAGAAATGAGGAAAACATGTGTCCTTATGTTGAAAATTCACCTAAGTATATATACAACTTTTTCCACTTAGCAAGGGAACGACCCTCTCCCTTTCATTTCTTTTCCCCTTGCTCAAACTGACTAAGGAGAGCTCTGGAGCTCAGGAGGATGACCAGGGGAGTGCAAGGTAGGTGTGGATCCTTCCTTTTGCTTAAATTCTTGGATGAAACTCGAATTCAAGGTCAAATTCATGGCTAGCTCACTTAGCTCTATCTTTCTAGCCATCTCTTCTCAACTTTCCTTGGAGGATTCACCTTGGCCGACCTGTGGAACTTCTAGGATGCCATTAAAGGCTTGGAGCTCAAGGAGCAAGCTTTAGGCGGGTTTTATAACTCTAAACTTTATGCTTTGATTATACATCTTTTCTATGCATATAGTTGCTAGTTCTTCTTCTTCCCTATCTTCCCTTGCATCCTTGCAAGCAAAATCATGAAGAACTGCTACTGTTCTTAAGGTAGAAGATACGGGCGTTAATTCCTATGCTTATCCATGGATTTCCACTTTATCAAACGACCTCCACCAATTGCTCAAACGGTTTCAAACCGTTTGGTGGGCAAACGGTTTCAGGGTCGTGTGAGGGAAAACGGTCTGCAAGACCATTTGGTCCCATTGACCAAGTGAAGACCGTATGGGAATCTTGTTCATAATTATGTATGTTAATCACCCACAAAATTTGAGAGGTTAACGCTAAAGGAATCGTGAGATATAAGCAAATAAATTAGCAAAACCAATTGAATTAAGTTCTGATTTTCAATCTGTTTAATTTGCCCTTTTTGGGCAAACGGTCTCAAGACCGTTTAAGATGGTTGACTAAACGTTGACCGTTTAAGATTACTGATCATAATGATGTTAATTAACGACTCACCAAATTTGATGGATTAATTCCAAACAAGTCATGAGTTGAAGGATGATTAATAGGGCAAACCCTAATTGAAATTAGTGCTGAATCTCCAATGAGTTAAGTTGAGATTTTGGGTTGATTATCCCAAACAGTTTCAAGACCGTTTGGGAATCACCCAAATGGTCTCAAGACCGTTTGGGGGTCACCCCAAGACCGTTTGGAGGTCTGGGGTCAAGTATAGTTGATCAATTTAAGGTCCAAAGGTACCAAATCATATTGCAATTAAGTATTGATGTGATGATCAACTCAATAGATCAAACCTTGATGAATTTTCACTAGAGTCCAAAGGATGGATGGGCAAACGGTCTCAAGACCATTTGGAACTCATCCAAACGGTCTCAAGACCGTTTGGTGTTAACCCAAGACCGTTTGGAGGTCTAGGGTTAAGGTAATTGATCAATTGAGGGCCCAACTACAATGGGTTATTGAAATAATCAAATTGTTGTTTTTAAACATAGATCTTGTTGAGTTTTGGGTTGAAGGACCCAAACGGTCTCAAGACCGATTGGGGGTTCCTCCAAACAGTCTCAAGACCGTTTGGGCACAACCCAAGACCGTTTGGAGGTCTAGGGTTGAGATAAACTAATGGTTTGAAGGTCCAATTGCAATAAGTTGATGAATTGATAAAAATGCTGATTTTAGACCTAATTGGAGTTCAATCCTAGTCCAACTGACTTGGTTTTTGGTCAAACTTTGGGCAAACGGTCTCAAGACCGTTTGGATGATGTCCAAACGATCTTAAGACCGTTTGGGCCAAGTTTGGGCCCAATTAGAGGTCAATTGATAGGTTCAACCTTGAATTGATTCACATTGTTGAATATTGATGACCATCCGATTTGAAACCCTAATTGAATTAGAATCAACCCTAATTGGCTTTCAATTGAGGGTCAATTTTATGTCCAATTTATTAAGGCTAATCTTTTTTAACTCAATTTATAAGTGGTTATCATGGATTTGGTTAATTGAGGGATTCAACATACATATCCATGACCAATTGTAACTTTTGAACCACTTTGGAGGTCCAAACGGTTTGAGCCCATTTAGACCAAACGGTCTCAAGACCGTTTGGATCCAAACGGTCTCAAGACCGTTTGAGGCCAAACATTCTCAAGACCATTTGACACCAAACGGTCTCAAGACCGTTTGGTGGTTGAAGGTTGAAACCGTTTGAAGGTGTTCAAGGTGGTTTGTACTTAATCAATTGATGGTGTAATTGGTTCAATGATGATCTAATCTAAACCCTAATGGTAACTTAGAACATTAAGGGACTAAGTGATTAATGAGTTGACCCATGATGGTGATCATGAAGTAAATTACCAAAATACCCTTGAGGGGTTCAATTGGGTAATACCTTGTTCTAGTCAAACCCTAATCACATGATAGTGATGTTTTGGCTTATGCTAGTCAATGAGGACTTAACCCAACTTAATCTAGAGTGGTGTTATCACCATCTACTAGTAAGAGAGAGAAAGTATCCTAAGAGAGAGAGAAAGTATCCTAAGAGAGAGAAAGTACCCTTTTATGGTGGAAACTCAAGTAAGATACCTTCAATACACATGAATGTGCATGATTAGGGTATGATCCACCTATGTGAGATCATGGAAACCCTAATTATGATGTTTAGTGAATCTTAATCTTATCTAAGAGCTTTAATGATGATGTTTCTCATACATGATGATGTTATGAGTTCAATTCACCATGAGGTGAATAGTAAACCCTAAATTTAGGGTAATGACATGTGATGTGATTAGTAAACCCTAATTTATGGAGATGTTTATAAGGTAATACCTTTAAATAAAGTATAGTCAAATCAATGAGTATGATGTGTTCAGACCATGATAAGATTGAGAAGTGAATTCATACCTTGAATTGATAATCATTATGATGTTCAATAAATGTTGTATTTAAGGCAAATACTCACCATACCCCGGCATGCTTCCAAGGATGGCAGAGTTGCATACTAGAATTGGACTAATAATCCAAAAAGGAAATATTAACAATGAAGGATGGGGCATGTTAACCTTAGTCCTGTGACATGCTTTTAGGTATGAAACTTTTAGAACAAGTTACCAAATATGATGTCTTATAAGATAAAGAGATTTCAATAACCTTAATTTGTATAGGGTGAAACCCTATTTCCACCTGTGCTTTTAAGCATGAATCCTCATGTTTGAAGTATGAGATGAGGAAACAATATTCCTAATCAAAAGTAAAGGAAATGAATAACCCTAATTGATGAAAATTGGGGAAACTGATTCTTCTATGAGTTTGAAGGTATCACCTCTAGAATGAACTATTTACCATTATCAGTTGAATTAACCATGCAGGTTGTCATGAGATGATGATCATATCCAGGTATGGATTATGAAACTACATTCATTGAAAGAATGCTTTAGCTTTATGAATAGTAGTATATCCTGATGCCTTGTCAATGGCAACCTATGAATTAAACGGGCTGTGAGAGCCATAAATACCATCAAGGTCATGCTTTAGAGATGACTTGTGATGAATGTATTGAGAAATGATGATCGATAAGAGTTAGGCTTGTTACATTTAGTATTCTCATTTTATAGCTGTTATGCCAATGTATTTGTTTGAAGAACAATGTATGATGTTGAAAGAATACTGAATGTACCTAACTAATCAAGTGAAATGTAGAGCCCTGATCATAGATCCATCATTGTCAGAGACCAAATGATGGTGAAATAGGTTTTCCCAAGGGAACTCCTAGATCACATACTCTTGAGTATGTGGGGGAAATGGATGCGTAAATCCTTACATCCTAGTGTAGGAATTGATACCGTCAATCCTTCACTACCAAACCAAACGATGAGATATATCACAAGTCTCCCAAAGAAAACACAAACACCGCATCGGTGAGAGATAAACAAGAAATCTTCCGATGACGAAGAGAGTACAGAACGCCACTGTAACTCTAAAATAGCGAAGGACCAGCTTACCCTGGTAAGCTATAACAAAAGACGTCCGCCAGATGTCTAGCAAACAATCCTCTAACTGACTGAGGAAGGTGAGGTCATAAGAATCCGGCTCTTTTAATGACCTATGTATGATACTGATGTGACTTCTTAGCGATCAGTTGGAGTATGAGTGGTATGCCTCATCTCCACAGGGCATAATAATGTTTGTAAAACATAATCAACCACGTAGTATATCTTCTTAGGTTTAACTACGAGGAACAATGTTTGGTGTTACATTGTTTACATTAATGATCAGTTCAGATATTTTGTATACATGTCCTTTATATGCTTTAAAGACATGGCTGCTTAAGAAGAAGTTGCTTCACTTGTTATTAAACCTGCTGTTGTATGATTTATGTTATAATAAGGCTTCTAGTTGAGAGTTATAACTCTCGCTGGGACAATTTGTATATTGTCTCACTCCGTAGATTTTAACTCTTTTTAGGTGGTCGCCAAAGACGAAGGAGACCATTTAAGAATGAGCAACAACGACAACAACAATACCAGGGGCAGCAGTGAATCTCAGGTGGAGATACTGGCTGCTGAGTTATGTAGTTAGATAGTCCTATGCGTCTCTGTACTCTCAGGTTCTAGGAATCATTGGTTTGAGTTTTTGGTGTTGGTTCCTGAGGATTTTGAATCATGTTGTACATAACTACTCAAGAAGTGGTTTAACAGAGATGTAAATTGTTTACTTGGTTTCTTATAAAAAGGAATTTTATAATTTCCAGATCTTGTCTCAAAAATTTTAATTTCCAGTAATTTTTCATATTCTGCAACTAATCGAATGTTTCCGCTAATTTTAAATCGTGTGTATATCGTGGTTATGGAGATCGGAGCCCACATTATAACTCGGTCCTAATCTATGATATATGAAAATCAATGGATTTTGATCTATGATTCTAGGGTTGTATTCCTTCTATGTGCTTATTACAAATTGAGGTTGATTTCTTGTTTATCTATTTGCGTGCTAGTTGTTTATTAAGCATGTGTTTGAATCCAACTCTTTTTTTTTTGTCTAGCAATTGTGATCTTGGAGGCTAATCTAGTTCTGCTATGTAAGGTTGTCTACAACTGGAGATGGAGGGAGTGTTTCTACACTTTTAACAGTTTAGGATTTCATCTTTCTTGTCAAGAATGATCTCGATGGAAAAGAAAGAGTGAAATTGACTAACTTCTTTATTTGGAAGTAGAGTCAGGAAAGTAAGCTTTTAAACAGACTGTTAGGGATATGTAAGACAAATACAATCACTGGGTTGTCCCACTAACAACTTAGTTCATCTCGAGGCATTTGTTTTTTTCACAGAGGTAAGTTGTTTCCTTTAATTATTGTGTTCCCTAGTTTTACTGGATAATTGATAATGGTTTGCTCCATTGCATTGAGTTTATTTTTTCCTCTAGATCCTTGTTGTGGTTTATGTAACGCCCGACGGATGCCAAGGAGCCACCTTGAAAAGTATGACAATGTCCTCAATGATCTAAAACCCCAAATCATCTATGCATAAGTTTCTGTAAGTGTTCAATCAATTTCAATTCCTTCCTTTGTTGTTTAGTTTTTAGGAAAGCAACTTCTGTAATTAGCTTGACTGAAGATATAACAATGTTGTTGGAATACATATAATATCTAAGCATCCATTAGTCTTTTGTATCACCTTTTGCAAATATATGAATCATTACAATAGGATATTGCAGATTTAATACTGGAATATTAGCATGAAATTGGGTTGGAAATATATAATTGATAATTTTTTTAATGCCTCTCCATTTGTAAAACCTTTTTTTCAGGATGAAGAGAAGTACAAGCTTAGCCATCGTAGCAACTTCCATTATCTGAATTAGAGATTGAGCTTAACAACGTCAAGAATTCAAATACAGAGTATAAGAAATATCTAAGACAGCCCAGGCCCAACAAGTGCTCTCCTATGAAGCATAATGATGCAGCTCCATTTGAAGCCCAGGCCCGCCCAGTCATAGCTGCAGCAACAACCACAAGAGCAACAATGTATCATGATATGTTGCAATTTGATATGACTCTTTGTTGCTATGAGAAGTTTGCATTGCATAGACTTATGTATATATATGAACAACCATTGTCAGCAACTGCAAACATAGTGACCAACTTCATAGGGACGATATTCCTTCTATCTCTGCTTCAAGGGTTTCTTTCAGATTCTTATCTCGGGTGCTTTTAGACGATGCTGGCCGGACAACAAGAGCTCGAACAAATGAAGACAATAAGGATGTTAAAACTGGCCGAGAAAGACACAACTCTTTCACAAAGATGTTAGTAGACCATTGAATCATTGATATATGTATATACTTTTTTTGTACACATTGCGTAATAGGGGCAAGGTATACGTCCTCCCCATGTACATTTGATGCTTCATTATAAATGAAAGTAAGATTGTTGGCATAATGAGCATAACTTGCTCTAAATACTACAATTTTGTTACTAAAAGAGCTTGTGTACTAACAAATTACACTATATATATATATATATATATATATATATATATATATATATGAATATATAGTCGAGCTAAGCATATATGTATGTGTACTAAATGGAACCACATATGTAGCTAGATGCATAATCAACTACATATATATGTATATAGTAACTGCTCCCTTTCCCTACACATTAAATACATATAAAATGTATTAACTTCATGTTTTTGCTACATACTAACTATATATGCAATTGTAGTCATACATTTAGCTATAATTATACCTATATTTAAATATGTAAGGACAATATTTAGCTACGCTTCTGGATACATATAAATTTGTAGTAAATGGATTATCTAACTACATATTTGAAAAATATAGTTAAAGGCTTTAGCTATACGAGCATATACTACAATTTGAATGTGTAAAGAAATATGTAGTTAAAGCCTTTAGCTACAAAATATGGGGTTTTCGCTACAATTTTTTTTAGTTAAAGACTATTTTTTTGTAGTGTGCGTTCAATTACAAGTGGAGAAGCTGCTATATACTGGAACGGGAAGATGTCTAGACCTATTAAAGTGAGTAGAGGCCTCTGACAGGGAGATCCTCTATCATTGTACTTGTTTGTTTTATGCCTAGATAGGTTAAGCCAGCTTATCGAGGATGAGGTCAGTAGGGGGAACTGGAAGCCGGTAAACCAGGGGAAAGGGGGGCTAGAATCTCACATGTGTGTTTCACTGACAACCTCATCATTTTTGCCCAAGCTAACTGCAATCATATGAGAAACATTATGAAGATGTTCAAAAAGTTTGAAATCACCTCTGGGCAGATGGTGTCCATGAACAAGACTAGACTTTACTTTTAAAGGAACGTGGAAGGGGACCTAAGAAGAAGGATCAAGAGGATAAGTAAATACCATGCAACTGTGGATCTTGGGAGATATTTGGGAGTGCCCATACTGCATAATCGGGTGAACAAGACGACATATAATGATATAGTGGAGAAGATAAACTACAAAGTAAATGCTTGGGTAGCGAGAAGTTTATCCTTAGCTGGAAGAATCTGCCTCACCAAATCAGTGTTATCCACACTACCCACATACATCATGCAATCAGCGATGCTCCCTGTCCAGCTATGTGATAAAATTGACAGTACTATCAGGAAGTTCGTTTGGGGGGGGGGCTACAAAGGACCACCTGACGACTCTTGTAGCCTGGGACAAAGTCTGCAGTGCAAAGAAGGAGGGTGTCCTTGGCCTGAAAAGAATGAGGGAATGGAATCACGCATTGATTTATAAATATGCCTGGGAGGTTAGCACAAATCGAGAAAATGCCTAGTGTTCTTTCTTCAAAAACAAATTTGGAAATCTTGAAAGTGGGCAGAAGCAAAACTTGTCAAGGGCTTGTGCTTCTACTATAGCCAGGATTGACTTCATTGAAGCAAACTCCTATATCACACTGATGAATGACAGCAGTGTCAACTTTTAGACAGATAGGTGGTGGAATAATGGCCCAATCCTGAAAGATTTAGCTCTGAAGCCGATCCCACTTGATATTCATGACCTGAAAGTGGAGTCCCTAGTGAATCTGCAAGGAGGTTGGGGCAAGGAGTTTCTCAAGGAATGGTTGCCACAAAGCACAGCAGAAGACATTCTCAGACTTAACACCCCGCACGAGGACGACTGGGAGGATATTAGGGTGTGGGCACATATGAAGGATGGATGAAACTCGACCAAATCTGCATACCATGTTCTCATACAAGGCAAAGACATTCATTCACAAGGTAATTGGCACACAATCTGGGATACAAAGATGGCTGCTCGAGTTCAGGTGTTCATGTGGCTACTGGCCCACGAGGCTTTACTCACGAATGTCAGGAGAACCCACAGAGGCATGGGCACTTCAAATTACTGCCCCAAGTGTGCCGAAGACGATGCGACTACACTACACACCATCTGAGACTACAAATATGTCAAAGAGGTGTGGCAAACCCTACGCACCGAGAGCCAGAACAATGCACAATTCTTTAGCAGCACCAATGTGAAAGACTGGATCAAGGAGCAGATGGGAACTAGCAAAGAAGCCTCGATTGAATTTTGCACGACTGCTCTGATTATCTGGCTCAACATAAATAAGCATGTGTTCAAGGGTGAGATTGACCATCCATCTCAAATCATCAGGAATGTCAGAAATAGGTGCGGGATCAACAAGAAGCCTATTGCAGGGAGAATGACGAACCCCCTCTGGATAGCACGAACAGATGGGAGGCTCCACAATGTAGTGAGTTGAAGATCAACTGCGACGCTACAATTAAAAGGGCTCACGCTAGCTATGCGGTCGTCATCCAGGACCATAGAGGGAAATGGGTAGGAGGTGGAGCAACTAAATTACTAGCTATTGAAGTCGTCGAAGTCGAGATAGAGAGTATTCTGCTTGCGATGGAGATCGCAGCTCTTAATAACCTTACAAATGTTATGATCGAGTCTGATTCTAAAACTGGAGTCCAAATGGCGACAGGGACAACCCAGATCACGCCCATGTCTACAAAGCAGATCATGAAGATAAGGAGGATGTAGAGACTGGGATGGAATGTGAGGCAGGGGAGGGAATGCAGTTGCTGATGGGCTTGCTAAAATCCATAAAATGGCATGGAGAGGTATGGGTGCTACACCCGTCCACCGAAGGAGCTCCATGAGCTTATAGTTAATGATATTTGTAAGGGTATTAGTACTACCTTATTTCCTTCATCTTGTTTAATTAGTGATTGTAAGTTACTGTTGAATTTTCTAGCACGAGGAGGGTGGGATGAATAAGAGTGCCTCCCTACTTAAAAAAATACTACATTTGCACCGATAGATAATACATATTGGATACTACCAAAAAGATCACTCATTGAAAAGAAAACGTTATAAAAATATGAGTTCAACCACAAGAAAGTGTATTGAGGTTTGACTTGTAGTGATGTTTCTTAAAAGAAAATGATATGGTATGTTCTGAATGTATCTATTCCCTCAAAAGTATTGACATGATGAAAGAATTCTAAGTTAAATATGTCAAATATGATATAAAATGGACCAGTTTACAATTTCACTTATAGTCAACTACAAATGAGGAGACTCTTATACTAGATGGATTGACACTTGACATAGGCATACATGTGATTTTATGTTATTAATTCACTTAACAACTATATTTCTAGATGCATTAACTTAAACCAAATGATCATAGATCCAAAACATCAACACTAACCATATATATAGTAAATTGTTACTAGTAGAAAATCTTTAAGGACCTAAAGTGTTATTAGTCAAAGTCAAATGACACTTTGATGTTTTAGTTTTTGAAGTAATGTATGGAAACAACATCTAAAAGTGTGTCTTACGTCCCCATCAAATCAACATGCATGATTGGTGTCATTTATTGGTACCTCAAACTTGTTGATGGGCAGCAAAAAGGGTGGCAAGTAAGGGCAGTATTAGCAAGAAAGCAAGTAGAGAATTTAGGGTTTGAAGAAATGAGAAGCATGATCTTGTCTTTCAAAATGATAATTTTCACCACCATATGAAGATGGCAGTAGTATAGGAATTGTATCTATAAGATTGGGTAAGCGAAAACTTGGTTTCTTACACAAAAAGTACCACTAGCTATCACACAGGACACTGACTTGGTTATCATCCATTGACCCTACCATTAACATTTTGAAGAGCTCATAAAGATTAAACATTGACATTAAAGAGTATACTATATGATGCAAATTGTTTGTTGATTGTACAATTCATAGAGGTATCTAGTATGCACTAGAAGGTAAGGTGTTAAGCACACATGCATATACATGAGCGTAAAAACACAAATAGAACCTACTTAAACCAATATGTTCAAATAAGAAAAACTTGATAAAATTGTAAGTATCATATTATATTTTTTAAAAGATACAAGCTTACCTTCTCTGGAAGAGCAATGCATAAATAAATATTCTTATAATCTTGTAAATCTTGAGTTTTATAGAGAATGCTGAAATGTGGCAAAGTGATCTTCATAAAAGGTTTCAGTATTCTTAGCTCAATGGGGAACTTGGCCCTACAACTTGTTACATTGTCAAACAAACATACACATATAATATCAAAAACAATGGAACATGTGAAAGTTTCATATTATATTATGATTCCTACTGTTTCTAATAAGTTCAGAGGTACAAAATATAACATTCATAAAAATCAGGATTTTATAAAAAAGAAGTATGTTCTGAAGAAAGACTGAACAAGATTGACATTTTTGTCTTCGACTGCAAATCAATATATGCAAGCATCTCATTGGCAAGAAGAATACATCACATGGATTGCTTCATTGTGTATATAGCAATGTTGTGTTGTCAATGATCATAGGTAACAACAAAAATCAAACGCCAGGGAACCTCATGATATATGTATCTATGATGAAAATAAATATGGTACATGGAAATTAGATCGAGCCATATTTAAATCACGGCAAGCCTTGCTACAGTAGATCTTGTCTCGACAGAGTGTTGTGGACGCAGAAGCTTCAACTAAAATTCATCTAATACAAAATGAAAAGTGAATATTAAGAAGTGAAAACTTTATCACCTAACAAGAGCACAAAAACATAAATGAAAAATAAGAGAAATGGTACCAAGCTAGATTAGAAAAAATTCCTATCGTTAAAAAGGCTCTTGCTCCTACTGAGATTGGGAAACTGAATATGGCATACGTGTGTGAAAATCTTACCAAAAGTGGTGTTGGATGTTGATGCCAGCCAGGAAAATCTGGATCGTTGTGCTTCCTGGTCAATCCAGGACAGTGGTAGCATGGATAGAGGCAGCGAGAAGGGTTATTATGCTAAATCAAAACCCAACTCCTCAGTTGTTGTATGAGTGGATTTTAAGTTTCCACACCCGTAACGCTTTCCTCTTCCTCTGTTTTCCGCCAACTCCATCTGTAGAATGGCGATGTATTGTGCAATGCGAGGGGGCACATCAATGGGCTTTTTACCATGAGTGGTCGCAGTTGGCTCCTTTTTGTGATCTTCATCTTCGTGATAACAATGGTGCGGGACGATCGTAATCTCCACAAAACTCGCGAGGCTTGCAGTAGGGGATGGCCTAAGAAAGCCTTCATGCGATGGGTTAACTGAACATGTGACTCTGGAAGTAGAAATGGAGACATAGGAGCAACAAGAAGAAAGGGGCGAGCTGTCGGGGAAATTCTGGAGGGAGACAAAAAATTGAGACGGGACATCTGGAGGGAAAGTAGAAAACTTTGGTTTTGTTTCAGGTGGCGCTTTTGAGTGTTTACACTTTGTTTTTTTTATTATTTAATTAGTTATGCTGAGCGGATGATGGGGGAAGAGTTTTAACGTCGGACTCCTTATTTCATTTACGACAATGACTTTAATCCATCGTAGTTAGCTATACCAGTAGGGAAAGAAAATGTAAGTTGTCGTGATCAGTGCATCTGTTACGACAAACACAAAATGTCATCGCCATCTTTGACGTTAAAGCCTATGTTTTTTGTAGTGATATATATATATATATATATATATATATATATATATATATATATATATATAGTTATAGTCATGCTAGAATGCACTCGAGTGTACGGATCGCACGAATACACTCAAGTGTGTTTGTATATCAAGACTATTTTTTGCAAAATGTAAATCTTTGATTTTCACCGTCACACTATAACTAGGCTACATACAAATTTTGAGCCCATTTGGATGAGTGTAAGTCACTCATCCAAGGGCAAAATAATCGACGTGCGAAACTAATTTGAAATGTATAATTTTTTGTGGTCTTTATAAAATGAGCAATACATATCCAAATGTTCTCAAATTTTGCGTATGATTTGTTCACGAGATGTTTAAGAAGATCAACGGATTAGAATTTCAAAAAAAAATAATACATCATGAAAAACTACTTGAGTGTATTCCGCTCCGGATACACTCGAGTGTATTCTAGCCTAACTATATATATATATATATATATATATATATATATATATATATATATATATATATATATCGAATAATTGCATTCAATATGTTTATATCTCTATATGGTAGTAGATGAATTGATATTGAATTGCATAAGCGGACTAGGGATGAGTGGAATTCTTAAATCTTGAACAAAATCTCAATGTTTGTTGTTGGAAGACCATTCAAAATTTATGTTAAATGATTTCAATTATATTTACAATGATTATTATAGTCTTTCAATTATACTTCTATGTGGTAGTACAATCTGTGATTGTTCATGTCAGCTTTTGATAAGATTATAAGAAAGATCAATATACTTACTTGTGATGACTTTAGAATAATCAAAGCCTACTTTGTTCAATCCATCATATTCATTTATATACTGATACAAAACTTGATACATATTTTGAGGTTGTTTCTTGGTAAAGTTAGCATATAGAAAGGGAAAAGATGTTTGGCAGTCCTATTTTGTTGATCATATATCTGATGATGAGTTATTTATTCTTCCAAGTATAATTAGAAGAAAAATTAAGCACTAGGCAAGATATAGGACCGTTTCTTGAATAAAACATATCATGTTGAAGAGATGACAGGTATCGTTCACTTATGAAAACAAATAGTTTATTTGTGAAAACAATGAAAGGCATCTCTAGAGGGAAATGAACAAGGAATACCATTAGCACCATATTGAAAAGAATGGAAGTCTATCAAATTTATTATCAAAGTCCAATAAATATTATAATTTTCTTACTATTATAATTGTTAATCATTTTCAGTACTTGAGTTTAGTCACCATATAATGATTTTACACTATTGTAGTACAATCTAAAACAAAACATCCCATTGGTTAATACTCCACCTTATTGTTTTACAAGTCATGGTTAGAATCTACTCATTCACACAGGCATTTCTTTTTTCTTTCTACTTTAAACTATTCATAGAAGTCATGTGCAAAGCACGTAGTGTGTACTAAATGTATCTATATTTTAAACGTAAAAAAAGTGTACCTACGTTTTGCTCAACCCATGTAAAACTATTTAGCCAAAGCTAATATAGCTAACACAGGACTTGTTTGAAATAATTGTGGATTGAACACAATCTGGTTTGCGACGATCGTTAAACTCAAAGCACTTATTGGGGAACCTCTGAAATGGAGATCAGAATTCCGAAGGCGGATTCAATTGTGATTACAGGACTTCACCAGAAATTCGTTCTTGTCCTTCAGATTTATCCCGAGTGTGTATAGTCAATTTGCACAGTAGTTGTAGCCTAAGTGTGCGCCTAGCGAGTGGATAGACGCCTCCATTTTGTGATTCATGCAGCTGGAATCTGCTTTATGCCATACGTAGTGAAGGTGACTAATTAATCCGATAGATGATGGATGATTGAGAACGGTGTCTAGGTGAAAGGGTTGACAGATGCACGCTCGGGAAAACATAACGTTTGCCGAATGTTATCAGATTTGGACTATCAAATGTTATTTTCCATACTGTAGATGACGTAATACATCAATTTTATGCTATTTAAACAGGTCCCAGTTACTCACACTAACACAATAACAAAGACCTTTGAAGATAATAAGATTTTTCACAACATGAATAAGTAATTGCTATACGATTAGTTGGTAAATAATGAAAACGAGCATCATAAGAAAATTAATGTAAGCTCTACATTTCAATGGTAACTCTTTCCGTATCTCATTGACCCGAATAGATAAGGTTTTCCTCGTATTTTTTAAGAAATCCATCAACCGGGTGCTGGAGTTACTTCACAGAATGATCATGTATTCTTAAATATATATTGAGATATAAATAATTTAGTCCAATGTATTTAATTAACCTTCAGTCGGTATGCAAATATTAAATGGGTGTGAGCAAATCATACTTATTAAAATTGATTTTGTCTTCTAGCAAACAACACCCTGTTTGTTCTCCTTGAAGGCTTTTTGGGCACGAGGTGAATAGCGAGGAGGGGAAGGGAGGGGAAAAGACTTAAATTCTTTGGTTGAACAAATTGATAGGCAAGGGAAGGGAATGAAGGGAAAATAAAAGGAAAGAACCGAGTATATTTCTAGTCCCTTGTCTCGTATTTTTTCTCACCAAATTAAAATGAACACATGAAAAGGGTAAAACATTCATGGGAATTATATTAAAAAAGATTGAGGAAATATGACATGTGGGAAGGTAAATATAAATAACATGACAAAAAAAATCAGCATACCTCACAAACAACCAGAATCAAGCACACTTGGCAGAAAACATGTGATATTGGAAGATTGTTAAAAATTTAGTGAAAAATTTTAGATGCAAAAACGAAATAAATTAAAAACGTAATTCCATTTTATAAGAATTTAGAAACAAAGTTAAAATGTTTAGATTTTTATATGGAAACTTGGAAACTTTGAGATTACTGCATAAACGTAACAATTTGAAAGAAGATATATAATTAGAGGAAACATAGTGAACTGTAGCAAGAAGTAGTTAAATATGTTGCAGGAATTTTTTTGCCAAGATGGCATTATAAGGAAGAATACTTCTATAACCAATATATATATATATATATATATATATATATATATATATATATATATATATATATATAAAGTTACTTCTAACGTGGAATGTTTGTGACATAAAAATGGGACTACAATATATACATACATACATACATATATATATATATATATATATATATATATATATATATATATATATATATATATATATATATATATATATATATATATGTGTGTGTGTGTGTGTGTGTGTGTGTGTATATTGTAGTCCCATTTTTATGTCACAAACATTCCACGTTAGAACTAACTTTATA